>JAZGLO010006002.1:0-135967 GCA_036873155.1 Biomphalaria sudanica | reverse complement strand
CTCCCCCCTTTTTTCACTCATCCCGTCCGCTATTGACCACATCATTAGCCACTGCTACCGAAGCGCCTTCCCCTAGCTAATTATCTCTTCATAGGACGCCTGGTTCGCTTTCTGCCCTAGGGCGACACCCCGGCTACTCAACGGGGCAGCAGCTCACGCACAGTTCAAGTCTGCTCCTTGTTCTCGGCCCAAGGTTTTCACGGTGCAGTCTAAGAGGCTGTGATTGAGCTCAGGTGCTTTGGTACAGACTGGGCAGTATCCAGTTATGCAGGTGAGCTTTGATGCCAAGCGAAAAGAAAGTAATCGAAAATCAAAAGCGCGCGCAGACACACATACGTCCCTTACACTTCAATCCGTGCGAGTAAAGGAAAGTGAAGATGTTTCATATATATATATACCATGTATGTATTTATGGGATATGAGATGTATTGAGTATGCCGTATTCTACAATACTATGTTCTACGATATATAGGTCATTAGTTTCTGTAACCACTTTAAGCTTTCACAGACTGCTTGACAGAAAGTTTCACTTTTTATGTTGTATCTAGTCACCCTGTACTAACCCTGTATAGAATAATATTAACAAACGGTGACATAAAAACACAATTTTTTTAAAAGTTTGTGACAGCATTGGTATTGACCTTATTACTTAAAAGTCCGCCCAAAATAAATTCTAACCAGAGCAAAAACGTCCCATTATTTGTTTACTATAAGTAAGGCGCGAGTCAAGATTTCTGTATCTTGTAAATTGCAGACGTTACTTTAGAGAAGAAGATAATTACGTCCTACACATTTCATGTGTAAATCTCGTCATGCATGTTAATTCTGCTAAGTCGTTAGTTTTCCTGGCTGATTCAGGCAACCCATTCCTTCCTCTAATGGCACTAGGGATAATTGGATAAATAGATAAAGGGAAAGAAAATAATGAGATGTATGTTTACAATATAGAATAAGATCAAGAATGCAAGACTTTCTTTATTATATATAGAATATATATAGAATCGTAGATTTGGTCTGCGATTTTTGTCAGTATGAGAATGAATAGGTCGTGTACAGCCGTGATACAACTGAACTTTACATTTAGACAGCTACAGTATTTTTTTGTGTGTTTTTTCCCCTCTTGTTAATAATTCTCTTGGTTTCAGCCAAAGCACACTTTTTTTTTTCAAACTTTAAAGAAGAATTCTTTTTTTTTTTTGTTGTTGTAATTGATTTCGGATTCTGACTCCGTGACAGTGATTTGCTAATTAGCGCGAGCAACCATGTAAGACATCAAGCCTCTTTCAAGCCTCAGCCTCATAACGCCTCTGTCGGTTCGCGATGACGTCATCTAGCTTGATGCCAGGATTGTGCCAAGAAGCTCATCAGATGTATTTATGGTGGGGGGGGGGGTGAAAGGAGCTACACGTCTCACGACTGACACCGATGTTAAATATTTTAGACCTAACTTTTGGGGAGACACGCAATCTCAACGGGGAGGAGATGGCATAGTCGGATACTTCTAGACTTTTCCCTATCTCCTTATTTTCTCTCCCTTTATCTGGTTATCCAATAGTCTGCTATCGAAAATGTGTTTCTCCTACTTTCCAAGGGAAATCCCAATCCTGTGCCTCAAACAAAACCCAAAAAATACCCAACAGGTGTGCTGCAAGAGTAATGTTGTTTATTGGTGGCATTTTACTAAAGAGGGCATTCATTCGAAATGAGGAACATTAGAATAACGGCTACTCCCAGACCTTTGAGTAGAGGCTGTTGGTTTTAATGTCCTAGACCTTTGAGTAGAGGCTGTTGGTTTTAATGTCCTAGACCTTTGAGTAGAGGCTGTTGGTTTTAATGTCCTAGACCTTTGAGTAGAGGCTGTTGGTTTTAATGTCCTAGACCTTTGAGTAGAGGCTGTTGGTTTTAATGTCCTAGACCTTTGAGTAGAGGCTGTTGGTTTTAATGTCCTAGACCTTTGAGTAGAGGCTGTTGGTTTTAATGTCCTAGACCTTTGAGTAGAGGCTGTTGGTTTTAATGTCCTAGACCTTTGAGTAGAGGCTGTTGGTTTTAATGTCCTAGACCTTTGAGTAGAGGCTGTTGGTTTTAATGTCCTAGACCTTTGAGTAGAGGCTGTTGGTTTTAATGTCCTAGACCTTTGAGTAGAGGCTGTTGGTTTTAATGTCCTAGACCTTTGAGTAGAGGCGGTTGGTTTTAATGTCCTAGACCTTTGAGTAGAGGCTGTTGGTTTTAATGTCCTAGACCTTTGAGTAGAGGCTGTTGGTTTTAATGTCCTAGACCTTTGAGTAGAGGCTGTTGGTTTTAATGTCCTAGACCTTTGAGTAGAGGCTGTTGGTTTTAATGTCCTAGACCTTTGAGTAGAGGCTGTTGGTTTTAATGTCCTAGACCTTTGAGTAGAGGCTGTTGGTTTTAATGTCCTAGACCTTTGAGTAGAGGCTGTTGGTTTTAATGTCCTAGACCTTTGAGTAGAGGCTGTTGGTTTTAATGCACACATATTTTAAATAGAATAGAGAAACAATGTCCTTACAGTTTTAACAAAAATATATGTGTTTTTTTATAGTTATAATGTTTTGTTTGGTGTAATGCACAAATTGTAAGACAAATTTCCTTACGGACAATAAAGATTATTTTTATTATTATGTTAGAAATGAACGAGTAGTCATTCTCTGGCGCTGCCAGGGTCGAATTTTGCTAAAGAGAAATAAAATTCATCGCAGTCCCTTTAACAGTTTCCACTGAGGAATTTTCTGGTGATGTGGCAGGTCTGCAGCAGTACCGCCCTCTGACAGGCAACGAAGATGTTCCTAGGAATGTTAAGGGCCTTGAAGGTGTCTGTGAGGTCAGTTGTTATTATCCCCTCGGTTGATATAACAATGAGGTATATTGTTATTTTGGACAATTTCTATAGACGCTTAATCTCCAAGCCTATGTTCCCATATTTTCTTTGTTTTTCTATCTCAGTTTTTCTTAAATTATGAGACAGTGGTACGGCGATATCGATAATGGTAGCGTTTTTTTTCTTTTTTATCGATGAACAGCAGATCCGGGCGATTGAAATCTACCGTTTTGTCGGTCAGAATAGGCCTATCCCAGTATAGCAGATGTTCAGTAGACTCGAGAACCTCTTGCGGAGAGTATTTATAATAAGAGGGAGTGTCCTTACCGATCAATTTGTACGTCAAAAACCGGGTTTTGGTGTATTAACTTTGCAACTTGGTTATGGCGACCAAGGTAGGCTGATTCTGATAGGGCTGGACATCCTGCCATAATGTGTTCAATCGACTCGCCCACATGTCCACATTTTTTGTCCTGATTACTCTGTCCTGTATTGCTGTAACAAAGCCTTCTGTTTCAGGGTAGATATGACCTGCTTTGAGCCATGTTAAGGAAGCAGCCTTGTCGATGTTGTCCCGCATCCTTCACGGGCAGGTATAACCTTATGGTGGAGGACTTGGGGTGTGGTGTAGGCATCGAAACTTGGTTAGTAATTTTCTAGTGAGTCTGTCAATGTCATGTAGGTCGGTGTCAGACCATTTGATCACACCGAACGTGTAAAGGAGCACTGGCTCGGCCCAGCTGTTTATTGCAACGATGAGATTACTGCCAGACAGTTTGGTGTTGAGGATTATTAACTCTTTGCTTATATTTACCAAGAAGGTCCTCTTTTAATTTCTTATGGTTTATCTTGGCATTCTGGTTTATTCCAAGATATTTATAAAGAGAGGCAGAGTTCAATTCCTCGATGCCTTCAAATGCAATTGTGGTGTTCGTTGCCTTGCCCTTTTTAATGCTTATGATGCCACACTTATCCAGGCCAAAAGATATACAGATATCGTCACTAAAGCATTTTACCGTTTTGATTAAGGTGTATATATTACTCTCAAGAGATTAGTTTACTAATTTTGAGCAAAGACAACTTAAAAATAATAATCCTATTCTAAACAGCTCACCAACCTTTGTAAGAGCAATTATTTGAATTTAATAACTAATGAGTGATAGATTTAAAACCAAAAAGCAGCGTTCTTTTTACATTCCCAAATCCCGACCCCCCCCCCCGACCGAACAAAAATCATTGTTAAGCGAATGTATAAATCTACTTAGAATATATAAAATTCTAATGAAAAGACTTATAGATTCAGACTTAGAAGACTATAGATTCAGACTTAAAAGACTTATAGATTCAGACTTAGAAGACTATAGATTCAGACTTAGAAGACTTATAGATTCAGACTTAAAAGACTTATAGATTCAGACTTAGAAGACGGTACAAAAAATTTTTTGCATACATTTATTTTTTAAACTCTTTAATGAATACACAAGGGATACAGATGTAGATTGCCTAGACCTCAAGACCAAATTTAATTTTAGAAGCTAACGTTTCGGAAAATTTCTAAAGTTCAAACCAGTTTTTCCCACGTGGCCAATAAAGTAGTCATTCTTTTCCAAAATATAGACATCAACTGTCAAATTTTTAGGAATATCGTTAAAGCCATTTTCGAGAACCGTGTTCATGGAGGTTTTTTATGCTTCCAGTTTCTCACCACGAAGAATTTACAACTTGATAAGAAAAAAATGCAAAAGTATACTAAAAATATGCAGAAATACTAGAAATTTAAAAAAAAATTATGCGGCTGACTTTGTGTTGTGCGGTTCGTTCAACCATTGTTTATGAGGTCAATAAATATCATAAAACATTTCGGTGGCTATGAATATATATAAAAAAAACAACACTTTATCGACTGACTGACTTACTTACTTCAATAGTATCAATGAAAGGGACCTATTTAATTTTAAGCACACGCCATTCCCAGCCCCGCTCTATTGCAGACTACATATTTAACTGTATGCACATTTCTGAACTTCGAGTGCAAAAATAGATTGAGGTGGGGGGGGGGAGAGGAAGAAAACAATAAGCTCCGTTGCCTCCCCTTCCTCAAGCCCCTAGCCGGATCAATCACAGACTCACTGGAGGAGCCCCCACTCCAAATAAAAAAAAATAATCTAGTTTTCCCATAAGTGGAGGGCCATAAAAAAAAACCCTGAACGAAACAATCAAATACAAGGCAAGAAAGAAAACCTTCCAATGTAGCCAAACAAGTCCAGGGAATCCTTTTAAAGATAATGGGAACAAATTGTCTTAACAGGAGTCAGGCGAAACACACTGGCTCAAGTCTGTAATGCATCTATAGCAGAGCTTCCAATGCTGTGAATTTTCCATTCGATCTGGGTTTGTCATGTATATCTTTACTTTTTATTTTAACTGAAATGATAGTTATTCAGAGATATAGCTAAAAGGAAAAGGATTAAATGAATAAATATATTTTGTACATATATGCAGCTGAAGTTTATACGAATATATAACCAAAGTTATTGGGTTTATTTTATAACTTCAGTATTGTCACAAGTTCAACTTAAATTAGAAGTAAATACGTTTGTTCTCCCATTTTAAAAAATGTTTTATAAGCTGTAAGACTTATGTAGACGGCTAAAGTAGGGAGGTGTAAAATATCAAACAAATCTTAATCTTTTAACTAATAAAATTAACAAAATGTGTCAGTTTTCTAAAACTAAGTTTTTACAAATGAAATCAGGGGGGGGGAGGGGGTTGTCACGTCCCTAGTGACACCTCATTGTTTACAAAATGAGGACATTGTACCTATCTCAAACCAGGTCAGCGTACCCACGCTTAAATGCCAGAAAAACACAGATTAAAACTTAGTTCAAGACTACAGCAGGGAAACAAAATTAACATAGCTTAAATTACAAAAACAGTTCCTAGTGACACCTCGTCGTTCACAGAATGGGACATTGTACCTATCTCAAATCGGGTCAGCGCGCTCGCGCTTTAATGCCAGAAGGACGCCGATTAAAACTTGGTTCAAGGCTACAGCAGGGAGACATAATTGGCGTAGGTTAAATTACAGAAACAATTGAGGGGAAAATTAAATGTAAACGAGTCAAGGATGGGTATTGAGATGTCACGGTTCTTGATTCTAAAGAAAGATATAAAAGCGGAGTGTTAGCTTGAGACGAGAGAGAGCTAGAAAGTTAGGCTTAGAAGTCGCTAAGTTTTACAGTAAATATTTACTCATTTTATTGAACATTTTCACTGAATCCTGTATCTGTTTTATATATATCTTTGTATGTACATTTATTGTTTCAAGTTCAAGTTTTAAATAATTAAAACTCAAGAAAACCTATCAGCACTTTGTTACTTCATTGATTATTAAAGTGTTTGAACTATAATCAAGGCACCTCCGAACCCACATAGGTCACAAGTTTATAGCATCAAGATCTTCTAGCCAAATAAACACAATAAGCACGTGACAGGGGTTTCGGATGCCTACATGCATGGATTCTAGGTATTTCCAAAATATCCAGTCAAAAGACTGAATTGTACTGTTTCAACTGGAACAAAGAAAAGAAAATGAAGACATTATCAGTGTAAAGATGTAAAGAGAAGCATCTAAAGCACGTCGAATGACAATGGGGAAATATTTGGCAGCTGTAAAGGTAGAAAAAGAAAGAAAGAAAGACGTTGGAAAATAACACTTTAAAAAGAGAGAAAGAAAGAGAGAGAGAGAAAGAAAAGAGAGAGAGATAGATGTAGAGGACTGGTATCAGTTAGAAAGAGAAAAACAAAATAGAGTCAGATCAGAGAGAGTGTTACAGACGAGAAAGGATTACAAAGTGTGAAGATCACGTCTATGGTTACTGGAGCCACACATTATTTCTATTTATCGAGTCGCTGATTGCTGCTAAATGCAGGCGCTAACTGGAAAAATAGGAAACACCTGGAACATGTCTCACGTCTGCAGTTGTTTTTGGCGGATCCCAAGTTCTAGTCTTCATCGCAAACTTAAACTGAGACCATTGTATGCACGCCTCTGGCTTTCGGGCTTTCCATCTGTATTTAGGGAGCTCAGAAGGTAATGTTGAACTATTTGTTTGTTTTAAATAACACCTTCCTTTTTACTGTTTGCGCATGTGTCTAGGGACTATTTAACACTACCTGTATATTCAAGTTACCAAAAATACTGAAGCCACGCCTACATTGAGTTAACGCCGAGACGAAAAAAAAATAGTGCAGAAATAGATTCAGTTTGCTAAAAGAATGTTTACTTGGGACCCAAAAGAAACACCTTCGGGGCTTGAAAAAAGAAAACAAAAACCTTGAAGAATGCAATTTCCCTCAGAGTGTCAGGAGTTGACTTTCTGGTGTTTAAGGAGCACTTGTATCCAACACAAATTGAGCAATGTTTTACGATTGTGGGACTACTTTTTTATGCGCAGAGAGAAAGTACACGTACTAGCAATGGAAAATGCTCTATTGCTGTGTCTGAAAGGGTACTGGAAAATAGTCCTGCTGCCGGGAACAAAATAGTTATCAGCATTAAATTACACTCTTGAGGTCAAGATCACAAATGGAATATTTCAAAAATAGTTAAGTAAAGGCTAAGATTATCTGGACACGTCCGGACATTAGTTTGATTGTAAATACGAAATCTAAAGTATTTATTCATTAACTGAACTGATCTCCAATTTTTTATATTTAATTTAATTCATTTTAGTTGGCTAACCTCTCTAGAAGTTACATTCGTCAAGACCCATTCACCTCGAGAAGCAATAGCCTATTAATAAATCATACTTTAAAGAAAAAAAGACAGACATTGACAGACAGAAAAAAAAATGCATAAGGCTGTATTAGACTCCATTCTGACACTTATCTCGAATTTTCATAAAACAACAAAAAGTTCATAATGAAAAAAACGTCAATGTTCTCAATCTCTCGGCTTTTGTCTCCCTTGTGAAGTATGTTCTATAAATAGCTACATTGTGTTCTCTGAATCTCTAAGAATGGTTGTACGCTACAGAGTTGCCAGACTATGCATCACCAAAGTGATACATTCAATCTATTTGTTTTGACTACACAGGCTACACCCGCGCAGAGGAATTATTGATGGCTTTGTGTTCTAGCTTTAGTTTATTTCCGCCCTGGGTGCCGCCGCCCCCTGCACCCCCCCCTCCGATGTCTCGGCGGACGCGTCCGGGACAATACAATGTCGGACAGAAGAGATAAATGTCTTGTTTCCCCTCTTAAAGCGTCTGGTCCCGGACGAGAGACCCGCAACAATTACACTGAGACGGTTGCGGAAGTTTAAAGAAAAGGAGGTTCTGAACACCCATAGAGGTAATGGCCGTCATTGGTAACATTTGGTGTTTCTATGGGGGGGGGGGGGGCTATGTATTAGTCTGGACTTGTCTTCAAGAAACAGAATGGATACTTTATAGAAAGCGTAAATCAGAGTATGATGTAAAGCTACAAAAATCTGGCCCATTCTAGCTGATGGCAACTTGTAAGGATTTACACTACTACATAAAACACCAACATATTTCTACACGCAAGACTCGTAAAGTAATTCTGTACCTAGTAAAGAATGAATAAAGTCCAAGGAGGAATTTATTTTCTAATACAAAATCTTAATTATCCGTTTTATTATTATTATTATTATTATCCGTATCCCTCCCCAAACTGGGCCCTGTGCATTCCGTTTCGCATAGGGCCCCGCAATGGTTAAGTCCGGCCCTGTTATTTAGTGACGGGTGAATACAGAGTAGATTACTTGTTCCCCTTCCCCTCTTTTTGCGACGCTAAATTTACGTGAGTTAGAAATATAAAAAAAAAGACTGATCTTTTCATGACTTCTTGGTCACAACGGTCAAATCCGGACCTGCTATTTTGTGACGGGTGAATACTACTTTTTTTCTAACCACCCCCCCCCTCTTTTTTTTTTTCGAAGGGTAACTCTAGTCCGAAATAAAAGAGTCATCTTTCCTTTACTTCTTGTCCAAACTTGAGCCATGAAGAGAATTATATATATATAGAAGATTGGAGAGCGAACGTTATGTTCGGAATGTCAAACCAGAAAAAAATCATTATATTTTTTGAAACCATGAGCTCAAAGTGGTTTAGTGTTACACACATTAGCTTCCGTGTATAGACAAGAGCAGTGAAGAGTGAAAGTATATAGACAAACGACTTATCTATATTTTGGTATCACAAGCTAGGACTAATTCTTGTAAGTGCTCTTTCTTTTCTTGTGTAATCAGAATATGGATGAGGTCTTGTCTTATAAATTCAGGACGTCGTTCAACGCTCTTCATATGTTAATCCCGTCGTGAATATTAATTAGAGACTTAAACTCTGGTTAAGTCGTTTTTTTCCAATGACTGATTCAGGCATACTGCTCTATCTGTTATAGTACTAGGGAAGAGAGAGTAATTGTACGAATTAGTCCTTGCTTGGAATAAGAAAGGTGAAAATATGTTTGCATAAATAAGCCACAAAAGAAAACAAAGACTTAACAAATGTAAGTCTTTAATTAACATGCACAACCAGATTTAAAACATAAAATACGGACTTAATTATCTTTATTTGTAAATTTCTTTAGTGGTAAAACAGCCAAAAGATAATGTTTATTTTAAATGTATCATATAATATAACTAGTTTTATACTATAAACAAAAGTTCTTCCCTTCTTTTTCTGATACACACGGGCCCCCCCCAAAAAAAGAATGACGTCATCAAAATGTGTCCTCTTCAAAAGCGGTATGTCAACACTGCGAACGAAGCGCTGTGAATGAACCGGCCCTTTAAAATCCTTCGTGGGAACAGAACAAATCGAATTTTGTACGTGTAATGTTTGCAACTTTGAAAGGTTTTTTCAATATCAGCTCCCATGTGTTGTAACAGCTCGGCCATTAACATCCTTCGTTACAACTGTCCGCATTCCTTGAATGTTAGTTGAACCCGAAGAGGTCCAAGACAGGAGACCAAGATCCAGAACACAGGATTAAGATCCAAGACATATGATTAAGATACAGACGCATATGATCCAGGTCACAAAGGATTAAGATCCTAGAAGCGGAATTAAGATACTAAACACATGATACCAGTTTCCTTACTTTGACCTAATTGATAAAAAAACCTTTTTGTGAAGCCTCCATATGAACAATGGAGCTAATAAGCTCCTTAACTATGACACGTGGTAAAGCGCTTCCGAAACGGAGATACCAGGTTCGAATCCTAAAAAAAAAAAAAACTGGGATTTTTAGTTTCGGCATCATTAGCCCAGAGTCCACCTGGCTCAAATGGATACCTGACATTAGTAAAGGGAAAAATAAAGGCGGTTGGTTGTGCTGGCCACATGACAGCCTCGTTAATCGTGGGCCACAGAAATAGATGACCTTTACACACATCTGTCTAATACATCGCAAGGTCTGAAAGAGAAACTTCCCTTTTTACTTTTACTAAAGCTTTAAGTAAGACTTTAAAATACCAATGTTTGTGTTATTTTATGATCAGAATTACTCAGATTCATATATTCTTGTCCAAAACCAATCTGGCTTGTTTTCTTTTAGTCTTTGCGCCTGTCTTTACCAATCGCCCTTCTTTGTGGGTCTTAAATGCGTGCGTGCGTGCGTGCGTGTGTGTGTGTACAAAAATTTACAACAAAAAAAAATTATCATAACTGTAACTGAGCCAAAAAAAAAAAAAAAAAAACAAGATCTAGGATAAAATACCAAGTTTTGATAATCCCTTCTGCACGTGTTTTTTTTTTTTTTAGTTAAACCTAAGTATTGCTTAGTCTAATTAGTCCACTAGCCGCTAACTGCTCCACAACAAGCCTAATGTAGCCCATTGGCCCTAGTTCACTCTTACAGTGTTAATACGAAGTTACTTTAGGCCTGTTGTATTTATGTTGTATGCATGTCGTAGTGGACACAGTTGGTTTAAAAATAAAGGTTTTAGTCCCACAGACCACCTCGAGATGGGCCATCGCTGGGGGGCTTGAGTCAACCGAATCGATTGACAGCTAGCCGCCCTACCAGCAATACAATCTGGCTTGACCGCGTGGTTTCACGTCTTGTGATCATATTAAAGTCTCCCAGAGCTTGGGCTATGACCGGCCAGTGGCCACACAAACACACACATACACATTCAAGCACGCCCTGCGCATATAGTCCAACCGAGACCAATAGTTACAGAAGGCCTGAACACTGACGAGCAACGTCACAGCATGTGGGCAGTTTGAACCAATAGCTTGTTACCACGTTTTACAAACCTCTGACATGGCAACGAGCGATTGGTCTAAACTGACCACAGGTTATGACGTAACAGGTCAGTGTTTAGGCCCCCCTTTAATGAATGGTCTCGGTCCAACAAAAAAAGAAAGATAAAACGGAATAGCTATTACTTGTTGATACATTGAATCTGCATCGTATTTCTTAATAATCTGATATCCCATCAGGCGATTCACGCTTTTCAGTTTGGGTGAACTGAAAATAATATTTACTTACACAAATTGTTTTATAGACCAAAAAAAAAATGTGGAGGGGGGAGACGGACAGTTTGACACAAGGACAGCTCCTACTAAAATTATTATATTGTTTTATGGTTGGAATGGTGCTCCCTGGTGGTATTCTGTTATCATTTAGGCAAAAAGGAGGCTGAAACGAATATTTTAAGCTTGCATTCAAAATATATCAAAGTAAAGTGATAATTATTTTAATATTTTTTTTAAACATATAATTAGGTTTCTCAAATCTTGCATTTCAATATTTGGGGTACCACTGCACACACAAAGACACACACTCCATACACCAACAATAAATGCTTACGCACACGCGCACACACACAGTTCCCACACACCACAGATGACGCATGTCTGGTAATTGCTGCTCAAGGGCTTCAAGCTCTCGTGAAGTCGTTATGGCGCCCCCGTGGAAACGTCGCAGCAAAATATATCTTTTTATATATAAAGTCAATCGACTGCATATAGGCAGCACGATGTTTATCTAGCCTTCTATATTCCATCTATTAAAAACTAAGCTTGCAGTATTGATTTTGTAAACTAAAAAGTACAAAAATAAAAAAAAACAGATAACACATTAGACGTGTATTAAATATGCTTCTACAGTTTCGCAACTTGTCACTGCGATCATGCCGCGCGATTTAATCGTGCGATATTCGGACTTGGTGTATGGTGTGATTTGCCGCTTATAAAATTGTAAAGATCAAAGTATTTTTTTTTCCTATAGCGGTCAAGCGTGTCATTGAACGTTCCTACCGGACAAGCAACTTTCCTCTGTGCTGCTCAGCTCATTCCAGGTTCCGAGAGACCATTGACCGCAGATGAGAAAATAATTATCGCCCTCGATGGCCGTCAATTTTTTTTCTCTCTCTTCTAGTCCACTTCGCGGCCAGCCATAGTGATCGTTAATTGAACGGCCTTTTTTGTTAACGGTCAGGAGCAATTTTGAAATCTGGACGCCCTGTTATTCTATGCCACGCGGCCGGGTTTCAATAGCTTTATGAGGGAGCAGGGGGGATGAATAGGGGTGTCAATTAAGAATCCGATAACAATTTACCACTTGACGACTCTCCTGGCATCCCTCCCTTTCTCTCCTACGCCCCTACGCGCTCCCCCTCCCACGACGACGGGTTGAATGTGCGAGGTATCTGATTCAAGTGGCGATAGCAAAAAGAGTTTCCGTCGATCGTTTTCAAAGGGACTTTTCAGAGAGTGGCGCGAATAACTCTGTGGGGCAAAGCTTTTAACACGTCTTTCAGTCAAGCAAGGAAACTTTAGGGGGGTAGGAAGGGCAAAAGGGCGACAAAAAATCCGAACAGTAAATAGCCCATGGAAGAGGTTTGCCCAGCAGGGAACAATAAGCCCCCCCTTTTTTTTTTTGGAAAGTGCATATTCTTTTACGCTTAGCTACATCCTCTTTGTGCCTCGCAAGTCTACATGCGCATAAATACCTGCGCACAAATATCATATCTCTATCATTTACATCTGGAGTGATACGTTTGTTATGAGTTATCTCGCCCCCTCCGTCTGTACTTTACGAGCTGAGATCTATCGTGCGGCAACCCCCCCCCCCCTTGAATGATTTTTTTAAAATTTATTTTCTTTTATTCTTCGAAAGAGACAAATTTTAATCACCTAACATCGCAGCGGGAACAAAAGGCACATCAAAATGGGATCATACGTTAGTCCACGACACTTAATGGTGAGCCTAGTGATGGTTCTTGTCACCGCCTCAAAGCTGGTGCCAAAGTGTAGAAACCCTATTTCAATATTGTGAATGTTATTTCTATATTGTGAATGTTATTCACAACTCATGCTGCACTAAGGTGAACACTTTTGACCTTATGTGAACCAGAGTTAAGAGCAGTCAGTCAATATAGGGAGTTGGTAGCAAGCACTTGATAGGGTCACTTGATATAGTCAGTTGAGTTAGTTACTAAAAGAAGTTGGTTATAGATTAGTTACTAAGTTGTCATTGTATTCGCCATATTTCTATAGAGGATTAATACTGACCATTCCTGAATTGAATTGTG
Source organism: Biomphalaria sudanica (assembly GCA_036873155.1). Lineage (NCBI taxonomy): Eukaryota > Metazoa > Mollusca > Gastropoda > Planorbidae > Biomphalaria > Biomphalaria sudanica. The sequence goes on along the minus strand of JAZGLO010006002.1, from coordinate 122,563 downwards.
TATCATATTTACTATGTGGTGTTATTACTTAAATTAAACGTATTTGTGTCTGCTACATCAAGTGTCACTTCCTTATTCTATGCATTATAATATGAACCCAATGTCACCACCACGCCTACATAGATAAACCAACAGTCATATCACAGCATCAAAACATAACCACATAGACATTTTATGGTGTCAAAAATACAAGCGGTGACAGTTCTATTTGTTGAATTTTTAAAAAAAAATTTTTGTGGGATGGGGGGTGGGGGTTGGTACTAGGATTAAACAATCTCAAAATTCAAGCAGACATTTCAATCAACCGACAGGCCCCAGAGTGTTATCAAAGACACTCCTTTAAGTGCATTTTCACACGATTCATAGTTAACATAACACAAGTCAAAATACGCTTAAAAAACGCCCTTTTAGTGCTACCAAACATGATGCAAAGTGCTACAGACACCCAGCCTAGTGCTACCTAACACCACATACAATGGTAGCTACTGGGGGGGTGGGGTGCATAAAACATTTTTTTGTATCCGATTCTTTATGATATTTGTTTTCGTGAAGCAAAAAAAAAAAATTGAACACTGGGGGAACAAGTCAAATAGTATAATAGTCAAACATGTGAGGTATTTAGTGCCTTAGGATTTGGCTCACTGACTAATTTAAAGGCAAAGCTTTGGAACGTAACGAGGCTGTGGTCACTGAAGCATGAAATATTTTCTTTGCTATTCCTGCTGCACTCGCTAATTTAAAAAAAAAAAAAAGAATTAATTATTTCTGGCTATCAGCGCTGATAGTTCAAACATGGGAGGAACATCACCTACACCTAGACTTGAGTCTACGGAACCAGTGGGGCACCACACATAATCTGTCGACCATCTTTCTCCATTTCTCTTTTGCCGTGGATATAATTTCTATCAATGACAGGCCAGTCCATTCATCTATGTTGTCATCCCATTGGTATCTCTGTCTCTTTTTTCTTCCTTTGTACTGTTTCCTGTAGGAAGGTTTTTGATATAAGCTTTGTTAAAAAGGATGGCTGCCTGTTCGTGCGGTTTGTGCGCTTGACTGTCGTTCGGATGTATCGATGGTCTCGGGTTAAAACCCTGCCCGCTCACATCCCCCGTCGTCCTGCGGGAGGTTTGGTCTAGGAAGTAAACTATCTTCAACTCTGAAGGCACATCCGAAACGTGTAAAACATTTTACAAACAAACAAGCATTTTACAAAATAGATCGCACTACCCGAAACTGCATTAAAAGCCCAGTGCTTGTAGTTAAACGTTAGAGTCAGACTGACGGGTTCAGAAAATGTCATGTACAGCCAAACATTAAATATTAACTAGGGCAGGACTGAAATCAATACATACATAAAACGGTGCGTTGAAACAACATCGTGCGCCGTGTTGGTAGCAGTTCAACTCACGTGTAAATCTTTGATTCTTTAAATACAAAACAAGAACGAGATCGTTCTCAATTAAAAGGCTAAATAAAACCTTCATTGTCATTCTGTTGATTTGAAACAAATTTATATTGTAGTAATATGTCTACAGAGGTGATAAATGTTACGGTTTTTTTTTTTACCTGTTTCCTGTTTTGGATGTTGCCTCAGAAATGAGGATGATTACATCCTAGCCCAAACCTCCCGCAAGACGGCGGGTGGGGTTCGTCCCCGGGACCAACGAGACGACAGCCCAGAGCGCAAACGCACACGCCCAGGTCTCCATAACAGCTGCACGATTAGAAATTTAAAATCTAAAATTGATTTTCCAAAGGTGATAAAAAAAATATTGGAATTAGAGAAGGAAAGAAACAGAACGTTGTACAGTATGTTTTAAGTTTAGATACGCCTATGATGAAATATTTCCAAAGACTTCTCGCTTATTTATACGCCTATGATGAAATATTTAGAAAGACTTCTCGCTTATTTATTCAATGGAATAACACCAAAGGATGATTTCAAGATGTGTAAGTCAATCAATATAACAGACCAAATTGTTTCTCCTCGGGCCTGGTTCGAATCTGTACCTGATCCGCACGAGACAAAGCGGCTCATAAAGAAGACAATACATTTAGTATCTGGCGTTTCGATTCCATCCTTTGATTCGGACATCAGGTCAAACACGCAAATAGTCTGCCAAGTCAAAGAGCAGACAAACTGACACCGAGACAAACAAATTTAGGGTTACGTTTCCCTAGTTCCAGCAGACGAGAAGATAAAAAGAGAAAAAAAATGGTCCAAGAAAACTCAAAATTGAATTCCCGCCCTACTTCACCACATAACGGGCTTATAACGAGGAGGAAGCGAGGGTAACAGAGAGGGGAGGGGCTCGAGGGAGAGAAGGAGGGGGGGGGGAGAAAATGGGCTAAGTTCTGGTGGATATGACTAGAGAGGATCTGCAGAAGATGAAGAGGCCTGATGAAGTAGGCCGGGGTGGAGCTGACATCTGAAGTAAGGACATGATCTACTCTGGAGAATGATGGAGTCCGGCTAGAGTTACCCTCAAACTGTAAGGCAAGCAGATTATAACAGAGGGGGCAGCCGGTGGAACGCGCGTTCTTTTAATGACGTTAGGGAGGTGTGGGGGTGATAGGGACGATAAGCCCCCGAAATACATAGTGGCAACTACATATAACATACTGAGACTATTGTTTTCGTTGTAAAACCTAGGCATACAGCCTTGTCAAACTCCGGATAAAGCAAGTAAATCAGGGGTTCTCAACATGTGGGTCGCGACCCCTCTTGGGGGTCGATTGACGATTTGCCAGTGGTCGCCTAAGACCATCGAAAATATGGATTGTTTTTGTCTATTCTTCGTTTGCTGTGTGTGGGGGAAGGGGGGGGTCGTGGCCGAGTGGGGGATTCTAAAAAGGGTTCGCCGAGCTAAAAAGGTTGAGAACCGCTGAAGTAAATGGACTAATAAAGACACATCAAAAGGTAATGGTCAGAGATAGACCGAGTCAAAACGTCATAGTAGGTCTGGACACTGACCTGCAACGTCGCGATCTGGTACACATTAAAGTTGGGCGGACCCTAAAAATCCAGAAATTCAAAATCCCAGTCTTCACCGAGATTTGAACCCAGGACCCCAGGTTCGGAAGTCAAGTCACTCAGCCACCACGCTCCACTATTCTGGACAGCTTTAGTTCAAATCTCTATGGCATTGTACATTTCGCAATTCAGATCTAGACCTCTGCCATCTTTACCTCTTATATTGAGGCGAACTGTTTGAATCACATAGACTATGTGAGATTATACCTGCCCTCGTGAATAGATAAGGTGCCTCCAATGACAAGGACTTTTTCCTCTCATGCTCTTGAAAATATGGGAAGTAATTTATCCGAGTCCTCCTGTATGCCCATAAATCTTTCTTTTTCCCGTTATAAGATTGTTAACTCTGATATTGGAATCTCCTAAGTAGGTCACGTCTGCTCGCCAAACTTTCCTGTACGTCAAAGGCAGAAGTCAATTATTTCTTCAACTCGTATAATACCAGTGATAACATATGAATGTCACACTAATAGGAAATATACAAAGTTTGGATTCGAAAACAGAGATATATAATGTCGATAGATCGGTTCCCACTGTAGCTTTCACGCATCTAGACAAGAGACAGCGTATGTTGTCAATAACAACGGAAGTGACACCGAGAAAGCAATACATTCTTTTTTTAGATGAGCTAAATACTTCAGGGGCGATAATTTAAACAAAAAATTAAATTGCACTTCCGACTCTGAATTTGTTCACACATCTAAACGTAGGAAAATGTATAAAAAGGGAAGAGATTGTAGTTCGGAGTTTGTTGTAAATTCGAGCATTATTTCATTATATTCAGTGTGTACATTTTAATCATTCAGATAATTAATAGGGTGTCATTATAGTATTATACTTTGATTTTTTTTCATGTTTATTCTAAGAAAAGTTGTGCAATTAGATTATTTCATATTTTAAATAGGATATAATCTTCACTCTATTCCATGAGACTGCCGGTCACGCCGGGGTGTAAGTGTCCCCAGACTCACATCTAGAATCTGCATCATGAAAAAGACTAACAAAATCAGCATCAAAGTAAAACGAAACGAAAATTCAGCCCTTTTCGGACGTATGATAAGGACAAGTTCTTCTTGGTGATTGCCTGCAGGATTACCAGAGCAAGTCGTCTTTTTACCCGAGCATTCAGGTCAATACTATTCCGGGCTGTGTGGACAGGTCGATACTATTCCGGGCTGTGTGGACAGGTCGATACTATTCCGGGCTGTGTGGACAGGTCGATACTATTCCGGGCTGTGTGGACAGGTCGATACTATTCCGGGCTGTGTGGACAGGTCGATACTATTCCGGGCTGTGTGGACAGGTCGATACTATTCCGGGCTGTGTGGACAGGTCAATACTATTCCGGGGTGTGGTGGCTGAGTGGTTAAGCGCTTGTTCTCTGAACCGAAGATCTCTGGTTCAAATCTGTGTAAAGACTTGGATTGTGAATTTCGGGATTTTTCTTTTAGGACTTCCTGGGTCCACCCAACCCTAGTGGGTGCACTACCTACATTAGTTGGGACAAGTAGAGTCAGTTGGTCATTGTGCTGGCCACATGACACCTTCGTTATCCGTCGACCAAAAAAAAAAAAAAACAGATGACTTAAACATAATCTGCCCTTTAGGTCTGAAAGGGTTCTTTAACTGGCGGTGGAGAGAGGAAGGCGTGGAAGATTAGCAACACACACACAAACTCAGACTTTATTCGACCATAGGCTATAACAATTGTGTACTGATCAGAAAAGTCAACAAAAAGTTGAACCGAGTTCTCATTTCCACAATAACAACAGCGCCTATTCATGAACAGTGCCGGCTCAGATAACAGGTGTTCGTGCAGCATCAGACCAGAACAATAAACGGGGGTGTAGATTACATCACCTTTGCTGCATACTTTCACCATGGTCACGTGATAGAATCCCAACCGCCCGCCCCGGGGCCATTCTCAATTCCGCTCCCCAGTTAACTGCTGCACTGATCGCGTTAACAACTGACATCAGCAAGAAAATGGCTTTGCTCTCTCATGTGCGTAATGTAAGTAGCAGGAAACGCGGCATGATAGTCAACAGCTCATTTCCCGACAATACCCTCTGTACCGACCAGCAACGTGCCCCAGGAAATCCACCTCCCACCCCCACACCCACGGACAAACCTCATCAGAGAATCGGCAGACCTTGAAACCCGCTCCGTAGTTCATTAGCGATGCAGCTATTTCTTACGTACCTACCATTTAAATAACAAGAATGTTACGGTTAAAATTTGTAAGATATATATATATATATATATATATATATATATATATATATATATATATATATATATATATATATATATATATATATATAATATAATGTATGTATTGTAGTGGGACGAAAGGGAGGACAGCGTGTTCTAATTACAATAGTTCTCTTGCTTAGTCATGTAACGTACACATGAAGTACTAAAACGTAATTTTTAGTCGATTACAACAAAAAAGGAATTGATTCGATTCTTTTTTCTAGTTTTAGATTCAGTCGATACTTTTTTATTTGACTCTACGTCTAATGCTTCAGCAGACGATACTACAGAAAATGTATTTAAGTGTTTTGTTTATGAAAGAACCAGTTAGAATAAGAAAATGTAAACATTTACACAGATGTCAGAATCGATGCTATGATCAAAGTTTGTTTTTTAGAAACGTTTTGAATATGATCCAAAAACCTGTTTCATTCCACAAATGTGATATTAATACGCCTTCCTTTATTGATTCACACGTTGTTTTCATTACATAAGTTATGTTGTTGTTGTTATGTTGTTATGTTGTTGTTATGTTGTTGTTATGTTCTGTGATGTTGTCAACTTTTGTTTTGTTTCGTTTTTTTAAGTATAATAGCTTGAATCACGTGACCGCAGTAAAGTTCCGTTGCGGATGAATACAATGCACTTTATGTAAACGAACTTTCAATGCCCATCACCGAATGTCAACAGCAGAGGCTCAGCAGAAGGAGGCCAGATCTACTTTAAAAATTTGATATATGCGCTGGATAGGACTTTTTTATTTTTTTGTACTAACGCATAACGTCGTGCTGGAAGGGAACACTAGGTCAAACCAAGGCTAGGTCAAGCCAACACTAGGTCAAATCAACATTAGGTCAAGGCAACAGGAAGAGTTCCACAAGTAAAGCATGTTTAGCAGGCCAGGATCTTCCCAACAGGGTAGGCCAACTCTAGAGATAACAGTAAGACCGGGTTTCCAGATGAAAAGCTGGTTGGACTGTAGTTAGAGAAGAGTTACATCATTATCTTCAACATCTTTTTAAGATGTAGGACTTTAAGGATTAACTAATTTAGCGTAGGCCTATCATACCATTGACGTAACTTTAATTAGCCCACAGCCGCCTATTGCGTTTAAGTTGCTTCCTATGCATGTGGTACAACAAATGTTGGTATAATGATCTACTAAACAGTAATAGTTGTTGTTGCGAAATAGAATTAGAATAGGGTGCCTAGCAAGCATCCTTTTAATAAGGTCCCGCAATTCGTAAGGCCGGCCCTGATATCAGTATGAGCCTACTAAAGCAAGCCTGAAAAAGATGATTCAAGATGGATGGAATGTTACGTAATGAAGAAGGATGAAATTTAACACAGACACACACACACAGTCACCCACATCGCCACATAATTCTATTTCTTCCTCGCTCCCCTAAGTGGTAGGGAATCGTTGACACTCAAAACATCGTGTTCGGCGACACTGTGATTCGTCACTGTCCTGAACTTTGCGCACCCAATCCGCGGTGATGTTGGTGCGCAGCACAGGCTAACACTTCCTTACAACTTTTATTTCTTACTTAAAGCCGCTCTCATACATTGATGACTTCTGTTTCCCGATGCATGGTGAGTACTCCCTTAGCCTGACTCTCACCAGTGGCGTAGCTAGGGTGAGGGAGGAGTGGGAGAATATCAACCCCCCCCACTTGAGGGGGCTCCAAATGAGTGTTTTTTTACGTTAAATATTACGCAAAATGCAGGGCCCCCCCAAAAAAAAGATCAAGCCCCCAATTGATGGCAAATTCCTAGCTACGCCCCTGACTCCCCACACACCCCGCCGGCGTCAGTTTTATCCCCGATGTCCGCCCATGCGTGTAATCCCCTTCGCTAGCTTTCGTTAATGCCTAGTCATCAAAACTGGGTATCGACCAGTCAACGCAATCACAGAACAAGATCATCAACACTACACATACCATCTTTGGTTTTTTTTACTACCAAGGCCCACACTTCGGAATCAGAGCGATGACTCGTCCCCAGGACGAGTGAGCCAAGGAACAACGCACTCACCTCAGACCCCTGCCGAATGGGATGCGGTCACGACGACGGTAGTATGGGGGACTTTTCAAGCATCTATCGAGTAACGACTCAAGAGTTAAATTATTTATTGTCTCGAGAGAGAGTCTGAAGGTACCATGTCGATTTAATTATTGATATTTTACACTCGTCAACAGCGGGATTGTCGTTAACGGAAACGGAAACGAAAACTGACCATTCGCGAAAATGCAAATGAGAGTTAAAATTATATGGCAACAGTAACACTCACGCAACGATTAAACCCAACATGAAAGAAGTATTCGTGTGACAGCACTGATTACAGCACTGATTAGTGCACTGATTACAGCACTGATATTCCAGTGTATTATTGCAATTGTTTCAGTTTCTATTAGAGCAGTAGAATTCGTTTCAGTTTTTTTTTTAATACTTTTTAAATTAACATCTAACTTTTCTTATAGGTAATGTCATTTAAGGTTAGTTGTAGTTACTATTTCGCATTGTTTCAGATTCAGTTATATTTTTGTTATATTTATTTTGTCATTATTTTCGATCTCCGCTGCAATTTGAAATGAAAATGATTCATTTAGCTTGGACCTGGTTTAGGAGAGACATGTGCAATGTATTTAAACCTTTGCATTTTTTCCCTGCTCACAAGCGAGCGAGTGAGTAGCTAGAGATAAGCCTCAACATACAAGCCATGAACGTGTGTTTGTGTGGAGTAGCAATGATGATCGGAGTAGAGCAATCGATGAATTGAGCTGAATTATCACTCGGCCCGATACTGCGAGCGGCTTCAGAGCTAGCAGAGTTTGACGCCTTGGTTACGCGCACAGTAAAGGCAACAACACAACGTCAAAGGCCAATGGGTAAGTAGATACATAGTCAAAATGACTTATTTTAATGAGCAGGACTTCCCTCTCCCCCCCCCCCCCCCAGGCAAAAAAAAACCTTTCTATTAGACGTCCACCCGCTATTATAATTGATCCCTCTGCGATTTACTCACGCCAAGCCACGGCGCATGTGGGGGTCAAAGGTTAAACCTTAAGACTATTAAGAGCAGTCAGCATCGCAATAAGCATGAAAAGGGCATTTTTACCATAAAAATGCAATGCCAGATCTGGCCGATTCACGCAAGCGAGACCGAGCGAATGGCTTATGCGAGTGGATCATTATTCAACCGTTGGGTTTGAGTGACTCCAGTAAGCGGTCTTTACACGCGTCTAGTTATAGCATCCAACTTCGACTCAAGCGGCGACTTAGTCCAACTCTTATCAGCCTGTGGGTGATCGCGTGACCTGCAGACCGCGAGATCATCAATTCATATCACTGGCCAAATTCTGGTCGAGCTGGTTTTATTATACACTCATTTACAAGGGCAATGATGTAATACCCTTATAATACTGGTGTTATCGGATGGTCAGTAGTAACATCAGATAGTTATTTAGGTCTATATTCGGCACCGAGTCGCAAGTAAAGTCTATACCAAAGAATAAGAAGATCGCTAGTTAAGTCTACGCTTTGATAGATTAAGGAGGCGCGGTGGCTGAGGGCTTCAAGCGCTTGGCTTTCGAACCGAGAAGTCCCCTATTCGAATCCTGGTCAAAAATGGGATTTTTTTAATTTCGGGGTATTTAAGGCGCCTCTGAGTCCACCCAGCTCGAAAGTGTACGTGGCATTGTTTGGGGAAGAGTAAAGACGGTTGGTGGTTGTGCTGATCACACGAGACCCTCGTTCACGTGGGTCACAGAATTAGATGACCTTTGTATCATTCCTCCATAGATCGCAGGGTCTGAAAAGTCCATTCGAGGCGAATATTTTATACTGCCTCCTCGCTTTACTTTTTCTTATTCTGCAATTGTCTTTCGTATTGTGAGCCTTGTTACATAACATTCTAGACTATGACAACAATGACTTACAATAAAACCGTCTTTACTGTCTCACGTGATTTCCTTTTTGTCCGCGTGCTTCCCTTCAGTGTCTCCGCCCCTTGAATTACCCAAACTGTTACATCGAATCCTGGGCCCCACATAGAACTACATTCTCTCAAGAGGTCGCAATTAATACCAACAAAATTGCAAGCCCCTTGTGGTAGTGGTTTAACGTCAACCACATTTTTTGAATAAATATATTTTATATTCTATAAAATGTATTAAATATATTTTATTCTTATACAAATACATGGAATAAATATTACTTTAAATTATTGTGCGAGTTAATTAGCTACAGTTAAGCGGTCTAATAATTGGTTAGGTCGTGAGTGGACTTAAGTTTTCTGTATCGATCCTTTGTTTAGCAGTGTCGAGTACACAGCAGCTCTACCACGTTAGTCTTCCAATCAGTTGTTAACTCTTTCTCTCCGTAATTATTTACCACATTCTGGTGGAATCAACGCTGGTATCGTCAGTTAGGAGAGAAAGAGTTAAAAGCAATTTTTGATTTACTGACTCTTATGCTCCCTATCAAATGGATTCTTTAATAAAAGATATACTAAAAAGGAAACAGTGATGAGTTAACTCTTTCTCTCCGTAATTATTTTTCCACGTTTCGAAGGCATTCTTCATTTGGCTCATTACTATTTCACTATCCTATCTTGATTAAGCTTCAATAACTTTGTTGTTTGTTATCAGAAAATGTTGTATTTGATATAGGATTAAAGGGAAATGCATGCTCTTTTTATGTAAAACAAAGTTTATAAAATTAAGAATTAATTTAATTTAATGATGTCAAATCAACGATGGTATCGTCGATTAGGAGAGAGAGAGCGTTAAGAATGTTGGGGAGAAGTCCTTAAAGTAATTGAATCTTCTGAGCTGCTGTCGACTCAAACTATTCATTCGCCTTGAGGTCACAGCTGGGAAACAAATAGTAATTATGAGCGGAGTTGTCTTCCGCAATTAATTATAGAAACTGACGTTATCTATGAAAGGCGAAATTCGTTGACTTTTAAGGAATTAGAGATGTAGAATGTTCACATCAAGTAATAAAAATGATTAAAAGATTCCACACAAGACAGGCGTCCTTAAGGCAGCACCAAAGGCCATGCTTCAAAGTAGGTCCCGTCCGCAGAGAGATGTTCTGGCTGAATGACAGTGTACCCAGGACCGTCTGTCGGTGAAGCTAATGATCCGTGACGGGATCTCAAGACAATGAAGCAGCCAATGAAGCGGAAATCGTTAAAGTTACACATTTAGAGAAATAGCGCCGTGTTCAAGGACATGCCTATACAAGAGAACATGAAAGTCAGTCGCCGGTAGCTAAGTACGCATCAATCACTGAGGGGGGGGGGGGAAGGTTTTTGATGAAATATGTATGCAAATTAACTCGAAAGAAAATACAAACAAAAGAAACGCGAATTCTACAGTTTTGAAAACGCGAGATCAAGGTGCTATCCAAATCAATCGGGTGGTGGGGAGGGATCAAGACGGGGAGTGTTCGCCAGGTCTGGAACGCGCGGTGTGGTTTAAGATCAATTCTAGTTCATGGGGAATCTCCTTTACAGAGAGGCTGGCGAAGAGCCCAAATTCTCATTCTTGGCATCTAAGTCGAAATCCTCAACGTTGGTCGACTGTTCATACATTGGCGCCAACTTGAGCCTAGTTGTACACTTAAGGAGGGCTACTATGTGTACTATTTGATAAAGCCCTAAGTCGACTGCAGCTCTTGGCCTGCCAATATGTCCAACTTGAGCCTAGTTGTACACTTAAGGAGGGCTACTATGTGTACTATTTGATAAAGCCCTAAGTCGACTGCAGCTCTTGGCCTGCCAATATGTCCAACTTGAGCCTAGTTGTACACTTAAGGAGGGCTACTATGTGTACTATTTGATAAAGCCCTAAGTCGACTGCAGCTCTTGGCCTGCCAATATGTCCAACTTGAGCCTAGTTGTACACTTAAGGAGGGCTACTATGTGTACTATTTGATAAAGCCCTAAGTCGACTGCAGCTCTTGGCCTGCCAATATGTCCAACTTGAGCCTAGTTGTACACTTAAGGAGGGCTACTATGTGTACTATTTGATAAAGCCCTAAGTCGACTGCAGCTCTTGGCCTGCCAATATGTCCAACTTGAGCCTAGTTGTACACTTAAGGAGGGCTACTATGTGTACTATTTGATAAAGCCCTAAGTCGACTGCAGCTCTTGGCCTGCCAATATGTCCAACTTGAGCCTAGTTGTACACTTAAGGAGGGCTACTATGTGTACTATTTGATAAAGCCCTAAGTCGACTGCAGCTCTTGGCCTGCCAATATGTCCAACTTGAGCCTAGTTGTACACTTAAGGAGGGCTACTATGTGTACTATTTGATAAAGCCCTAAGTCGACTGCAGCTCTTGGCCTGCCAATATGTCCAACTTGAGCCTAGTTGTACACTTAAGGAGGGCTACTATGTGTACTATTTGATAAAGCCCTAAGTCGACTGCAGCTCTTGGCCTGCCAATATGTCCAACTTGAGCCTTGTTGTACACTGAAGGAGGGCTACTATGTGTACTATTTGATAAAGCCCTAAGTCGACTGCAGCTCTTGGCCTGCCAATATGTCCAACTTGAGCCTAGTTGTACACTTAAGGAGGGCTACTATGTGTACTATTTGATAAAGCCCTAAGTCGACTGCAGCTCTTGGCCTGCCAATATGTCCAACTTGAGCCTAGTTGTACACTTAAGGAGGGCTACTATGTGTACTATTTGATAAAGCCCTAAGTCGACTGCAGCTCTTGGCCTGCCAATATGTCCAACTTGAGCCTAGTTGTACACTTAAGGAGGGATACTATGTGTACTATTTGATAAAGCCCTAAGTCGACTGCAGCTCTTGGCCTGCCAATATGTCCAACTTGAGACTCGCCCCCAGATGGCAAACATGTCTGCACATCTATTGTGCTCTTCATGACAGATGTTGTCGAAGTGCACCCCAGGGGGTGCCCTCAGGCTGCATTCATCCCCACGCGTCTAGCCCCCCCCCCCCACCGCTAAACTCTACTGCTCTTTCCTTCCTTTTTTTTTTTCCAAACTTTACTGCCATTAAAAAACATAAAGCAGAAGTTCTTTCTGTTCAGATGTGACGAGCTCCCAGGAACAAGCTGGTGGGAGGACTCTAAGGACAAGGTCACACTCAACCGAAACAAAGTGTGGTGCAGCAAAGGACATACCAAAAACAAGGGAAATATTAAAAAAAAAAAAACTTTATTTAAACAAACAAAAAAGGGAAAGAACTCCACACTTACAGCTATATCTCTCAATAATGTCAAATGTAATTGGCTTATTTGATACCAAATAACATATTTCATTACCCTTAAATTATTGACTAATTAGATGACGTTTTAATTGATTCATGTTTTGTTAGGTGCAGTAAATAATTAATTAAGGTTTCTACTTGAACCGAGAATGGGTGTGGGAGAAATCACATGTTCAGCTACCTAAAACGAATCCCTACATATATATATTTAGCCGCGTCTGTGAATACCGAAGTGTTAATTTCCCTTGTTGGTACCACACAAAATAATTCATTACCAGTAATTTATCGCCTGATTGGTTAGATTCTTTTTTATTGATTCCTGTCTTGTCTATGCCAATAAATAGTTGTGTAGAGTTTCAAACTGGTGTGGAGAAAATAAAACGTACACGTTTTTTGTTTATCAGACAGACAGACAGACAGAGTTTTCAAAAACAAACATACACCACCCATATAAACATACATACATTTTGTCTGATCACGTACATGTCACATATCAAAACACAAAAAGTTCATTTTCGCTCTTACTTCAAAATAGCGACGGCTTTTAATGTTCGCTTTTAAAAAAGGGGAGAGAAGCGGTGAACGAGTTATTGATTCTGTTTGCCACATAAACACATACATCTATCATTTACATTTTGAAAATAATATACACAGGAATCTAAACACTATTCGTAGCCAGTATAAAAATACAACATTGTGAAACAGTGGAAAAACTAAACGACTTGTGAGTTAATTAAAACTGTATGCAATAGCCCACCAGTGGTTCCCAAACCTTTTCCGTATCGGAACACTTCGCACACTTTGTATATGTAGCGGAGGACTATTTTTTTTTTTTTAGAGGGGTAAATTCAGGTAGTGGCCTTCTAGTTCATTAGACACCTCTTCAGGCCTCGCGTAACACAAGGGTTCCAAGGGACACAGTTTGAGAAACACTGCATTAGAGCTTTAAAAAATAATCGCAAATGAAGAGAGAACGTCTCATTATGTCACGTTAACAGACGCGATACTAATGACAGCGGAAGTTGTGTTTGAAACTATATTTCTAGAACTCACTGAAATCATCTAAAAATAGCTCATAAAGACCCAAGGGAGCTAAAAATAGGCCGAGTTGTCACACTTTGTGATCATAATCTGGACTCTAGAGACATATATAAAAGAAGCGCGGGTTCGAAACCTGGTGAGGACTGGGATTTTAAATTTCGAGATCTTTAGGGCGCCTCTCAGTTCACATATCTCTAATGGGTACATGACACCCTCGTTAACCGTGGGCCACAGAAACAGATGACCTTTACATCATCATCTGCCCTATAGATTGCAAGGCCTGAAAGGAGAACTTTTACTTTCGTATGTATAAAAAAGGGGGAAGACTACTCAGTTGGAAATCATTGTACATTGTGCTGTATTTCAAGGCTATGGATTTTATTAATTCGATTCATTTACGTTGCACTATACCATAAAGGCTGGCCTACTTTGCTTGCACATGGAAATTATGTATTCCACTATTCACCTTTATTAGATGAAGTTCAAAACTGTTCACCTTTTCTTTAACGCCCTCATTTTTTTTGTCTTTCTTTAAATTGAAAGTTTTTCACGCGCCGTCAAAACCTTGACAGAGAACCACCAGATACACCGCCTGCACTTTAAGCTGACATCAAATCACTTAACTTCACACACACGCACGCACACACACACACACATGTTACAAAATGTGTCAAACATATCAGTGAGAATATAAAAGACTATAAAAAGGGGACGCGAAAGAGCTAATTACCCGACACTCCGTGGGGGCACCGTGGGATCGCACGAGATTTGTGCTATCTTTAGCTACCGTCTAGCTGACACAATGCTAGCTCGTGTATCTAAAGATTAAAATATGTTCGACCCGCCCCCTCCCCCCACCCGGGAGGGTCCCATTGCATCATCAAAAGGAGGCATTAGGTGCATTGGCGGGAAACATTAGAGAAATGTTGTGTTCTGTAAGTTGAAAAAAAATTCGCTGAAAGACTTGAACGCCTAAAAAACAAGTGGCGTTTACAAAGCCAAGAAGTTACATGAGTGTCAAGGCTGCCGTACAAACACTAACTGACATTAGCTTCAGCACTTCGATTCAGACATATAATATGGAGTGTCTTTGCCAAGTATATACCCCTCCAGTCCTACAGGGAACAGTACCAGCAATAAGAAGAACAGGCACCGAGAAAGCGATGGGAAGACAACATAAAAGAATGGACGGGCCTGCCATTGAAAGAGGTCTCTAACTAAGGCAAAAGACAGAGAGGAATGGAGAAAGACGGTCGACAAATCTTGCATGATGCCCCAACGGTCCAAACAGACTACGGGATAGGAAAAGTAAAGGCAAAAGTCCCTCGAATCAGCCTGTATAACTACATGATGTGCGTTATTAAGATCTATATTATTTGTAGGGACTTAAGCGCGAAACTTGTAGGCGCCTGCTGTTTCATTTCGTTGTAAATGTTATGTTTAGAAAGTTTTGTTTACAACTTCTGTACTTAAATGTAAATATCGTTACGTTTTGATACATTTACAGCGTCCAATCTGGGTGCTCTGTAACGTGGCACTGCCTCTGTTAGTGAAATGTTCTAGACTTTTGTATTTATTACTAGCAGTGCACACCCGGCTACGTCCGTTGATTTTTTCCAGAGGCCTTATATTTTTTTATTACGGCTGGTCACCCCCTTATTTTATTTTTATTTTTTATTTATTTTCATAAACGGACCACATTTTCATGATCAGCCCGTGAATTGAAGTATCTCTTACAGTAGAATGTCAAGTCCCACTCTCTCTCTCTCTTCCCTTCTATCTCTCTCTCTCTCTTTCGCTGTCTGAAACCCCATTTTGTATTTTTAAACCTGCGTAGCGTAATTTCTCCGACATAGACTTTTGACTTGCCTTGCGCCTCCGACACATACACGCACGTCATACTTTAGATACGTTCATTCTGGTATCACTTTTACTCATCCGCTCCCCCCCCCCTCTCCTCCCTCCCGTTCCCGCCAAAAAAAAAAAAAAGCTACTTAGTTAATGCTTTTGAATCTTGGAAGATGTTTAGGATTTTAAAGATCTGTATTTGAGGACTTACTCATTCAAGACGATTAAAACAAATGGTAGTCTGTCCCCTTTGTTCATCGCCTTACTTTGTATACGACCCCTGACACTTGACCCTATTCTCTTCGCTGAGGTCAATTTCTGATGTTGTTGTTTTTTTTAAACCTGTCCTTAAATTCTTTTGTGTGTTTTCTCCACCCTGGTTCATCCCTAGATGTAGGACTAAGAAATACAGTGACTAGCTAGCGAGACATATAAATGTACTTATGGATTAAGATAGAAAAACAGTGACTAGCAATGTACTTGTGAACTAAGAAATACAGTGACTAGCTAGCGAGACATATAGATGTACTTGTGGACTGAGATAGAAATACAGTGACTAGCTAGCGAAACATATAGGTGTACTTGTGGACTAAGATAGAAATACAGTGACTAGCTAGCGAAACATATAGGTGTACTTGTGGACTAAGATAGAAATACAGTGACTAGCTAGCGAAACATATAGGTGTACTTGTGAACTAAGATAGAAATACAATGACTAGCTAGCGAAACATATAGATGTACTTGTGAACTAAGATAGAAATACAATGACTAGCTAGCGAAACATATAGATGTACTTGTGAACTAAGATAGAAATACAATGACTAGCTAGCGAAACATATAGATGTACTTGTGAACTAAGAAAGACAGTGACTAGCTAGCGAAACATAAAGATGTAATTGTGAACTAAGAAAGACATGTGACTAGCTAGCGAAACATATAGATGTACTTGTGAACTAAGAAAGACAGTGACTAGCAAGCGAAAATTGTTCGTCTGCTTGTTACATTGTTTTGTTGTTTTTAATCTGACTGACGCAAGCAGGTCTATACAAAGTGTGGTATTAGTGCCATGTTAAGATTACTAGTCAATTGACCCGTCGAAACGATGTTTACGTATCAACATTCTTTTTTTTTTATACGAAAATAAAAGAGGTGAGTGTATGATAGATATTGTATGACATCAGCATCTGACCTTTAACATTCTATAATTGCTTTTCGTAGTCAGTAGATTGTAAATTTTAATAGTTTATGTTAAAATGTAAAACTGACAAACATTGATAGGATCGTGAACCAGATGTAGTTCATATTTCGGCAGCATTAAATAGATATAAGTCTTCTAAAGTCCCGTGGCGTATTGCATATTCCATCTTATCTTATATAATACAGACGTTACTTCAAAAAAGAAGATGATTACGTCCTACGCGTCATGCATTCAGTCATGTTTATTAACCAATGACTTAAACTCTGCCAAGTCACTGGTTTTCCTGGCTAGCTCAGGCAACCCATTCCATGCTCTAATAGCATTAGGGAAGAAGAAGTATTTGTACAAATTTGTCCTAGCATATGGGACGAGGAATGTGCTTTTATCTTTGTGTCTTTCAGAGTATTGTATTAAATTTTGTTTTTGTATTTGAAGATTATGGTTCAGTGTTTTATGTATAATTGCTACTTTACTTTTGAGTCTTCTGTCCTGAAGGCTTTCTAAACTTAGTGATTTTACTAAAGGTGTTACTCTAGTCAAATGTGAATATTCGTTTGTTATGAATCTCACTGCTCTATTTTGTGTCTGTTCCGGTTTTTTAATGTTTTCTTGAGTTGAGGGGTCCCAAACGGAGATTGCATATTCTATTATTGGCCTAACCAAGGTTAAATAACATTTTAGTTTTATGTTCTTATTTGATTTATAGAAATTTCTTTTAATAAATCCTAATGCTTTGTTTGATTTTTTTATAGTTTCATCAATATGTGGATTCCATGTCAGTTTTTCATTTATTATAACACCTAGGTATTTTGCGTTTTTAGTCTGTGTTACTGGTTTGCCATGAATAAGATAAGTGGAATTAATTTGTTTTAGTTTTTTTGTTACTCTTAACAACGGACATTTTTCTGGGTGGAAAGATATGCTCCAATTTGATTCCCATTTCTGTAATTCATCTAATTCTCTTTGTGTTGTTTTTATTGTTCTATATATTATGCAATCGTCTGCAAATAATCTGACTTTTGTTCCTGAAGTAATGCAATTTGGTAAATCATTTATGTAAATTAAAAATAGTAGTGCAAACAAGACTGTTCCTTGAGGTTCACCTGAGTTTACTGATATCGGTGTTGATTTAGAGCCATTCATTATTACAGTTCGTTCTCTCCCTATCAGAAAATCTTTAATCCACTGATGCAGTGGACCATTAAAGCCTTAGAAAAATCTAGTAAAATAGCATCTGTTTGTTCACTATTATCTAAACCTTTTGAAAAATCATCAATTAGTCCTATTAGTTGTGTTTCACATGATCTATATTTCCTAAAGCCATGTTGGTATGGTGTGAGGAAATTATGTTTGTCTAAGTGGTTTATGATGTTGCTACATATTATGTGTTCTAGGATTTTACATGTGATGCTGGTAAGTGATACTGGTCTGTAGTTTCCTGGGTCAGATTTTTTCTCCTTTTTTAAATAGGGGGGTGACATTAACTTCTTTCCAGTCCTTTGGTACTCTGCCCTGGTTAAGCGAAGCCTGAAAGAGTATTTTGAACACTGGGGCTAGCTCATTGCTTAGTTCTTTGAGTAATCTAGCTGGAATGCCATCAGGTCCAGACGCTTTATTTGGTTTGGTGTTGGCTAATAGTTTTTGAATTCCATTTTCTTGTACTACTATATCTTCTATGTTGTCTACTTGGTTCAAATTCAGTAATATGTCTTTGTCTCCTGGGGCTGAGAATGCTGATGTATTTGTTTAGGATGTTTGCTTTAGTTTCATTATCATTATGTATTTGCTATGTTCATCTATTAATGGCGCTATGCCTGTTGTTTCCATTTTCTTAGACTTAATGTATGACCATAGGTTTTTGTTGTTATCTTTAGATATTACATTGTTTATGTATTCACTCTGCAGCTGTCTGCTTACTTTTTGGGTTAAGTGTTTAATTTTTATATACTTTTTGTAAACTCTTTCTGGCTTAGTTTCTTTAAATTTTCTATATAGGTTTTCCTTCTGTTTACAAAGCTTCTTTAGTCTATTATTAAACCAGCATTTATTTATTTTGTTTGATGTGTATTTAGTTGGTATATGATTTTCTTTAATGCTTTTAAGATGGTTTTTAATGAAATTCCAGAGGTCATCGACTGGTTGGTTAATGTCTTTTTCTAATAAGAATGTTTGTTGAAAGTTTAATGCAGCTTGGTGTAGTTGTGTTAGGTTACATTTATTCCAGAGTAAGATTTCTCTTTTGGATATGACATATGATAGTATATAATAGAGATCTAGATCTAGAAAATCTATAGACGAAAAACATTGAAGCTTAAAAAGATTACACAAAGATTAAAGATTTATACTACAACTAAATTTGATTACTAGATGTAGATACAATCTAATTAGAAATAATTATTTTGAGGATTGACTTACATATATGTGAAACACCAAAATAATCATAGTACAACTTGTTTACTACAAAATGTCATGTCAAATATATAATGTACGAGTAGTTAAAGATTTACTAAAGATTTAGAGTCTAGATTATGGACTATAAGAATATATACAGGAACCTGTGTGTATGTATGTAAGCTTATTGAACAGAAGATCCAGATCTAGATTAGAACTTGAATTTAGCTAAAGTAAATAGATCGTGAATGTTAAGAATATGTACGCCACGCAGTGAACAAATTTAAGTATATAAATATAAATAAACCATAAGTATAGTATATCTAGATTTACACTAGATCTATATAGATCACAGATATAGAGATAAATAGATATAGATACACTAACTAATAGACTCTAATCACTATATATATATAGACACTATAGTATAGTATAGTCTAAGTAGCCTAACTTATACTAGATCTATAACAAAATAGACCTAAATGATGATCATTTTGATGATCTAAATGTTCGAGGTTCAAGATCTATCATACTATGATTGGCAGGGGATGATGGTCTACTAACAAAAAGTAATATCTAATTAATAAATTATATACTAGACTTACTATATAATATATACTATATTAGTATATATAGATCTAGATCCACTCAGACTACTGGGCTAGAATCTAGATAAATATGCTTGAATAAATTTATTAAACAAGTCAGAAGATTTAGAGTAGAACTAATTCTAGATCCTAGATCTAAATCGAAAGTAGATCTAGATATCAACAAACACTTTGTTTAAAAAAAAAAAAACGTTTAAAGTTAAATGTAATTTGCAAACAAATCCTAGGATTACCTTACCAAAGCGTTGTCAACTTGAATGTCAACAAACCGGCTCGATTACTTACGGCTGTGTTACAATGAGTTTTAGTTGCAAGTTGAGTTTTTAGATTTCGCTAATAATATCCAAGGAATCTTTATTTTTAACACACTGAATCCATACAGAAATGAAAGAGGAATTCACGATTAGTTATCCAATAGTACACTTAGATCTAGATTATAGATCTACAATGCAAGTATTAGTTTTACTTCTGCAGACGATGTGTAAGAAACTGAGACACGACCAAGTCGAAATAACGGGCCAACATGCGGGCTTTGCAAATGATCCCAACGCGCTACTTCGCTCTTTCCCCTCTCGCTTAGAACGTGCCATGATCGAGGGAGGGTGGGGCGGGATAGCAGGAGTAAGGGAAAGGGGGGGAACGGAGGCGAGAGAGAGGGGGGGTAGCAAATCGCGCTCTCTGCCAAAATGAAAATGGTTGGGGGGAAAAAATGGAAGAGAAAAAAGTAGGAGGGGAGACAAGCCGTATATATTTTACAACTACTGAAGTGAAGCTTCCACCCCCCTGCTACCGATGTGATCGTTAAGACCAACAAGTGCAGTGGGCTAGCGCGTGCTGCCTTTCCCGCGATCATAGACGGCGTTTGCCAAGTATGCAGAGGTGGTTTTTATGCATTACCCTAGGGGGGGGGGGGGGGATTCTTTTATTTTTATGAATGGGGTCATAAATGAAAGTGTTTGGGGATTAGAGGGAGTAGGGTGGGGATATTATTTATAAGACACAAAGATTCTGCATGTTCATATCTACACACTTGGAAATCGAGTGTAAATATTAATGGCTTAGTTTTTCAAATAGCACAAAGTAATAAATCTAGACCCAAATTATAGTCATTCAAATGTACACCAAAATTAAATCTGGAAGCAGAAATATGCCATGTCGTAATTGCAATAGAGCGAACAAACACTATATAACTGAATAACATATCGGTACAACTAAATAATAAATTAATTAAATTAATACTCTGAAAGACACAAAGATAAAAGCACAATCCTCGTCCCATATGCTAGGACAAATTTGTACAAATACTGTATTATATAAGATAAGATAATAGTACCGCAATCATGGCAACAAAATTACAATATGGCTGATGATTAGAGTATTCTATAAACCTTCGTTCAAATTGAAAAATGTGTCAATGACGCTATAAATTTTTTTTTAAATAAAATACTATTATTGGAAATAGTCTTATCAATACGTTGAAACTAGTCTTATTAACACTATAATGAATTATAGATATTTAAATTTGAATAAGCGTTAAACATATTATATTATTATTATTATTGATAACATGACTAATGACTCTTGCATCATTGGTGGACTTAGATAATTGAAGGCCCAAGCGATGTGAATTTCGCGGCCCCAAATGAAAAAGAAAATAAAATATAAACAGCGAAAAAATAAAATTATGCAATTGATTTCAAACCTAGTCTCTACTCCAACAATAACATGTAAGGGCTCAAGTCTCAATATTTCTTCTCTGTAAAAAGGGGTAATTCTTCGTCCTATGTGAGGCCCCCACCAATGGAGCCATTGGCGGCTATCTAGCTTACTTATGCCTAAGGCTGGCCCTACTTGCAAGGTTGCAAATGAGGATACATCTAAAAAAAAACAATACTCAATATAGATTTGTATCATTTAACAAGTCTGTAGCAGTACCGCCCCCCCCCCCCTCCACCACATTGAAAGGTAAAATGAAAACCTTCTTAGGGATGTGTTCAAGTCTTCAAACATCTCTGTGAGTTCAGGTGTCAACACCCTTTCAATTGATATCAAGATTGATAATAGTGTAGCTTGTAAACTTACGCACTCGTTCAAACTTTAAGCGTATGTTTGCATAATTTATTAAAATTGTTTTTTTAGTGAAGAAATAATGGCAGCACTGTAAGATCTTTTTTTTTTTTTTTTTGAATTAGCTAAGTTTATAAAATGTAGATCTGAGTAATTTAAATAAAGAAAAGAAATAGCCATTCTTATTTTTATTCTGAAATAGGGAAACAAATGTTGGCATCCCATGCTATTTCTCCCACATCCAATCTCAGAGTAAGCTGAAATTTTGCACAATTATTTCTTTTACCTGACAACACAAGAATCAAACAATATTAAAAAAAAAACAATTAGCTAATAAAGTATTGGTAGTTATTTAGTTTGTTTGGTCTCTTGAACAGGTGAAAAAAATCGTACTTGACAGATGTGGTGGTATAAGTTGAATTAGTTCTCTTGAGGAATCTTGCCGCTGAGTGGATTTTTTTATGCATTTATAAAACGATCAAGTAAGCATTCACCAAGATACCCCCCCCCCTCTCCTTTCGTCCCTCCCCCTTTCCCAACTGGTCCAGACACGTGATAGGATCTTTGCGCATGGAGAAAGCTAATAACTGAATAAAAACAATTGGTAAAAATATGTTTAATCGCACAGATTGACTATGTATGTGGTGCCCGTGTAGACCGTAACAACTGCGGGGACCTTTTAGAAATGGATTGCTCGGGGCCCAGTCTGGGTAGGGATAAGCATAATGTCAAAATTAAGATTTTGTATCCGAAAATACATTCGTCTCTTGCAATAAATTTTTATTAAATGAAAGATGAAAAATGACAATGCCATTTTTTTTATCGAGCGTATGATTGGCACTCCTAAATCCAAAATGTCATTTTATTTTTATTTTTCAGGAAATTTTAAATTTCAGGAACTTTTCCAGGTCTTTTTGTTTATACTTTGCAATTACAAAAGATTTCCAGAAGCCCCTACAAAATCCGGAAGCAGCGGAAAACTGTAATTATTTATAAATTATAATGTTTTTAATTTAGTGACTTATACCTAGAATGTTTGTTTTACATGTTTCGGATGTTCCTTCAGAGCTGAAGATAATTACTTCCTAGTCCAAACCTTCCGCAGGACGACGGGGGATGGGAGCGGGCAGGGTTTGAACCCTGGACCATCAAAAAATCTGAACGACAGTCCAGCGCCAAAACCGCACGACCAGGCAGCACGGGGCCTACGAAAGAGCGGGCCCACTGCGACCGCATAGGTTGCAGTGGCCTGAGTCATGCCCTGTTTGGCGCACTATGGATAAAGTTACATGACTAATCAAAACTATGTGATACAATTACACTCAGGGCCGGCCCTTACAATTGTGGACCCTATGCGAAACACATTGCGCTGGGCCCAGTCTGGGTAGGGATAAGCATAATGTCAAAATTAAGATTTCATATTAGAAAATACATTCGTCTTTGCGAAAAATTTTATTAAGTGAAAGCTGACAATGCCTTTTTTGTTATCGCGCTTAGGATTGACACTCCAAAATGACAATTTTATCTATTTTTCAGGAGACTTCCAGGACATATTTTTATGTTTTGCAATTACAGGAGATTTCCATGAGCCCCTGGAAAATCAGGAAGCCGCGGAAATCCTATTATATATAAGTTATAATGTTTTAATTTATAACTAGAATTAGCGAGGGGGCCTATGAAAGTGTGGGTCCCACTGCGACAGCATAGGTTGCAGTGGCCTTAGTCCGGCCCTGATTACACTTAATATAAGCTTTTTTTTTCTAAATTTTAAAATGTTTTTCTTGTTTAAAGATTTTGTTGGCCTCCTTTAGTACAAGAACGATTACGGTTCATCTCGTAGAGCCCTTTTTCATGTGACTGTAGAGCCCTCTTGTATGCGACTGTAGAGCCCTTTTGCATGTGACTGTAGAGCCCATTTGCATGTGACTGTAAAGCCCTCTTGCATGTGACTGTAGAGCCCTCTTGCATGTGAGTGTAGAGCCCTCTGGCATGTGACTGTAGAGCCCTCTTGCATGTGAGTGTAGAGCCCTCTTGCATGTGAGTGTAGAGCCCCTTTGCATGTGACTGTAAAGCCCTTTTGTATGTGACTGTAGAGCCCTCTTGCATGTGAGTGTAGAGCCCTCTTTCATGTGAGGGTAGAGCCCTCTTGCGTGTGACTGTAAAGCCCTAAAGGATGGAATGGGGAAAGTTGATGATTGGTCAAGGTACTGGTAAGCCAAGTTGCAGGTTGGCCAAGTTGCAGGTTGGCCAAGTTGCAGGTTGGCCTAAGTATGGGACAAGTTAGGGGGAAGCGAATTGTAGGTTTCAAAATTACACATTGGTGGCGTGGTGTCTTGGTTGTAAAGTGCTTTGTTTCCCGAGGGGTCCTGAGTTCAAATCTCTTGAAGATTTTTAATTTCGAGATTTTTAGAGCATTCTAATGGGCACCTGGCCTTTTTTTTTTTTTTTTCTGGAAAGGTAAAGCGGTTGGTCGTTATGCTGGCCACATAACACCTTCATTAACTGTTGGCCACAGAAACAGATGACCTTTACATCATCTGCCCTATAGATCGCAAGGTCTGAAAGGGGGGAACTTTACTACTTTACTTGACATTATACAATTTCAATTCTGTAGAGAGAAAAAAAAACAACTTCCTGCTGGACTAACTAGATCTAGGTACAAATATCAACCAGGTAATAGAGTAGAGTTTCGTTGTGAAAGCAACAGTGCGGGCAATCTTCTAGAATCAACTGTGACTTGCTACGTAAGTCAGAGTGAATTGAAAATTTAAAAAAAAATAAGTAAATGAAATAATGACTAAGTTATGAGTTAAATAATGGGGCACGGTGGCTGAATGGTGAAGGGTTTGAATCTCGGACTGGGAATTTTAAACTTCGGAATTTTAGGGCACCCCTGAGCCCACCCTACTCTAATAGGTACCTGACTTTAGTTAAATGAAATTAAAGGCGGTTTGTCGTTGTGCTGGCCACATCACACCCTGCTCGTTAACTGTTGGCAACAGAAACAGATGGCGTTAACATCATCTGCCCTATAGACCCCAAGGTCTGAAATGAAAATTTTACTTTACATTCGGTAAATGACTAAAGTAAAAGTCATGTTTCTAGTCTAGTTTCATACTATTAAAGTCACCAATCGATGACTGAATGCAAAGTGATGTTTTTGATCATATCCAATCAATGACTGAAATGAAAAGTCATCTTTCTTATCATATTAAAGTTACCAATCAATGACTTAATGCAAAGTGATGTTTCTGATCATATTAAAGTCACCAATCAATGACTGAATTAAAAGTCATCTTTTTTATCATGTTTCCAAGTGTAATGTGACATTTAGTGCGAAACCAATAGCTGGATTTAGTTTCTTTGTTAACCATATCACGTGACTTTAATTTTCTCACGCTTTGTTTACCCCTTCCCCTTTTCCTAAACCACAATACACACACACACTTAGACAACAATATACCCTCATACACACACACACACTCACACACACATATATATGGACTCACTCACTTGAGCGGATGAAGCGATTGCAAGAAAGAATGTGCATCGGCGAAGCGCTTAGTTTCCCGTTAGATTTCAAAAGTTGCTGTGGCACCAGATGGCTTTATATGAGCGTTGACTCACGTCTGCGGCCAAAAGAAAAATGCCGCCCAATAAAACAGAAAAAACTGGCGAGATGAAACCCACACCAAGAGATTTGTATCATTCAGGCTACAAACATTTTGGAGTCTTTATAAGTCGCCACCACCACCACCCTTCCCTTGACTCCGATAAACAGCCCCCCCAACCGCCCCCCTTTCAAGATATCGAACAAGAGACTTGAAAAAGCCGTTGAGTACATAAAATTAACTGGCTTCGCAGCTGTTCGCCTTGCCAGGGATCAAAACTTAAATCATTGAGTAGGATTGAGTAACTTTTTTTTCTTCACTGGTTCTCAAAAAAAACAAAAGGAGGGGGGGGGTTGCCCCTGCAACATGTCTTTAAGAAAGACCACCTCAGCCATGCTCACTGTAATAATTGTAACAATTGTAATCATTAGTAATGTTTTTAGACTTCTGATGTGGTGTATAGCTTACCTTCTTTATAAGTTTCTGGGACTCGAAGACGATGCCTTTAAATATTGTTATTAGTATTGATTATTCATTTTCCAGCTGTGCACAATTAGACATAAAAACTAAATCAGTCCTTTATCTTATCTCATAAGTTTAAGACGATGGCTGCCTGGTTGTGTGATATTCGCTCTGGACTGTAGTTTGATGGTCCCGGGTTTGAACCCTGCAAGCCTTTTGTCTTGGGGGGTTTTTGGGGCTAGGGTGCAGTTATCTTTGAAATCTGGAAGATCATCCGAAACGTGTGGAACAAAAACAAGCAAAGCTAATCACGTGTCCTGCGCGTGCTAATTTAGTTTCGCATGTTAAGTAGAGAGTTAAACCTCTTCTAAGTCATTTGTTTTCCTGGCTGACTCAGACGATTTATTAAAAATCAAACATGAACATCAGTATTCGCAACTGACATGCTTGCAGTCTGCTCTCCATGTGACGTCAACTTCCGATTACGTCACTGCATTCATGAACGTTCTCGCACCGTGCTGCACCCAACCCAAGGCAAGAAACGTACCCGGATGAACGTTCTCGCACCAAATGTCCATAACAAAAACAGACATGAGCAATGGGGAAACATCCGGTCAACTTCTGTCGCTATTCAACGAGATAAATAGAATTTCAAGGTGGTTCTGTAATTAGAAAATGTAATGCAATGTTCAACTAAGATACATTTTGTTTAAGTTCGGCATACAAGGAGTATCGCTACTCTCTATAACGTAACAGACAGCGGCTTGTATGAATCTCCATCCATGTGGATCTGGAACTTTTATAAAGGAATTTTTTTCTGTATCTTTTACATGTTCCTACAGTTCCTAACAACTCTATGGCGTGAGGTGGTCTAGAGGGAGGCAACTGTTTTGCATGACTCAATCCTTCTTCCTGGACAGCGTTGTTGGAAAGACCAAGACAAAGTGAGTAGTAAAATTGTAACTGGACAGCCCTACCACCTGGGATGAACCTTGTTTGTGGATATAAAGAGACAACTCCTCCTATTGGGTTATTGAGAACGGTGGTTATGTTGAAGCCGGCCACAAGATGCCAATCTAAGGCTTTATCTACTATCTTCCTACTATAGTCTCTTAAATTACTATAAATTTGCACTACTCCTTTTTTGTTAAGGAAATACCAAAATCTGGACTAGGTATCGTTTATTTTAATTATATGAAGTTATGAACTCTTATCTTTATGTCTGGGATATTGATAAATACATACAATTACGAAACGGAAATTCGAGGTATATGTGTGTGCTTCATACATTTTAAACAGGGGTAGCAAAATATTTGATCGACAAAAGCGTTATTGTAGACTTCAGTGGTTATGTAGAAAGGATTTGGATTTCTCTTGTTAAGCACTTCATTATCGTATAACTACTTCACTTTGAAACATTCAAAAAATATGTGTGTCTCATTGATCAGACTTGTGGTTGCTGCATTCTTTTGGAGCTTCCATTTAGAGTCCGCCCCTGGCGTATCTTTCTTTTTAAAGCTGGTTCACATCCCCCCCACCCCCCCACCCCCAACAGCAAGTATTCATGATCGCCGTTACCGTGCCGAAAATAGGCACATTCGCTTTTTTAAATCTTCAAGCACAAGGGCCTCAAATTTTACAATACAGTAAGACATATATATATATATAATATTTGTTTAACATTGTAAAATGGAAACTTTCGCATGATATTGTCTAACATATTAGATCTTATGTTCACAATTCAATCTATTCATCTATCTAATTATCTATATAATTATCTATATAATTCAATATATATAACTTGTAAATGCTTATGTACCTTTAAAAAAAAAAAGTAAATGTCCCCTTTCAGACCTTGTGGTCAATGGGGCAGATGATGTCAACGGTCAACGAGGATGTCACGTGGCCAGCGCAACGACCAACCGCCTTAACTTTTACCCAACTAATGTCAGGTACCTATTAGAGCTGGGTGGACTCAGAGGCGCCCAAAGATCCCGAAATTAAAAATCCCAGTCTTCACCAGGATTCGAACCGGTTCGGAAGCCAAGCGCCTTACCGCTTAGCCACCGCGCCTCCATATGTACCTTTATAAGATATTAAAAAGATGTATTTTTTTAATAAAATATTTGGACTCACCACGATATACCATTGAGAACTGTAATTTGATATAGTTATGAGCTAGAGTTAAACCCAAACTGCAACTAGGAATGATCCATAACGGCATTAAACCAGCTAGCCATAATTTCCTTAATTATTATAATTTTTAATTTTTATTTTTTTTGTAACAGAGTCATTACCTACAAACTTAATAAAAAAACGGAACCCAAAATTTAATACAAAAATATGCAGAATCTTCAGTAGCTGAAAGACCCCTCCCCCTCTTTCTGGTCTTGGTGAAACTTGTGCCTGTAGAAATGTTACATAATAGGGCAACAAAATTAATGGGCAAACTCTTCTGTTGATTTTGGCATCAAATGACCAAATTTGTCATTAGCAAACTAAAGTACGTTTTGCAAACATCTTATAGGGATCGTGTCAGAATCTACGGAGATAAAAAATATAAATGTGTACATAATTTTCAAGGATTAAATCTGGTCTTAATCTAACTGACTCTTGTTTGCTCCATTTCTCCTTCTTTGCGCTAAACATTTCCAGCAAACATACTTCTGCGCTCTTTCAATTCTGATGAAGAGGCGCCCTGGGCCACCCACACATCACCCCTCCCGTCATCTTTTCGCGTATTTGAACGTTACGGCGCCCTCATTTCTGAGTGCATGGTTTGTCGTGTGGGATTGGCGAGATGGCGGTGAGAAAGGTACGCCCACGTAAGGAGTCCTCCCACACGCCTATGACTCCCCAGTCCCCAGTTACTTTAGTTGGAATAGATAGTGAATGAAGTTTGAGAACCATCACAACATGGCCAGGTCAATTATATGAAGACATAACATCAATATGGCCAGGTCAGACATAAGTAGACATCATATCTACGTGTCCAGGTCAAACCTATGTAGACATTATTTCGACGAGGCCAGGTTAAAACTATGTAGACATCATATCAACATGGCTAAGTCAAACATATGTAGACATCATATCAACGATGCCAGGTCAAACCTTTGTAGACATCATATCAACGAGGCCAGGTCAAACCTATGTAGACATCATATCAACGAGGCCGGGTCAAACCTATGTAGACATCATATCAACGAGGCCAGGTCAAACCTATGTAGACATCATATCAACGAGGCCAGGTCAAACCTATGTAGACATCATATCAACGTGGCCGGGTTAACCATGCGGGAGGTTTAGACTAGAAACTAGGTCATCTTCATTGTAAAGGAACATCCGACACATGTCAAACATTTTTACAAGTTTTATCTTATCTTATATAATACAGACGTTACTTCAAAAAAGAAGATGATTACGTCCTATGCGTCATGCATTCAGTCATGCATATTAACCAATGGCTTAAATTCTGCCAAATCACTGGTTTTCCTGGCTAGCTCAGGCAACCCATTCCATGCTCTAATAGCACTAGGGAAGAAGGAGTATTTGTACAAATTTGTCTTAGCATATGGGATGAGGAATGTGCCTTTATCTTTGTGTCTTTCTGAGTACTTTATTAAATTTAGTTTTTGTATTTGAAAATTATGGTTCAGTGTTTTATGTATAATTGCTACTTTACTTTTGAGTCTTCTGTCCTGAAGGCTTTCTAGGTGTTACTCTTGTCAAATGTGAATATTCGTTTGTTATGAATCTCACTGCTCTATTTTGTGTCTGTTCCAGTTTCTTAATGTTTTCTTGAGTTGAGGTGTCCCAAACAGAGAATGCATATTCTATTATTGGCCTAACCAAGGTTATATAACATTTTAGTTTTATTTTCTTATTTGATTTATAGAAATTTCTTTTAATAAATCCTAATGCTTTGTTTGATTTTTTGATAGTGTCACCAATATTGGGATTCCATGACAGTTTTTCATTTATTATAACACCTAGGTATTTTGCGTTTTTAGTCTGTGTTACTGGTTTGCCATGAATAAGATAAGTGGAATTAATTTGTTTTAGCTTTTTTGTTACTCTCAATAAATGACATTTCTCTGGGTGGAAAGACATGCTCCAATTTGATTCCCATTTCTTTAATTCATCTATTTCTTTATGTAAAATATCTGTGTCTTGTGTTGTTTTTTATTGTTCTATATATTATGCAATCGTCTGCAAATAATCTGACTTTTGTTCCTGAACTAATGCAATGTGGTATATCGTTTATGTAAATTAAAAATAGTAGTGGACCTAAACCTGTTCCTTGAAGTACGCCTGAGTTCACTGTTATTGGTGTTGATTTAGTAATGTGTAGACCTTTAAGATATAAAACGTCAATAGTTGTGAAATACAATAAGTTCCATTAGTTTTCAATATCCTAAAAACATTATCTGCATCGTAACTCACGTACAAATTTTATATTAAGTCACCTCGTCCGTCCATCTGTCTGTCTGGGTAGATTACTTTACACTTGTTTTCCTCCCACTTTCCATTCTCGGATCAAGTTGAAATTTCCCAACAGATCATTATTGTCGATGATAACACATGAGTAGAAAAAAATCAACTTATCAGTTAATCAATCAGTGGTAATTAATTAATTGTGTTTTCTAAAGAAAAAAGGGAGATACAAAATTGCAAATTGAGAGGGATATGGCAGCGATTGAATGATTCTCTCCCTTCGCTCAATAATTTTTTATTTTTTTTTAAGTATTTTTTTTTTGGCTTGCATTTATTATCCTCCTAGGAGCGTTATTATGTCCTTCAGTATAAAAGGAGTATCTACCTCTGTGGCATAACTTTTATTACAATGCAACCTTATGCTAGACACTTAGTTAGTATTGTTAGACATTTAGTTTGTATAGAGACGCACCATAGTTGAAGGACTTTGAACGCGACATTTAGTGACGTCACGACATAGCGGGATATAGTCGATTGATGTTATTATTAGTCAGTTGGTGTTAGGACTTTAAGGGGACAACCTCGTATTACGGACAGAGACTCGACTGTGGCATTTAATGTATTAAACTTCATAGACGTCTGTATAACTGTTTGGACTTGGTCTTTCTACTTGTTTCATGTGTAGGCCTTGTTCGTTATAGTCAAAGCGCATCTAACTCCTCTACAAGAGATCCAGACATCTCCAGATAAATCTGTCGAAGTCAGACAGCCATCAACTACTACAAGGTCAAGGCCTATCACACTTAGCAGTCGTACCAGCCAATAATTTCATCGTAATCCATAATAATAAAGAATTTTCAGTCAATCACATCCAATCTTCCACTGTTTACATTTTGATTTGAACATAGAGAAATGTGGAGGTGATGTAATGGAACTTAATGAGAAAAAAATGATTAAAAAAGACTTGTGGAAAGTTTTGAAATAAATGGCTATCTAAAAAAACAAAACAAACAAATAAAACTGACTCTGTACTAGAAGAGGAAGAGTTTAGACATTCGATTCTGCATAGCTCAAAAGTGCGCAATATAATTATATGTTTTTCAAAATATTCAGATAATCAATACTTCCTGTAGTTCGTTCAAAGGATACATCAAAAGGCGAGCTATTCCTGGATTCACTTCCCCGCAGGGACCCTACAATCGTGTTTTAATATGTCAGATATGCATAATGGCATGGAGTTAAATGCATTGGTTGGTATATGGCTCGTGAAGGGGAAACGAATAGGTTTTATACTAACACTGAAACATTGTTTAATATACTTGAACCAATGATGGCAAACTCTTATTCGACCCAAAACCTCTGCCAATAGAGTAGAATAAAGCAGCAGAGACTCTTCTCCATTGGAGTGGAAGTTTGTGTTGGGGGTATTTTGATGATCATATCTCCTTTTTTTAAATTTTATTTTTAGAAATTACTTCCTATATAGAGCAACTTGTATGCTATCATCACGCTCAGTTCGCTACGGTCCAATCTCTATTGTGGGCCCGTGGTTGCCCAATCTCTATTGTGGACCCATGGTTGCCAAATCTCTTTTGTGAGTCCGTGGTTGCCCAATCTCTCTTGTGGGCCGTGGTTGCCCAATCTCTTTTGTGAGTCCGTGGTTGCCCAGTCTCTATTGTGGGCCCGTGGTGGCATTAGGTCCCAAACACAAATTAACTCGAGCCTACTTGCTAGGTAGCTGAGTGGGCTTTGTCATTCAGCCACATAGCCCATATATATATTGTTTTTTTTTTTATGTTACAGAAGTTCCTTTGAATGAGAAGATAATTACATCCTACACGCATCCATGTATTAATCTAGCTGTGCATGTTAGTTTAACACTTTAACTCTACTAAGTCATTGGTTTTCCAGTCTGATTCAGGCAACCCGTTCCATGTTCTCTAATGGCACAACGGAAAGAACGAGAACTTGTACAAATTAGTCCTAGCATATGGAATAAAAAAAAGTCTTTGTGTCTTTCTGAGCATTTGGTGAGGTTGTATTTTTCTATTCGTAACTTATGGATTAGTGTTTTATGTAGTATAGCTACTTTACTTTTTAATCTTGTGTCCTGGAAAGATTCAATGATCGGCTCGAGAAAAACGTGATGTGAAATTTCTATGGCCTAAAATGGTGAGTTCTTCTTTTTTAAAAGTATGGAAAGTATTGTCACGTGACCTGTTGGCAGACGTGGAATTATGGGACTAAGACTAACTGGTTTCAATGAGAGATAGAGCGACGGGGGGGGGGCGAAGGGATAAAGAGGGGGAAAAGGAGAGAGAAGGAGGTACACAGTTTTATGTTCACTTAGAGTTGATCAGAATGTGACATGTAAGTGTTAGCTGGAGATAAATCACTGCTTTTAGGTTTTATTCTGATGCATTATATGACTCAACTTTGGCAATCTGGAATCTTTTCTAGGTTTTTATTGTTTTGTTTGGGCTAAAACAGTGCCTGTATTTTTTTTTTATTTCTTCAAATCCTTTTTATTTTCTCATTTTCAGCCTGTTTCTTTCCTTCTCTGTTTCTTCCCTTCTCTGTTTCTTCCCTTCTCTGTTTCTTCCCTTCTCTGTTTCTTCCCTTTTCTATTTCTTCCCTCCCCTGTTTCTTCCCTTCTCTGTTTCTTCCCTTCTCTGTTTCTTCCCTTCTCTGTTTCTTCCCTTCTCTGTTTCTTCCCTTCACTGTTTCTTCCCTTCTCTGTTTCTTCCCTTCTCTGTTTCTTCACTTTTCTATTTCTTCCCTCCCCTGTTTCTTCCCTTCTCTGTATCTTCCCTTCTCTGTTTCTTCCCTTTTCTATTTCTTCCCTCCCCTGTTTCTTCCCTCCCCTGTTTCTTAACTTTTCTGTTTCTTCCCTTTTCTATTTCTTCCCTCCCCTGTTTCTTCCCTTTTCTGTTTCTTCCCTTTTCTATTTCTTCCCTTTTCTATTTCTTCCCTTCTCTGTTTCTTCCCTTCTCTGTTTCTTCCTTTCTTTGTTTCTTCCCTTCTCTGTTTCTTCCCTTCTCTGTTTCTTCCCTTCTCTGTTTCTTCCCTTCTCTGTTTCTTCACTTTTCTATTTCTTCCCTCCCCTGTTTCTTCCCTCCCCTGTTTCTTCCCTTCTCTGTTTCTTCCCTTCTCTGTTTCTTCCCTTTTCTATTTCTTCCCTTTTCTATTTCTTCCCTCCCCTGTTTCTTCCCTCCCCTGTTTCTTCCCTTCTCTGTTTCTTCCCTTCTCTGTTTCTTCCCTTTTCTATTTCTTCCCTTTTCTATTTCTTCCCTCCCCTGTTTCTTCCCTCCCCTGTTTCTTCCCTTCTCTGTTTCTTCCCTTCTCTGTTTCTTCCCTTCTCTGTTTCTTCTCTTCTCTGTTTCTTCCCTTCTCTGTTTCTTCCCTTTTCTATTTCTTCCCTCCCCTGTTTCTTCCCTCCCCTGTTTCTTCCCTTCTCTGTTTCTTCCCTTCTCTGTTTCTTCCCTTCTCTGTTTCTTCCCTTTTCTTTTTCAACCCTCCCCTGTTTCTTCCCTTCTCTGTTTCTTCTCTTCTCTGTTTTTTCCCTTTTCTATTTCTTCCCTCCCCTGTTTCTTCCCTCCCCTGTTTCTTCCCTCCCCTGTGTCCTCCCTCCTCTGTGTCTTCCCTCCCCTGTGTCTTCCCTCCCCTGTGTCTTCCCTCCCCTGTTTCTTCCCTCCCCTGTTTCTTCCCTCCCCTGTGTCCTCCCTCCCCTGTGTCCTCCCTCCCCTGTGTCTTCCCTCCCCTGTGTCTTCCCTCCCCTGTGTCTTCCCTCCCCTGTGTCTTCCCTCCCCTGTGTCTTCCCTCCCCTGTGTCCTCCCTCCTCTGTGTATTCCCTCCTCTGTGTCTTCCTTCCTCTGTGTCTTCCCTCCCCTGTGTATTCCCTCCCCTGTGTCTTCCCTCCCCTTTGTCTTCCCTCCCCTGTGTCTTCCCTCCCCTGTTTCTTCCCTCCCCTGTTTCGATTTCTCTTTTCTCTCTTTGATCTATCATTCTTTTCTGTTTTTGCTCCCTCTTCTCTCTCCCTTTCCAATCCCACAATCCCATACTGGCTCTTGTACAGGAATTTTGATTATATGCTGACTGTAAGAATTTAAATGTTTTTAACATTATCAAATAATTTTACATAAAGCTAAAATATATATGAAATCGCGGAGGCTGAGCGGCAAAGCACCTGGCTTCCGAACAGGAGTTCCTGGTTCGAATTCTGATGAAGACACGTATTTTTAATTTGGAGATCTTTGGGCGCCTCTGAGTCCACCCGGCGCTAATGGGTACCAGAGACTAGTTTGGGAAATGTAAAGGCGGTTGTTCCTTGTGCTGGCCACCCTCGTCAATGTGCGCCAAAGAAACAAATGACCTTTTACATCAACTGCCACTTATGTTGCAAGGTCTGAAAAGGGGATAACTTTAGTTCACTTTACATTTTATATTCATCTTTTTTAAAGTCCTGGTATGTTGATCAAAAGAGCGAACAAACCAATCGATGCAAAACTTATTACTGGAGTGAGGAACGGAGCTGTTAGCACTGACACTTGGGGCAAAGACCAGTAACAGGTGCCTAAACCTAGATCTAAATTCCGACTTCTGCTGCATGCATCTATACCCAAAAATGGGAAAGGCTTCGGGAGTCAAGGTTGAGGAAAAGTCAGGATCCGGCGAACCATGAGCAGTTTGCAGCAAAGAAAGCTACACCCTGGCAGAGAGCCTGCCGAGGCATTCCCCTCATTTCTATGAGATGATCCATAATCGCATCAATACTAGAGTATTGAGTTTGATATATATATATAAACGAAGTAAAATAAAGGTAAGTTCCCTATAGTGTCTATAGAGCAGATGATGTAAAGGTCGCACAACGACCAACCGCCTTTCCTTTTCCCTAACTAATGTCAGGTGGAGCTGGGTAGAGGCGCCCGAAGATCCCGAAATTAAAAATCCCAGTCTTCACCAGGATTCGAACCCCGGTCCCCGCGTTTCTTTACAATCAATTCAATATCAATAATAATAATAATAATAATAATAATAATAATAATAATAATAATAATAATAATAATAATAATAATAATAATAATAATAATAATAGAAAACATAATGGAAGGATGTTTAGCTTTATCAGAATATGCCTACCTAGGTTGCCATAACCAAGTTGCAAAATTAATACACCACATCTGGCCTCGACACATAATCTGAATGGAGAGATAATACTACTTTACTAGAAATACCCGCAAAAAATTAGACCACAGTCTAATAAAATTGGATAGAACTGTATTGAATGACAAAATGGTGGATTTTAATCGACCACAGATTAACAGTTTATTAAAAAAAAAAAAGAAAAGTCTGCTGCCATCATTGACATCGCTGTACCACTATCTCATAATTTAAGGAAAACTGAAATGGAAAAAACCAAGACAATATGGAAACCTAAGCTTATGAAAGTCTAAAATAACAATATACCGTGTTGTTATATGAACCGTCTGGATAATGACAATTAACCTCACAGACACCCACCAGACCCTTAACATTCCTAAGAAGATTCTCGTTGCCTGTCAAATGGCGGTACTGCTTTAGACCTGCCACATCACCAGGAAATTTCTCGGTGGATACTGTTAAAGGGACTGCAATGCATTTTGTTTCTTTATAACGAGACTCGACCCTGGCAGCGCCAGAGAATGGGTACTAGTTCGCTTTTACATAATAATAATATTATTATTTATTAATATATAAACCATGTCAAAGCTACTCTACTAGATAAAATTATGTTAATTTTTATTTAATTGCAGCTTTCTCAACATAACGGATTGCATTTACTAGTCAAAATACGTGAATTAATTGTATGAGTTTATTTTAAATTAATCTTTTAGTGTTAGTCAAAGTATTTAAACTCAAAATGGTTTATGGTGCTGATTGCGCATCATTATTCAAATTATCAATCCTAAATGCTAAAACACAACCTTCAACTATGACTCTTCTAACTCAGTGATGCCCAAAATACGGACTGCGGGCCAGATCCGGCCCGCGACGTGGTTTCATCAGGCCCGCCGAAACGTCGGCACAAAGTGCAGAAATGTCCCTTGCAAACAAAAACAAAAGTTGAAAAAAAAAGGATCTTTACCTACGTTTGGGTACCACGACCTTTAAAATGTGTGTGTGAATTGGAACTCTGAATGTAGGATCTACCACGAAAAGTGAGCCTGTCTTAACATTTTTTGTTGAACATGACAATAAGCCAACATATTTATTTAATAAAGAAAGTGTCTGGCTGTTTAATAAAACGACAACATAGAAACGGCATTTTAAAAGAAATATGGCGGCATTCTTGGTTTGAGTCGCGAATAAAAGAGTGTTAAACTAGAGATTGGAGGATCCTGGGGAATATTTACCAAAGCGAGACCAAAAAATTAGTCGGTTGTAAAAGCTATCTACACTGTTGCTCACATTTTAAGTACAGAAACAAATCTGTTTTATGACGCGTAAAAAAAAATATGTCAAATAACCTATTAATAAATTATTAAATCGACAATTTCCACCAAAATAGTTTCAGAACAATTTCATCTCGTTTGTGAAACTTTTCGGTCATGTGGCCCGCGAGACGAGTGTCGGAAATTAAAACGGCCCCCGCGGGTTGAATTAGGTTGGGCATCACTGCTCTAAACTCATCGTTGTAAACAGATCTCGAGATAAAGTAGTGTGTCCAACGTATTTGTTTCCTGTGAAGCTGCACACCATTTCGTACAGGATCATTGCGCGGTGTCTTGCAGCATTGAGCCTAAAACTTGTGTTGCTATATTCAATACGTACAAATTCTCTTTCCAGTTCAATGCTTTTGAAACGCCCTTTGCCCTCAACCCTTTTGTTGCCCCTTTTGTATCCGCCACCCTGGGAGGCCTCTCCATTGGCTCATCCTTACGAGAAAGCACTGGCCACGCGGCGTCTGTCGAAAAAAATGTCTTTAGGAAAAGGTAAAGTAAGACAAAGTCACGTGATGACTGTAGAAAAATATAAAGTATGACAATGTCACGTAATGTCTTTAGGAAAAGGTAAGTAAGACAAAGTCACGTGATGTTTTTAGAAAAATATAAAGTAAGACAATGTCACGTGATCTCTGTAGGAAAAGATAAAGTAAGACAAAGTCACGTGATGTCTCTAGGAAAAGGTAAAGTAAGACAAAGTCACGTGATGACTGTAGAAAAATATAAAGTATGACAATGTCACGTGATGTCTGTAGGAAAAGGTAAACTAAGACAATGTCACGTGTTGTCTGTAGGAAAAGGTAAAGTATGACAATGTCACGTAATGTCTTTAGGAAAAGGTAAAGTAAGACAAAGTCACCTGGAGTCTGTAGGAAAAGGTAGAGTAAGACAATGCCCCGTGATGTCTGTAGGAAAAGGTAAAGTAAGACAATGTCACGTGTTGTCTGTAGGAAAAGAGTTATTAAGACACTGGCCACTCGGCGTATGTTGAAAATGATTGGGGCAGACACCTCGCACTTTGTCGTTCCTTCTTCCCACAAATAAAGTTTCAAATATCCCCCAGAGAAGTTGTCCTCATCCTACGTTACAATATCAACTATTTTAGACATTTAAACCCGGTGTTTACTTTATGTGTTATAGCACATATAATAGCCATGTCCTCGATTCCGAAGATTAAGGATGAGTGCAATGTTTCACGCGACTTTGCAGACCCAGTTGCGACCTGCATATTTTTCCACATCTGATGCAGACAAAGCCGTTGTCCACCGGGGGTCCGTTTTCCTTACGTCTTCTGCGCCTGTCCACTACAAGGACTTTTTCTGGGCAGCAATGGTGTGTCCAGCAGCCTTCAAGACAGCTCTCCAACGGTCTATTTCAAAGGTCATATGTTTCCAGCTACTTTCTCTATGCAAGTGAGGGCAAAATGGCGCCTGAGCGCTTATGTCTATAATGTATGTTTACATTAATGTTTATGTTTTAAGTCTAAATTCTTCTTCTTCTTCTTCTAGCCAGCTTTATTGCTGCTGAGCTGTGAGCTCTTTTGCAGACTGTGCCAAGGAAAAAAAGTGTGCTGCTTTCTTCAGTTGTTCAGCACTGCCGTACAGGCTGTTGGTTATGTTGGGCTGTAGTGGAAGTAGGGTCTGCCTAAGGTGGATTAGGGAGGGGCATTCAAAGAGGAAAGTCTATATATATATATATATATATATAGATATATGTATATAAAAATTATATATAGTGTATTTTTAACACATATCTTTATAGTTTGTGTATGTTATATAAGTCCTTATGTTTATAATGTATGTTGTTTTTTTCTTGTTCATGGCCTATGTTTGTTCAGCTCAGCGTGACAGAGTCATCTGCCAGAGATAGTCCGGGGTGTGCCTTGACTCAATACAACATCTGTGGTCCGAAGCAATGCTCGATCACATCTTTAGACATTAGTATGTCCTTTCCCAAACTCAGCCAACACACAAGTTTTAATGACCATCCTCATAGAATATAAGCCTAACCCACACCACTTCGCCAAAGGGGACTCAACCTTTACAAAACCGTTCAACATAGTCAATGAAAATCGTCACAGCAACCCACACGGTAACCCAGTACATGTATAATCAACAGCCTGCATGATGGATTCTGAGGGTTTGCAAAGAGCTTCCTTAAGGGAACAGTGCTAAGAAAAAGAAGAACAGAGAAAGCGATGGCAAAGACAACATGAAAGAATAGAAGGGCCTGTCTTTTAAATAGATTATATCCAGGGCAATGGACAGATAGGAATGATGATCAACAGATCTTGTGTGGTGCCCCAATGATCAAACATACTAAGAAATAGTTGAAGGCGGTGAAGGTGAAGATAATATTAATAATAATAATAATAATAATAATAATAATAATAATCTTTATTGTCCGTATGGACATTTGTCTTACAATTTGTGCATTACACCAAACAAAAAACATTATAACTATAAGAAACCAAAATGTACATTCACTCAATGTAAATCTTATTAATGTATTAAGGAAAGGTAACTCCAAAAATGTCACTACAGCATTTTAATTAAATTACTAACATGTTAAATGTTTCTAATAATAATAATAATAATAACATTAATAATTTCAAGTAAAAAATCAATGTGAAAATACTTTAATAAATAAATTATATTTGTCTTTGTTATTGTTAAATTGTTTTGTATTCATTTAATATTTCTTCCTCTCTTCCCTTATTAGGATTCATGAATTTATTGTATTAGTAAAATGAAATTTCCATTCGTCGTTATGTCTGACCAGCATATGTCAATTATAAAATGATACAATATCTGTCATTGTTTCTCTCGGGTTTTAAAATGTTACTACTTGTTAAGATTTTAGCAATTATTTGTTGTAGTTGACAAAGAAAAAATCAATACTAAAAAAAATTAGTTTATTGTTTGGTATCACATCATACCACATTAGAAAGACTTAAAGTTCATAAAATCATTCGAGCACGGACTATACACGTTATGAAGCAAGCCTAGATCAGTCAATAGTGACAGGAGTCAAGTCGTCTGCAACTGTAGAGACAGGGCGCACCAATGGGCCTCATTGACCGATCGTAAATAAACAAAATTGAACCTCTCTCTTCTACACAAATTACGATCTAATTTTAATCAACAATGGTTATCACGTGACAGTTTTTTCGTTGTTTTATCAATGGTTATCACGTGATCGTTCGTTTTGCTGAGTGAGGTCCATTCGACTCCCGTTGACAAGGTGCTTAACACTTTGAAGACTGAGATTTAGTTCAGTCCCCATTTCTGCCTATAAAACCAGTGCATTTATCACCTTCACTTAAAAGTACTCTTTCGAGGATTGTTTAAGATCTAGAGGTCGCGTCACTTATAGCCCATTGTTTTTATTGTGCTTAAGGCTCTTTGCAAGTATTTTAACAATCCCCCGGCGTTGAGCTGTCCTGGTTAGGAATTACTCAAGGTAGAACTGCCTATTTTGCATATAGTCGAAATCCGCAATATTGTTTTTTTTTTATGATTTTATACATGGTAAGAAATGGAGATTAATTAATCACTGTATAAGCTCGATAAATCACTGTATAAGATGGCAGAACATAACTATGATTAAGAAGACATCTAGTTCTAGAACTACTAGACTATATTTCTAGATCTAGTTTTAATAGACATGTGGTCACATCTAGTTACTTGTAAATCTACATTTACATAAATTCGTGGTGCCTGACATTGTAAAACATATTCAATATTAGATGTAGTATAGATTAGCTAGAGATCTAAATCTTATCTTATCAAATCTTATAAAATATAGACTCACTTACTTCGGCGCATTGGGCGGCAAGCTGTCTCCACAAAGATCTGTCACTAGCAATACAGAGGTTACTTCAAAAAAGAAGATGATTACGTCCCACGCATCATGCATTTAGTCATGCATGTAAACCAATGACTTAAATTCTGCCAAGTAATTGGTTTTCCTGGCTTTTTCAGGCAACCCATTCCATGTTCTAATAGCATTAGGGAAGAAGGCGTATTTGTATGGATTTATCCTAGCATATGGGGCGAGAGATGTACCTTTATCTTTGTGTCTGAGTATTATATTAGGTTTTGTATTTGAAGATTATGGTTCAATGTTTTATGTATAATTGCTAATTTAATTTTAAGTCTTCTATCCTGAAGGCTTTCTAAATTTAATCATTTTAATAAAGTTGTAACTCTAGTCAAATGTGATTATTCGTTTGGTTTAAGAATTTCACTTTTATATTTTGTGTCTGTTCCAGTTTCTTAATGTTTTCTTGAGTTGAGGGGTCCCAAACAGAGGATGCATATTCTATTATTGGCCTAACCAATGTTAAATAACATTTTAGTTTTATGTTCTTTTTTTTTATTTGTAGAAATTTCTTTTAATAAAACCTAATGCTTTGTTTTATTTTTAAATAATTTAATCAATATGGGGATTCCATGACAGTTTTTCATTGAAATCTAGACTATAAACCAAATCGTCTATTAATAAACAAATTGACTCCGACCAGTTTGAAATCACAAGAATTGAAACAAAAACCTTTTTTGAAACAAACACTCTCCTTTCGAGATATTAGACAAATATAATAATAACTAGTCGACCAGGGGCGTAGCATACGCCACTATTTTGTAGGGCCGGCCTTAGGCAGTGGGCCCCGCACTTTCATAAGACCCGCGCTAATTCTAGGTGTATAAATTATTAACTTAAACCATTTTATAACTTAAAACAGATTTCCCGCGGCCTCCTGTCGATTTACCAGGAGCTCCTGGAAATCTCCTGATATTGCAAAATATACGAAAAAGTCCATAAAATATACGGAAACTATTAAATCTTTCTCTACGTCATTATTTTTCCACGTTTTGATAAAATTGTTCATTTTGCTCATTACTATTTCACTCCCCTGTTATGCTTAAGCTTCAATAACTTAATCGCTTGTTATCAGAAAATGTTTTAGTCGGTATAGAAGTAAAGAGGAATGCATGCTCATTTTATATATCACGAAATAAAGTTTATAAAATTATATGTTAATTTGATTTAATGAGGTCAAATCAACGGTGGTATCGTCAATAAGGAGAGTTAAAATCTTTTGAAAACTAATATAAATCTCCTGAAATATATAGACAAAAATTGTCATTTTAGGGTGTCATTCAATAAGGAAAACGCCAATACTACGCGCGATAAAAAAAAACGGCATTACGCAATACTCGTAATTGTGGAATTTAGTGAAAGAAGCTTCTCGCGCCTCAAACTAATGAAGAATTACTTGAGGTCAACAATTCTCGTAGATAGATTAAAACATTTGGAAATCTATGCGTGATCTATGTAGGAAATAGAATGTTTAGGATATACTGTATGACTTCACTACACGCAAGACTCGTAATTCTGTACGTAGTAAAGAATGAAGAAAATGCAAAGACGAATTTATTTTCTAATACAAACTCTTAACTTTCACTTATTATCCGTATCCCTACCCAAACATGGCCCCGCGAAATCTGTTTCGCATAGGGCTCCACAATGG
The DNA here is from genome assembly GCA_036873155.1 of Biomphalaria sudanica. Taxonomy (NCBI): domain Eukaryota; kingdom Metazoa; phylum Mollusca; class Gastropoda; family Planorbidae; genus Biomphalaria; species Biomphalaria sudanica. The sequence continues at coordinate 80,347 of JAZGLO010006002.1, read as the reverse complement.
TTAAGTCCGGCCCTGCTATTAGTGACGAGTGAACACAGAGTACATTACTTGTTCTCTTTCTATGACTTCTTGGTCACAATGGTTAAGTCCGGCCCTGCTATTTAGTGGCGGGTAAATACTACTTGTTCTCTCCCCCCTAGTTTTCCCCCCTCTTTAATTACGTAGTGTAACTCTAGTCCGTCGACTTAAGAAAATAAAAGAGTAATCTTTCCATTACGTGGTGTCTTGTAGATCTAAAAATAAATTTTTCCGGTTGTAAAGGCACTGAGACTCGAGGAGGATGCCCGTGCTTATAGGTTCTTGCAATTTTCTTTTAAAAATTCATACTTGGAAATTGAGTTCCAGATCACAACTGACATTCTACTATTAAGTAGGATAATCAACGACCTTAACAAAGTTACTTTAAAAACCTTTGACTTTTGTGAAATTTGTGTACAACATTCAGTCTGGACATTGTTTTTGTTGTCCTGAGTATTTGGGATAAGTCACGCCACTGGCTCCGATCAACAGTAAACTCCTTCCGTTTTTTATTTTCATTACGTAGACAGTAAAATTTCAGCATTAAAACATTTGGAAAATGATTTCATAGTCTTCAATAAAAAAAAATACATGGTCAATCCCGAGTTGCTTCAAGTGACACATTGCACGCCCAGAGTGCTTGAAGTGTGCGCAGAACTCCCATCCATTGTTTTACATTGATCTCCACAAGGTATGATTAAAAAAAGGGGAGGTTACCGTCGACTCGTAAGACTCTTGTCGTCCTGGGGCCGGATGTGCCCTGTGAGTGGTGCTTCGTGGGCCGGTTAGTGGCGATTCATAGTTCCGGTATTAAACAGCCGGAAGTTGTCAATGGAAACTTGAGACGTGGGAGAGAGGGGGGGTTGTTGGTCATTGTCTGCGTGTGGCTGCAGTAGAAGTCCTTTGTGTGTTTTAGACTTGGTCAGTTTTAGTCGTATAGGTAAAACAAGAGAAAGATAGATCTTGTCTAAGAAGCAGGTTCAGAGAGAGTGAGAGAAAAAGAGAGAGAAATCGCGTGTGTGTGTGTGTGAGAGAGAGAAAGAGAATTTACAGAATGATAGAGATCTGATAGACAGAGAGATCGAGAGAAAGATAGATAGAGAGAGAGAGAGAGAGAGAGAACGCAAGAAAACAAACAACAAATGAATCCCTAAACTGTAAACTTCAAAGTTATTGCTCAATTGTTCAATATTTGTTTTGACAACAGATATCAGATAAAAAAGGAAATTCAAAGAGGCAGCGGCGTGTCTTCAGAGCTGATAAAAGAGACAGTGGCGGATCCAGTAAGCTTGAACTTTGGTATTTAACACCCAAATTGTTTCTTTCTCAAACCTGATAGCTTTGGGTGAATTAAAACTACGTCACAACAACCTTCACCTTTCTCAGTTGTCTAGCTTCCTTTTCCAAAGTAGAGGCGGATAAGCAAGGTGTGAGCTCATGACTGAACCTGGAAACTTATCTTGTAATTGCATTAGATTTAGTTTATGTTTTAACCTTAACTTTAAACAACGCAATCCAAAGCAGTACTCCATCATCTCCCCCCCTCTCTCTCTCTGTCTCTGCCTCTCTCTGTGTCTTTCTCTGTCTCTCTCTCTGTCTCTCTCTCTCTGTCTCTCTCTCTCTGTCTATCTCTCTCTGTCTATCTCTCTCTGTCTCTCTCTGTCTTTCTCTCTGTCTTTCTCTGTCTCTCTCTCTGTCTCTCTCTCTCTCTCTCTCTCTGTCTATCTCTCTCTCTGTCTCTCTCTGTGTCTTTCTCTGTGTCTTTCTGTCTCTCTCTCTCTCTGTCTATCTCTCTCTCTGTCTCTCTCTCTGTGTCTTTCTCTGTGTCTTTCTCTGTCTCTCTCTCTTTCTCTCTCTCTCTGTCTCTCTTTCTCTCTCTCTTTCTCTCTCTGTCTCTCTCTCTGTCTCTCTCTCTCTCTGTCTTTCTCTCTCTCTCTGTCTCTCTCTGTCTTTCTCTCTCTCTCTGTCTATCTCTCTCTCTGTCTCTCTTTCTCTCTCTCTTTCTCTCTCTCTCTGTCTCTCTATCTCTCTCTGTCTCTCTCTCTGTCTATCTCTCTCTCTGTCTCTCTCTTTCTCTCTTTCCCTGTCTCTCTTTCTCTCTCTCTGTCTCTGTCTCTCTCTCTCTGTCTGTCTATCTCTCTCTCTTTCTCTCTCTCTTTCTCTCTCTGTCTCTGTCTCTCTCTCTCTGTCTCTCTTTCTCTCTCTCTGTCTCTCTCTCTGTCTTTCTCTCTCTCTCTCTCTGTCTTTCTCTCTCTCTCTCTCTCTCTCTCTTTCTCTCTCTGTCTCTCCTCTAGCATGACCTCAGTACTCGGAAGCTTTAAGATTTCTTTGACTACAAGGCCAAGTATGCCGAATCCAGTTCCAGAGATTTCATACTATATTGCCCCGCGCTCTTGTCTATGAAGCGTATCGTCTGCGACGTTTTCTAACTATTCACAAATATTTCAATATAACGTAGAATAACACGACTCAAAACAGGTGATAATTACAGCGGGTAGAAAAAATAAACAAACTGTCTTAATGTGTAGGGAGGGGGGAGTTTCAGTGCCGTAGCATAGTACCCGTGCGCCCGCAGAAATTATATCATGCTCCTCTTGTCCCCTCCATCTGATGTCTCCCGATGTTCAACTGTTCTCAACTGTGTTTCCCAACTGTAAATTTATGCACTATCTCTCTCTCTCTCTATATATATATATATAATTCTCTACGTCGCCCAACCATGCGGAACACCACGCACGCATGCTGACTCTCTAACCCTCGATGAACCTTGAGCCCCTTTCATATGTAGCCAAGCCAAGCCAAGTCTTAGCGTACTTAGCCTCTCGATCACGCTTGCCATTTTATAAATTACTAAATAAAAACATTTGCTTGTAAATATGGAAAACAGCATGGCCGTTTGTACTTTTAACAAAAAAGATCTCCGAGCATTCAATGTCATGATGACGACGACGCACAGGATTACAAAGATCGAGCATTAAAAAACATGACGACGACGACGCACAGGATTACAAAGATCGCGCATTAAATAACATGACGACGACGACGCACAGGATTACAAAGATCGAGCATTCAATGACATGACGATGACGACGCACAGGATTCCAAAAAAAATCTCAAAGCATTCAATGTCATGACGAAAAAGACGCACAGGATTACTTTTTTTTTTATTTTATCACATTTCTCTATAACAAAACTAACACGCGAGATGCTGAACATGATGCCCAAACAAAATGTCTAAGCAAATTGTCTGTGAGATATTTGAAATGTTTTGGATGTTCCTTCAGAATTAAAGAAGGTCCTAGCCCAAACCTCCCTCAGGACGACGGGGAAAGGCATCGCAGCGGGCAGGGTTTTAACCCTGGACCAACGAGATGACCGAACGACAATCCAGCGCACATACTACACAACCAGGCAGCCATCTTAGACAAAATACCGAAACAATATGTCCAAACAAAATGTCCAAACAAAATTTACATTGATCATGTGCCCGGGCACAACAAACTCCTTCGCATATTGATTTGTACGCATCTAGTGGTTGATAGTTTGTATATTTTATGGTTTACTTTAATCGAGGGTTTTATGAGCCAATGGAATAAGACCTCGCGTTTTAAAAAAAGTCGCACTTTTAAAAGACATCGTTCAATTGCAACTGACATTTTTTTCTTGATTGCCATCGAATTCTCCAGTAACAATTGAAGGCACTATTTTCAAAGTAAGTGTTGGTAATCAGACTAGACGACTTGCTTGACACTGATTCGTTCAATTACATCCCACGTGACTTGCCCTCATGATCGATTACTTTTCGCTTATCCCCCTTTTGTTTTGGCATTTGAGTCTTTGTATAGAAAGACTGTTATTAAATGTTCGGCCCACTCTGTTTAGTCCTGTTGTCGGCAGGGCCGAATTTCTAGCTGTGCAGCCACCAGCAACCGTTAAGAGCGCCTACGCATTTAAAAGCAAGCAAAATATTTTTAAAAACACTTTTTAAAAACAAAAGCTTATATTGCGTGAAGGGAGACAATCTCCAATTATCTTTTCAAAATTGCAAGTTTTATTTCCTATTTTTCATATATATATAACAAAATTAATTGATTACCAATTAATGAGCAACTAATTGTTTTTGTTTTTTTCAATTGCCTCATCCACAATGAACAAATGGGAGGAATCTGAAAATGATCCGGAAGTGGGGGGGGGGGGAGGGGAACAGTGTAAAAGAATCCTCCCAGACATTTCTAATAAAATATGAAAGATATAAGAAGATAGCGAAAATAAGATTTAATAATATATAAGGATCTATTTCTTTCTTCTGTTTCTAGTTTGACAGCTGGGCAGGGCACATATAATAATCTATTTCTTTCTTCTGTTTCTAGTTTGACAGCTGGGCAGGGCACATATAATAATCTATTTCTTTCTTCTGTTTCTAGTTTGACAGCTGGACAGGGCACATATAATAATCTATTTCTTTCTTCTGTTTCTAGTTTGACAGCTGGGCAGGGCACATATAATAATCTATTTCTTTCTTCTGTTTCTAGTTTGACAGCTGGGCAGGGCACATAACCAGAGTATGGGGGACAACAGTATGCAAGAGGTTTGGTCTTTGTTTGCCGAGCTGGAAGGTTATTGGGAGTAACAGAGGTGGCCCCACGAATAAAGCTTTAAATGGGCCATTTTAGCAAGCTTTAACTGACATAGAAATGAGCATGTGGAAACAGTTGGCTTCCGAATGATATAGCTGGAGATTTCTTACAAAAGCTGCGGCATACACTTTTTAGACCAAAAGGAAATCTACCGCTGTGGACAGACATCGACGATGGGAAAAGAACCTAAACCGACCACATGCAGAGGTCGGTTTTGTCTTCGCTGTTTGTGGCATAATATGTAGGTTACAGTTGGGAAATCACATCATGCGAAGTATTGCACTGCTCCTTAATATTCCTTCTCGAGCCCTAATGTTATCGAGTCCCAAGATTAAGTAGGATATTGCAGTATTTCACGTGGATGTACAGTCCTAGCTGTGACCTACATATTTTGCAACATCTTGCGCAGACATAATGTTGAAAATTGTAGAGGCTTCCAAGAAAAACATTACCAGGGCCTCCACTTAGTTAACTCAGGCACTTGGGAATAGAGTTGATTGTAAACGGATATACATGTTTTTGTTAATGAGAAAGAGAGTAACAACCATTCTTTTGCTCCACAATATCTATATCGCTTTTTTTGTTAAAATTATTATGGGAGACGGACGTATGCCAAAGGCAGTCTTTTTTTGGTGAGCTAAAAGGTGGTCTACGTAACAAATGCGCCCAACGGAAGCTCTTCGAAGACCAGCTTAGGCGCCAACTTGCCTTAGCTGACATAGAAGAGAGCACCTGGTTGCATAAGGTCTCAGAAAGAGACAGCTGGAGGCCTCTCACAAAGGCCGCGGGATACCCATTTGAGACCAAAAGAAAATCAGCTGCCAAAAACAGACGCAGACGGCGAAAAAAAAATTGATCAAGGGCGGACAATGGTCATGCTTGCCCTAGTGTGGCAAAATATGTAGGTCACAGCTGGGGCTGCGTAGCCATGGGAAATACTGCACTCCTCATTAATCTTCAGACTAATTTGTCTTTTTTATTTTTGGATTGATTGTCGTTTTGTCAGCTACATGAAAGAATTGTGTAAATTTTCAGCTTGATCAGAGATTGGGTGTGGGAGAAATATCGAGCCTAAAAGAAATAATACACTAAACATACTATTATTTCGTATGTAAATTATAATTCTATTTCTGTCGTTTTACAAAGGAAAAAAAAATTGACTAATTAGTACAATTAATTCATGAATCTCAATGAAGATGAAATAATATTAAATGAATATATCACAATTTAACAAAAACAAAGACAAAATTTGTTTAACAAAGTACTTTCACGTTGTTTATTTACTTGGAATTATTAGTATTATGTTAGAAACAAACGAGTAGTCATTCTCTGGCGCTGCCAGGGTCGAGTTTCGTTAAAGGGAAACAAAATTCATCGTAGTCCCGTTAATAGTTTCCACTGAGGAATTTTCTGGTGATGTGGCAGGTCTGCAGCAGTACCGCCCTCTGACAGGCAACGAGGATGTTCCTAGGAATGTTAAGGGCCTTGAAGGTGTCTGTGAGGTCAGTTGTTATTATCCCCTCGGTTGATATAACAATGGGGTATATTGTTATTTTGGACAATTTCCATAGACGCTTAATCTCCAAGCCTAGGTTCCCATATTTTCTTTGTTAATATGTTAATATTTAATTAAAATGCTGTAGCGACATTTTCGGAGTTGATCTGTTGATCGTCTTTGTTCATGCCTATCTGTCCTTTTCCCTGGTTAGAATATCTTTAAAAGACAGGCCCATCTATTCTTGTATGTTATCTTCCCGTCGCTTTCTCTGCGGACCTGACTGTTGCAAAATATGTAGGTCACAGCTGGGGATGCGCAACCACGGGAAATACTGTATTCCTCCCTTATCTTCGTACTCGAAGGCAAGCCTTATTATTATTATTTTCAATTAATTGTTCAATTTTCGTTAACAAAAATTTCGCTTTATATTTTTCTTAACAACAATTGTACAAATGGAGACCAGAGTGCCTGTATATATCGTATGTGTATTCCGTTAAAAGATATTCCTAAAATATCTAAAGTCTAAAGCATAATCGAAGAAAAACAAGTATGTGTCAGTCTGAATGATCCCAGAATTCTTAATCAATATTCAACTTTGGATCTCGCCTAGTGCAAAGTCTCGAAGCAGAAGACCGTTCCAGATCGTTTCGCGCTCAGACAATAATTCGAATTCACAGAGAGAACAAGACAAAATAATTCTACTTAAATATTCTATAACTTGAAAAAAGAAAACAACTTTTTTTTTTAATCAACGCTTGAAAACACAAAATGGCGGGTAAATTGTCATCGTGGTTGGGTATTATTAATACTTTTTTTTAGCTGTTTTTTTTTTACCTGGGTATTTCACACAACTCTGCAAATGGTGGGAAATGGCTGAATCTTTGATTTCGGAATATTGCGGGTGAGCTGCATAAAGGATTTGGTACCTAACAAGAGTTCCGAGCACGAATCCCAATGAAGACCCAGGAATTTTAAATTTTGGTAAAGGCAGCACGGAAAACTTCACCCAGATACCCCCTCCTCCTCCCCCCTCTCAATGATCACAAAAGAAATTGCACCGAAGCGCGCTGGGCATGCTATAAAAGTGTGAGACCCAAACTACGGTCCGCGGGCCATGTCAGACCTGTGACAATATTTATTCCAGCCCACAGCGCGCACTAGTTGTTAGATTTTAACCTAAGGCAATTAGCACAACTAACCCGATGTATGCCTACTACATTTTTTAGTGAAATACACTTTCATTAGCTTGAACAAATTTCTCTTGTGAAACACAAACTCAAAATAATTTTTATTTGCAATGTACACATATTCAACTTGAGATAAAGATTTAATAGTAACGAACTGTAATATTATTTTCAACAAAATCTAACTCATTACAAAACACGTCTTTACTCTTTTGCATCTCGATTTCGTCCCCTTTCAACAATCACCCACGTGACTTATTAACATAAAATTATTACAGACCAGCTCATGGTTTTACCCTTCAACACCACCAAAAAGACTCTTAATTCTTTATCTCCTGATCGACGATACCATCGTTGATTTTGACCTCATTAAATTAAATTAATTAAGAGCATGCATTTCCCTTTAATTCTATACCAAATACAATATTTTTTGATAACAAACAACAAAGCTATTTAAGCCCAATCATAACAGGGGTAGTGAAATTGTAATGAGCAAATGAAGAATTCCTTCAAAACGTGGGAAAATAATTGTGGAGAGAAAGAGTTTATGCTCCCGTTCTTTGTTGTTTCCCAGGAAATACACTATATATCAAAACGAAGTCATATGGTATCGGTTGTGTGAGCCTTCGATTGTTGGCACTGATGCTGCCAGTGGCATCTGTGCTCAAACTGTGTGTCCCCATGCCGGACATGTTTAGGCATGAATGCTACGAATGCATGGCAGACCAAGATCACTCGTTAGAGAAGGCCTTAACACCGACCTGCAACGTCACAACATGTGGGCGGTGTAGACGTCGTACAGACCTGCGACGTGGAAACGAGCTATTGGTCTAAAGTGCGCATAGGTTGCGAGTTAGCAGGTCAGTGTTAAGGCCTTCTATTACGGATGGTTGTGAATAAAGGCGTTATTCGATAGCAATAAAAATCAAAATGATTTGAAGAAAATATGTCTCTACTTCATTTTGGTTGGAATATCTTCTGACACTATCTGAATATCTTATTTTTTCTCCATTCCTCTCTGTCTTTCGCTTGGACTAGAGCCCGTTTCAAGGATAAGTAAATATTGTCCTCCCATCACTTTCTCTGTCTGCCTCTTCTTTTTTTCCCTGGTACTGTTCTCTGCTGGGAGGTCTTTGCCAGCCATGGTGACCTCGTCTAATGGCCATACAACTAATGGAAAATACACAAAAGAAATCTTGGGAATTGGCTGTGATCAGATCATTTCTTTTCATTGAAACCCCGTTGTGCTCTAATGTTTCTCTCAATTCAGATTTAAAACTACAACAGCAGATAATGTTTCGGGAACATTTTTAACTTCAATGAGATGATTCAGTTTTAATTTCACTTTATCTCTTCCCCCCAAATCTTTGTGTCACATGACTTGTCGTCTGCTAAGAGATAAGGGGAAAAAAAATTATTGAAAAGGAATATTTTTAGGTGAAAGCCCAAAATTTCAACAACAAAAAAATATATTAATTATTTTTTAAAATTCAAAATTTTGTATTGTTCTTTTTTCTTTTTTTTCCTTTTTAAAGTTTTCTTTTATTTTTTTTTTATCGAACTCGCTTGAATATGACAAGGATACAGAAATCATTTTAAATCTTTCTCTCCGTATATAGCTTACCACATTCTGGTGGAATCGACGTTGGTATCGTCAGTTAGGAGAGAAAGAGTTAAATCAAAGATTGTTACGTTTAGTCATTTTTAAAAGTGACAAATCAACAATGTTGAATGTAGTAGCTCCTTTATTTGGAGATTCATCCGGTGTAAAGAAGTGCTGATAATGCAGGTTCAAGTTTGAAATTAACAATAGATAATTATAAAACCTTCTATTTTTATAACAACTTTCCTGGCACAGTGGTTAGTGTGTTGGTTTAAAGAACCCTCGAGTTTGAATACAGGTCGTTCATCTTTTTTTTTTTATTTTTTAGTCTGGATGTATTAAAATTCAATTACACGACTCATCAAAACTTATTAATACAGATACACTTAATGCAAGCTTTGCTTTTTTAAAAGTTTTTTTTTTCTTGTTTTTATTATTTAGTTGGCAGCGCTGTCCTTTCATCACGGCGTCCTTAACATTGTTTATTTATCTTCTTGTCTCTAAATCTCTCTAATTCTTCCTCTCTATATTTTCTGAGACTTTCTGTTTAGATCACTTTATATCGCCTCTATACCACAAGTTTCATTTCATTTCTTTTACTTTACTTTATTATTTTAGTGCTGACAGAATGTCACCAAATTCTGTAACATCAAAATGAAACCAAAGAGGAGATAAGTGTTGTTTTTTTTATTGAAAATTTACATCCTAGGAACAACCAGTCAATGACCTCTGGAATTTCATTAAAAACCATCTTAAAAGCATTATAGAAAATCATATACCAACTAAATACACATCAAACAAAATAAATAAATGCTGGTTTAATAATAGACTAAAGAAGCTTTGTAAACAGAAGGAAAACCTATATAGAAAATTTAAAGAAACCAAGGCAGAAAGAGTTTACAAAAAGTATATAAAAATTAAACACCTAACCCAAAAAGTAAGCAGACAGCTGCAGAGTGAATACATAAACAATGTAATATCTAAAGATAACAACAAAAACCTATGGTCATACATTAAGTCTAAGAAAATGGAAACAACAGGCATAGCGCCATTAAAAGATGAACATAACATAATACATAATGATAATGAAACTAAAGCAAACATCCTAAACAAATACTTTGCATCAGCATTCTCAGCCTCAGGAGACAAAGACATAATTCTTAATTTGAACCAAGTAGACAACATAGAAGATTTAGTAGTACAAGAAAATGGAATTCAAAAACTATTAGCCAACACCAAACCAAATAAAGCGTCTGGACCTGATGGTATTCCAGCTAGATTACTCAAAGAACTAAGCAATGAGCTAGCCCCAGTGTTCAAAATACTCTTTCAGGCATCGCTTAACCAGGGCAGAGTACCAAAGGACTGGAATGAAGCTAATGTCACCCCCCTATTTAAAAAAGGAGAAAAATCTGACCCAGGAAACTACAAACCAGTATCACTTACCAGCATCACATGTAAAATACTAGAACACATAATATGTAGCAATATCATAAACCACTTAGACAAACATAATGTCCTCACCCCATACCAACATGGCTTTAGGAAATATAGATCATGTGAAACACAACTAATAGGACTAATTGATGATTTTTCAAAAGGTTTAGATAATAGTGAACAAATAGATGCTATCTTACTAGATTTTTCCAAGGCTTTTGACAAAGTTCACCACCATAGTTTTCTTAAAAAATTAAAATATTTCGGCATTAACGGTCCACTTCATCAGTGGATTAAAGATTTTCTGATAGGGAGAGAACAAACTGTAATAATAAATGGCTCTAAATCAACACCAATAACAGTAAACTCAGGTGTACCTCAAGGAACAGTTTTGGGTCCACTACTATTTTTAATTTACATAAATGATTTACCAAATTGCATTAGTTCAGGAACAAAAGTCAGATTATTTGCAGATGATTGCATAATATATAGAACAATAAAAACAAAACAAGACACAGATATTTTACAAAGAGAATTAGATGAATTACAGAAATGGGAATCAAATTGGAGCATGTCTTTCCACCCAGAAAAATGTCAGTTGTTAAGAGTAACAAAAAAACTAAAACAAATTAATTCCACTTATCTTATTCATGGCAAACCAGTAACACAGACTAAAAACGCAAAATACCTAGGTGTTATAATAAATGAAAAACTGTCATGGAATCCACATATTGATGAAACTATAAAAAAAATCCAACAAAGCATTAGGGTTTATTAAAAGAAATTTCTATAAATCAAATAAGAACATAAAACTAAAATGTTATTTAACATTGGTTAGGCCAATAATAGAATATGCATCCACCGTTTGGGACCCCTCAACTCAAGAAAACATTAAGAAACTGGAACAAACACAAAATAGAGCAGTGAGATTCATAACAAACGAATATTCACATTTGACTAGGGTAACACCATTAGTAAAATCACTAAATTTAGAAAGCCTTCAGGACAGAAGACTCAAAAGTAAAGTAGCAATTATACATAAAACACTGAACTATAATCTTCAAATACAAAAACAAAATTTAATAAAATACTCTGAAAGACACAAAAATAAAGGCACATTCCTCGTCCCATATGCTAGGACAAATTTGTACAAATACTCCTTCTTCCCTAGTGCTATTAGAGCATAGAATGGGTTGCCTGAGCTAGCCAGGAAAACCAGTGACTTGGCAGAATTTAAGTCATTGGTTTATATGCATGACTAAATGCATGACGCGTAGGACGTAATCATCTTCTTTTTTGAAGTAACGTCTGTATTATATAAGATAAGATAAGATAAGATAAGATTTACGCCCTAAGAAGAACACAAAATTGCAAAAAAATGTTTATAAGAAATTACTGACTGATTCATCTATCAAGAGATCTCTTAAACTAGCAAGGGATTCCTTTTGCCATATTTGATTCGCAACCCAAACACCGCAATTCGCAAAAAAAAAAACAAGTACAAACGAAATTTTGCTTTTAAAATTTACTATCGATATTTCCCCAAAAGGTCGAATTCTATATATAAAGTATAAATAAAAGAAGAAAATAGGACTTTCTGTATCTTTAAAGAAAAATCTTGTATTTTAATTTGTCTTAATAATCATTTCCACTTCCTTTTAAATACGCTCTAAATAAAAAAAAAATAATCTTAATAGCATCGAAAAAATATAGAGTATATTTCTACTTTTGATTCTTTTGAGAGAGAAAGAGAGAGAGCTCGAGAGAGAGAGTAATGCATGATACTTTGTTACGCTGTCATTTCTCCACATTCAAAATGGACCAACTAAACGATTACAATGAAATAAACCAAATTGATATTACCTTATATTTAGAGAACACAAAACCAAACTAAATGTAGTGTGGCGAATGGGAACGGGACATTCCATTAGGACATTTCCAAAATACATGTTATCCCTAGTCCTGAAACTGATGGCCTAAAGATTGATTTTTAGGCACATCGGCACAATTAAGGCCATGTCGTGCTGTGGATGGCCTAAAGAAATAATTGCTGTACATTGCTCGCCTTATGATCTAAAGATGTAAACAAAAAAGTTAATTAAAGAGGCTAAATATAGAATCCAAAAGCTGAGAAGTGTGGGATGACGGGTCGATCAATCGGAGAATGGTTAAAAGGTTAAGTTAAGGGTTATATTTGGTTATATTTGTAGGGCCAAAAGTGTGTAAGCAGGTGGGAGAAAGGGGGGTGGGGGTGGGGGGAGTCCAAAAGCAACATAAGGTTATATTAAATATTGAGAAGCAGATAAAAAGTCAGAGACTTTACGAATCACCAACTTTCTTTGCTGTGGGCGGGAGGTCGGGGCTGGAGCGGATAAGTAAAAGTAATACTAGAGTTCACGGATCAAAAGACATATATGTGTATGTGTGTTCTACTGTATGGTTCTGAAACATGGAGAACAACTGAAGCAACAACAAAAAAAGTAAAGGCCTTCATCAACAGATGCCTGAGAAATATCTTGAAAATACAGTGGTACTACAAAGTAGAAAACACCAAGCTGTGGAGGATGGGTGAACATAGAGATATAGAGGTGCAGATCTTAGAGAGAAAGTGAGATGGATTGGTCACACCCTTAGAAAAGATACCAACAACAGAGCTAGGCAGGCCTTAAAGTGGAACCCCCCAGGGCACAGGACGTAGAGGAAGACCAAAAAGAACGTGGCGAAGCAGTGTACTAGATGAAGCCGAGAGGACAGGAAAGAGCTGGGAAGCCATTTAAAAAAACTAGCAGGAGACCATGGAGAGTGGCATGTTTTATTGGGGTCCTATACTCCACGAGGAACACAAAGGAAAGAAGATGGTGATGATGTGTGTCGAAAAGGTTGTGTGAGTGGGGGGCATTACCTCTTTCTCTCCGAATTGACGATACTATCTTTGATTTGACCTCATTAAATTTAACTAATGTTTAACTCTTTCTCTCCGTAATTATTTAACACATTCAAGTGGAATCAACGTTGGTATCGTCAGTTAGGAGAGAAAGAGTTAATTTTGTAAACTTTATTTTGTGTTTTATAAAAAGAGCCTGCTTTCCCCTTGAGTTCTATACGAAACAAAACATTTTCTGATAACAAACAACAAAGTTATTGAAGCTTAATCATGACAGTGGAGTGAAATTGTAAAAAATTGCAAAGTGAGAAATCCGTCAAAACGTGAAAAAATAATTACGGAGAGAAAGAGGTTTACAAAACGGGTATTGCCAAATCAAGGCCAATGTCTATGTCGGAGAAATTACAATGAGCAGGGTGAAAATAAAAATCTGGGTTCTAGAAAACGAGAGAAGGAAGGAGAGAGGGAAGCTTGTGGTCAATTTCATTGGAACAAATTAATTCAAGGGATAACAATTAATTTAGGAGGATACTTAAAATGTGTACGTTATTATAAAATTAAAATAAATATACAAAAAAAAAAAAAATACACGAAAAAAGTGGGAATGTTTTGGCCATAAGAAACACTATAGATCATGGTAACAGTCAACGGGCGTAGCTGGTGTGTAATGCAAGTTTACTCTAAACTGTAAGAAAAATATAAAAAAGAGAAAGGTGTAAGCCTAGATCTATTTTAAATTCTCTTTAATTGTACCTATTTTAAAAACAATTTTGATTAAATCTGATATTTTAAAACATTATACAAATATTGTGTAATCATGCATTTTAATGTAGCTCTTTTTGTTTATAGTTTGGAGATTATGTTTTATAAAAATGATGTGATTGACGTCATTCCATTCTTAAAAACCTTGGTGATTGCGTCAGAAAGAAACTAAATGTTTAGATGTAAAATATTTTTATTTTGACAAAAATGTAGAATAAAAAAGGATGGAAGATTTAACTCCCTTCTGGATTTAGTACTCTCCTATTTTGTTAACACTCAGATCATTAAACTAAACATCATCTATGCCTTCGTCAGTCATTCATTCAGTCAGTCAGTAAATCAGATCATTAAACTAAACATCATCTATGCCTTCGTCAGTCATTCATTCAGTCAGTCAGTAAATCATATCATTCAACTAAAGGTTATCTCGCCCTTCCTCTGTCTTAATTGCACAGTTTTATTGTTGTTGGTCTTCATCAGTCATTCAGTCATACATGCAATATTTTAATTACAGTTAGTAGCATTAGCCTTAAATACAAGTGTGATGAATTTATTGTAACTAGGTTATGGTATTTGTTACATCGCGAGAATATATTAAAGACATTCATAGAAAGTCTTGTATAATTTGTCCCTCGGATGTTGCCGCGTCAATGATTCACCTCACTAATGAAGGATGGCTCAGAGGTAGAGCACCTATATATCGAACTTAGAGATTTGGGTTGAAAATTTTAAGTCGGACTTGAGGTTACCCTTGAATTTTTCTTCTCTTCTCGTGGCCAGTCGTTGTAATTCAGGCGTGACCCTGTCGACCAGACGAGATCAGAAAAGCGGTGACACGTAACAAACTCGTTAACCGATCGGCACGGAAACAGACAAGCCCGATAGCATTGTAGACCTTTTCGTCTAAAAAATCTCGCGCCGTTACACTCACATAGACACTAACACTCACAAAGCCTCTTTCTCACACTCACACACACACAAACAAACACAAATTAACTTATTCTTTTTAAAAAATCTATTTACGTATTGTCTGAATTAGAAAAAAAAAATAGTGACATCGGATGACAGTCTATTCAATGTCACTTGTTGAATGTCATGTTTTTATTGATTGTAGACTTCAGCGTGTTCGTACAGTCACACTATCATAAGAATTACGTCGCTCAATTTTTTAAGAAAGCAATTCTGACGTTCAGTGGACCGAGCTAACACATTAATTGATGTGTACAAATTTAATGAACTAATTAAGTTACATCTATTGTCGTCATTGTATCTCTACGACCCTCGTCCAATCGTTTTGTTTTTGTTTCATGTCTCAATTCTTTTTAAGTTATTTTTTAGGTTTTAACGTTGTAGAATATTGCGTAATTTCTTTTTTGCTTTTATTCGTGAAACTCAGTGATGCCCAAAATACAACTCACGGGAGAGATCCGGCGTTTTAGTGGTGCTATTGAAACGCTTTAAAGTGCATAATGAGACCCTTGGCCCTAGAGGGTCGATTCCTTTGGATTGATGTTTGGCGATATTGCGTTGCGTGACCACAGGTATCGCAATGTTGCATGGCCCCTTCATCCCTACAAAATTTTAGGACCATCAAATAACTGCATCTTTAGACAGGTTATCTTTTTCCAAAATCGCTACATTTGTTTAAACGCAATAATAGGATCTACGCTGTAGCGAATAAAGTGCTGAAATAAGCACACAAAACGTAACGCGTCCTTGTAACTTGAAATATTCAAGATGGCGCACCGTTGTCGTCTGCCTACTGGTGACAATGACGTTATCTTGTCTTTCGCTTAAAGATCTTGTGAATGATCTGGGGCGCATACTTTATTCAGACAGGCGGTAAGAGAAGCCATTAACCTTGTCAAAATGACGGCGCTAGTTCATATAGATCTACTTTCTATTCTCAGAGGTGGCGTAGGAATTCAGAATGCATCAGCGGGGAGCCTCGTTTGAGTGAGCTAAGATCAGTTATGTGTTTGCGCGTATGAATCTAGATCTAAGACTTGCCTTCAAGTCCGGACATAAAAGGGGATTGGAGTATTTCATGAGGCTACGTAACCCCAGTTGTGATCTAAATGTTTAAATACAGACAATACCGTTATTTTGCGGGTGATCAGATTAACTCTCCCTCTCCTCTTTAACGTTACCATCGTTGTTTGCCCTCATTAAATTCAATTATTTTTTGGCTTAACGCACTTGAATATGTGTTTTATAAAAAGAGCATGCATTCTCCTATAATTCTAGACCAAAAGTAAAACGTTTTCTGATTACCAACAAAATGTTTTTGAAGTTTCATCATAACAGGGTAGAATATACAAATGTGAAAAAAATGAACAAATTTGTCATAACATGGAAAATTAATTACGGAGATAAAGAGTTGCATTCTCTTTCCGCCATCAACGCTTGTCTTCGGCAATAGTTTTAAGGGCGAAAATGGGGAAAGTAACAAGCTTAGATAAGTAAAAGCACAACACAATCACTGTCAAATCTATCAAAACCGCGGTTTATCTCTCCTTTTTGTATTAAAAAAAACACTATTAAATAACCACTAAATGATTAACTAAGTGGTCCATTTTGTGATTGAATCATGACATCGACAAAGAATTAATAGTGCAAAATTTCCACTTTATCCGAGAATTTGAAGTGGGAGAAAAAAAGTGCTGAAGAATCTACCCAGACAGACAGACAGACGGAAAGAGTTAATAATAACTTTGTAAAAATAACTTAGTTCTAGTGATATAAAAACATGTTTTTTTTATGTCTGATTATTTCGCATTTTTTAACCTATGCATGCTTATTGCTAATGAAATCGACAAGAGCGTAAGAAGCCCTGATGTAATACACAGTCATCTGTTCACAGTAAATCTATGTCAGAAAATGAGAGAGAGACAGAATTGTCACAGCAGAAAGAATTTTTTGAACATTAAAGTACATTCTATTATTAAATTACGTAAAAAATGTTTAATCCGGTTTAAAAGATAAGGGGAGGAAACTACAGTACATAGATCATGACAGCGCTATAGCTTTCTTGTTTATTGACACTTTTATTTCGACACCCATTTTCCAAAAGTTATCGTTCCTGAAATGCTTTAATAGTTCGGATCTTGAAGAGAAGGAGCAGAGTGCGAATCCGTACGTTAGAAGCGAGTGTTATTATTATAATTGTATAAGAGAAAAAAAAAAAGCTTTAAAGAGAAGATTAACTCCCTTCCATTAGTTTGTCAAAATGTCAGACATGGTCTGAGTACGGGGCATGGTCTGACTACCAGCGGGGCGTGATTTCAGTCGTATCACCAACAAGTTGTCATTCTGCGGGTGACATCTATGGCTGACATCTCCAGTTGGCTAAACATGGATGAGCCTTCATAGCTTGCTTGTCCTTTTAGACAGCCTCCTATTTCTTTACAAGCCTGGGTGTGTGTGTTTATCTACGTGGGTGTTTATCTGAGTGTCTTTGTGGGTGTTTTTGGTATGTGTTTAGAGTTTAGAAAGTCATGGTTTGAAGCTATCAATAGACAAAAGTACACACACGATAAAAAGACAGGGATTTTTTTTAAATAAATGGAGTCTTTTGATGTATCCGGTGAAAGAACATGAACATAACCTATATATATTTTTTAAAACATCTACCATTTTTATGCACTTTTGCGCACTTCAGAATCCAATTTCAAAGATCGTTCACGTGCAGCTAAATGTCATTTTTAGCGTCCTCCGAAAGGGGAAAGTCGAAATTAGTTTTGTGTGGTACATCATTCCGAGCTTGCGTCACGTTTAGAAGGCCATATACGAACAACCAAAAATTTAAAAAAAAAACAAACAAAAACATATCTTAAGAGGGAGATCTTTGCTTTAAAAGATATATCTATCAATAATGTACAAGTTATTTCCCTTATTTGATATCAAACAAAATAATTAATTGAATAATTGGTTACATTTTTAGCGGCCCCCGAAAGGGGAAAAGACGCTATTAGTTTTGTGCGAAATTTCTGTCCGTCTGTCCCGTTTAGATCTCGTAAACTAGAAAAGATAGTGAAAATCCGACATCAAAATATTTTAGACCATTCAAAGTTCTGATGCAACGGCTACTTTTTTTTTCTGAAAGCGAAAAATCTAATTTTTAAAATCAGTCATGCAAGCATTTTTTTTTTAAAGCCTGCCTGGGTGCACCACTTCCACAGAAACTGTCTTTTATAACCTTGTTTTGATTGATTCGTGTTAAAAGTATTAACTTGGTCCGAGAATGTCAGAAGGAGAAATACCATTGACAATTCAGAACTAAGCCCATATCTGTGAATACTGAAGGATTAATTTCCCATGTTTGTATCAAACAAAATAATTAGTAGTTACCATTAATTAATTGGCTGCTTAATTTATTTTTATTTTTTTTTTATTCATGTCTTGTCTATGCCAATGAATAATTGTGCGAAGTTTCAAATCGATCCGAGAATGGGTGTGGGAGAAATAAAATGTAGACACTTTTTACCAGACAGACAGACAGACAGACAGAATGAATTGTAAAAATACCTTTTGAAAATCCGATTTCATAATATGCAGCTTGTTAAGCGAACCATTTTGTTTTTTTAAACTCAGGAATTCAGCCGTTGTTTCATTTATAAAAAATACACCACTTTTTTTGTTTTAGTACACACACACACACAAGCTGTATATCTGCGACTATGATGGCCTTGAGGATGTCTGTCTTGTTTATATTTCTCCAGCAGGCGATTATCCTTCCAATTATTTGTAGCCAGTGGTTATGAAACTTAATGAATGTAATTAAGATAATGGATCATCATCTTGTGTCCCCCCCCCCCCCACTACGTCGTTCTCTGAGAATGAACTTTTAGCTCATAGACCAAGCAACAAGGGCAAGATGGACGACTTGGTTGCTTTTACTAAAAACCTCTCATCAGTCGCTGTGAAATAGAACCCTGTATGTTGGCCAATAGATAGTTTGTTTTTTATTTATCACAATCCATTGCACCTCTTCATAAGAGACGCCGGAATTAAATAATGATGTTATATATCATACTTTTTTTTTTCAATACGGACTTAGGGTTGATACTAGCCACTGGCATGCAGGGCCGGTCTTAGGCCACTGCAACCAATGCAACCGCAGTTGGCCCCGTACTTTCATAGGCCCCGCACTAATTCTATGTTTAAATTATAAAATTTAACCATTGTATAACTTATAACAGATTTTCCGCGGCCTCCTGGTTTACCAGGAGCTCTTGGAAATCTCCTGAAATTGCAAAATACGAAAAAGTCTTGAAAAGCTCATGAAATTATTAAAATCTTTTTAAATGTTTTGTCATTTTGGAGTGTCATTCAATATGGAAAACGCCAATCCTAGCGATAAAAAAAAAAAAGGCATTATACAATACTCGTAACTGTGGCATCTGGTGAAAAAGCAGCTAGCGCCAAGAATAACTTGAGGTCAACAAGTTGAACAATTGGGTTTATCTTGCTATTAAGCGTGATCTATTTAGGAATCAGAATTTTGGTGATATACTGTATGACTTCGCTAAATGCGACTTGTAATGTAAGGTTAAGCTGATCGTGATTTAGTATTAAGTAAAGAATAAAAAAAAAAAGCAAAGACGAATTTATTTTCTTATACAAAATCAGAATTCTTACCCAAACTAGTCCCGCGCATTCCGTTTTGCATTGCTCCGCAATGGTTAGGGCCGGCCTTGCTGGCATGGTTATAAAAGAAACACAATCACATTCTATTACACCGATTCAGTGTTTCCGAAGTGACCATGAGTAAAACTGTGACAGATAATTGGTATTGGCTGAATAGATTCTGATGTAACCACGAGTAAGTCCATCGCAATGGACGTTACCGATAGGCACGTGAAAGTTACAATTGTGGAGTGGACTGACAGAAGCACGTGTAGGTTTGATGTGAGTTGTCTTTTCTTGAAATGTTTTCAAACACCATTTCACTTGTATTTCTACACGCATTTGTATTCAGTACTGAAGGGATGACAATGCCAACAACACATAAGACACTAATATAAGTTTACGGTTTACACAACAATTCACGTTAAAATTGTGTATAAACTGTCCAAACTTGACGATCACTTGGTTGTCCATTGTCCTTTCGGAAGGATCTGTCATTACTTCCTAAGGAAGCCCAAAGATTCCATGAAATATAAATGGTTATTCAGTACTGAAGAGATTACCTGCCAACAACACATAAGTTTACCATTTGCAGCTACACGCATCTACACTGAAGTTAAAAACTGTGGTAAAGTGCCGTGTATAACAGTGATGCTATTTTTGTTTAAAACGAAAGTTTTATCAGTTTTATTTCTGGTCGGCATATTAATACATGAATACGCCTTCTACGTTCCGATTGCACTAGATTTGACAAGATGGATCAAACGACAGAAAATTAATTATTGGTCTAGTGACAACATTTGTGGAAACGAAATTACTGCCTGCAAAGTTTAAAAAAATAGTTTAGATCACTTGTAATTAACTGCTTAGATCATCTCGTTGATCTGTTGAAGAAATAGGAACTTCCATTTTGTCTTTCATCGATTTTTCAGTTGTTGATTTTTGATAATCTGACCTATTTTGATGAAAGCCATGCCTGGTTCCCAATTATAAATGGAAAGAGGGAGGATAGCCGCACCCAAACCACACATCACTACCAGGCTGCACCAAACCACACATCACTACCAGGCTGCACCAAACCACACATCACTACCAGACTGCACAAAACCACACATCACTACCAGACTGCACCAAACCACACATCACTACCAGGCTGCACCAAACCACACATCACTACCACGCTGCACAAAAGCACACATCACTACCAGGATGTACCAGACCACACATCACAACCAGGCTGCACAAAACCACACATCACTACCAGGCTGCACAAAACCACCTATCACTACCAGGCTGCACCAAACCACACATCACTACCAGACTGCACCAAACCACACATCACTACCAGGCTGCACAAAACCACACATCACTACCAGGCTGCACCAAACCACACATCACTACCAGGCTGCACCAAACCACACATCACTACCAGACTGCACAAAACCACACATCACTACCAGGCTGCACCAAGCCACACATCACTACCACGCTGCACAAAACCACACATCACTACCAGGCTGCACCAAACCACACATCACTACCAGACTGCACCAAACCACACATCACTACCAGGCTGCACCAAACCACACATCACTACCAGGCTGAACACAAACCATTCATCACTACCAGGCTGCACCAAACCACACATCACTACCAGACTGCACCAAACCACACATCACTACCAGGGATTCTTGATAATGTGCAGACGAGGCAGGCTGCTGCACATAACCCACATCACTACCAGGCTGCACCAAAACTTACATGACTACCGGGGATTCCTGATACGGTGCAGACATGGCAGGTTGGTGCACCAAAATGTACGTCACTTCCGGGGGATTCGTGATAAGGTGTAGACGTATCAAGAGTCCAGCTCCCTGTACTTTCATTCCCAAGCAATTGTTAGTGCGCGTGAGATTACTGACCTGTCGCACGATGGTGGCAGACTGGGAGAATGACCTTAATTTGACCACAGGAGACAGACTCGAGTCTTAATTTTTGTTTCATCTCCTATCTCAGATTTTTTATTTTTTTAAATCTCCCGCAAGGAGAATAACTTTGAATGTAATTGTTTCTTTTGCACTGGATTCACTGTTCTTGAATCCACAGGGGCGGAGACTTAAACAATTAGGGAAGAAGAAAAATAAATGGCGTATTACAATGATGTGTGTGTGGGGGGGCTGGAGGTCCTAAAAGTAAAGATGAAGTTAAAGAAAGTGAAAATATAAAATATGGAATCATATTTTTTTTTTGTAGAACAAAACCAAGAAATTACTATTTCTATTCATTGTAAAGTTTAAAGCTGACATAAAGGACGCATCTACATGACGTGTAACAGCTCTAAGGTATAAATATTAGTGAGAGAAGGTCGAGAAATTGTGATCAGACGTGGCCTAGCTCAGATGAAGTCTCGAACCACGGACATCTGACCAGCCCCATCACCTACTAACGACCTGGTAACATTTCCTACGTTTGAGTTGACCATCCAGGTCCCCTAAAAAAAAGATCATTATAAGTCAGTACAGTTATCTGGACAGGTATGTGTACGTGTTATGGGCCGTGCCTTGTGTGCTACTATGATTATCGTGTAATGAGGTTAGTGATTGGTTGATAATGATGACAGATAAACGCATTGTCGTCTGCGGTCTTAGAGAAGAAGATATTGAATTTATTTCAAGTTTTATAAGATTAGATACATTACGCCTACTGCCGTTTAGTTGTCTACTAGCAGTTCAATCATGGAAGTCAACGACCGTCCACAACAGGATGCAAACGAATAAATCATGTCATTCACCATGTCATAGATCATGTCATAGATGTCACTGCACTGAAATGACGTCTAACTAAATGCCACTTAATTTAGACCAATCTCACCCATGTTTCACCCATGCCAGAAGCTTGTAATCAATTTCAGCAAATCTAATCGAAAATATATCAGTAAAACATTGATGTCAGTACATTTTGACAATAACACTAGTTTCTGTGACAACCTGTCTGTGGGTAAATCAAATTTAAAGAGCAATGACCCCAAAAGCAGGAGCGAATCCTCAAGCCAAAGTCAGTAAATCTTTATCTCCAAAAACAGAAACCGTACTAGAAAGATGACTTTGACTTGACTATACCGCTTTTATTATAGGTCTGGGGTCAAAGTGTCAAAAGGTGTTTGACTCATGCTGGCCCTGTATGTGACTATGCATGTGTAAGCGCGTGTGTGGGTGCGCGCAGGGGTGGTGTGATAGAATCCAGAGACTTCTATTCCTCCCCGGTGGTTATAAATCTATAGGGCTGTCTTGTCATATTAATGTATCGGTCTGTAGTTTAAGATTTATCGGCCCGTAATAAATGTCTTCTGTTCTTCTAGGAGTCTTGCAAGACATAAGAGAGAAAGAGAGAAGAGAGAGAGAGAAAGAGAGACAGGAGAGAGAGAGAGAGTGTGTATTGATTCTTGCCTCTGCTCATCCAGGAGTGCTTGATCCGGTCGAATACTTTA
Source organism: Biomphalaria sudanica (assembly GCA_036873155.1). NCBI lineage: Eukaryota > Metazoa > Mollusca > Gastropoda > Planorbidae > Biomphalaria > Biomphalaria sudanica. Next base: position 57,209 of record JAZGLO010006002.1, on the reverse strand, counting down.
TAATCACGATTGTTGACTGTTCTGTCTTAACCCCTCCCACCCCATTCTGCCCCCCATCCCCACCCCTTTTACTTTTTTTCTGTCCTTACTTTTTATCTATCTTTACATCTTGAGTTTTCTTGTCGGTGTGTCTCTGATTATTTTGCGTCTTCATCTTCGTCCACGGCCACGCTTCTTTATTAACTGCTCCATCGTTTGCCGGGTGTTCCCCTGTTCTCGATATCTGAATATTTGCAGTGTTTTGTTTTATTTCTGCCTAAATCTTCTGTTTTTGATTTCAGCTCTCGCGCATTCACACAAACACACACACACACAAACACATGCACATTTATCAGAAGAACACTCCCCCCCCCCCTTTCTATGCCATCCACAGACAGACATAAACAGAGATTCTACCCACTATTCCCCCAAACACATACACGTAGACATAGCTACCACACTAAATTTCTCCAAGTATTCACAATTCTTGAATTCTTTGCTCTTATAAATAAAAACAGTTTTGCTCCTTTTTCTCTGTGACGTTTCTATTGTCTCTTATTTACTGGACGATCGAGACGTCTTTTTGTCCTGTCTTTCTTGCTTTTTTCTTTTTTTCTGTCTCTCTTATTTCTATCTCTTAAGTCTCTCTTTCTTTCTCTTTCTCTCTCTCTCTCTTTTCTCTCTCTTAAGTCTCTCTCTTTCTCTCTTTCTTTTTTCTCTTTCTTAAGTCTCTCTTTATCTCTCTTTCTCTCTCTCTCTCTTTTCTCTCTCTTTCTATTTTTCTCTCTCTTATTCTCTTAAGCAGACACACACACACACACACAATCTACGTTTTTGTCTGGTTATATAAACGGTCCTGAACGCTAGGGTTCCGCGGGACACAATTTGGGAAACACTGATATAAAATAACAATGTCACACACAATATGAAAATCAAGTTTTGAATACAAGCTGAAGCATTGAAGTAATAACAAGTATTACGAAATTTAATTTGTTTTGTTCACCTGATGTCTGATGTTTGTGTGCACTGAATCAAAATGTACACAAGCGCAGGAAATCATGTTTCGGGACACATTACATTTTATATAAACAAGTGACCGTTGAATTAATGTTTAGTGTTTCTGCTCATTTTCGTAAAACATTTTAACTAAAAGGCCGAGCGGATAACGCAGAGTTTATTCAGAGTGTTGGGTTTTTCTGAGTGGAAATGGAAGTAATTTTTCATAAATCTTTTAGACTGACCAATGTGTCTTATTTGCAATGAAACCATGGCTATTTGCAAGAACTAACATAGATTACCGATAAAAAAACACTCTGTATGCGTCCAGGACAGAGTTCAAAAGAAAACAAAGCAATCGAATGATTAGACTTGCAGAATGTGTAGCACAGAATTATTTACTTCTAAGCAAGCCGCTGTACGTATTAGTTCTATTGGAGCGTAGAAAGTACTAAAAGTAAGTGAACACATTCGGATGGAGAATTGCGTTCAACAATGTTTGATTCACGTTGCTTTATTCATTCATCGAATAATCAATTTAAAACATGTTCCAATAAGTTTCAAAAGGGATTATCGAAATCCAGGTTTTCCAAATGCTATATCTCATGGTCAGGGTATTAGTGCAATGTTTGCATCTTCAAATGTTGTGTGAGCAGCTTTTTATCAAAATAACAAGCTAGAAAAGTCTGTTCGCTCTTACAGCTTGAATGTCAGTAGGACAAAATTACTATAAAAATACTTAAATACAATATAAAAATTCTTTTTTTTTTTTTTTTTTTTTGTAATAATACTCTAGCACTCCAAAACATCCTCATTAGGATTTTGTCCCACTCACAAAAACGTTTGCTCATCACCGACTTAGAAGATGAATTTATTCATGCTAGCTTTTACCATTTCAGATTTACTTTTTAAAACGTATTTCATTTTAAATGTGATGCAATGTCACAGGGTGCAGTCATCTTACACGCCAGTAACAAAAATAAAAATGATACTTGTATCATTTTTCTGTCTTTAGTGGGTTCAATGGTTAAGATGGTTAGGTAGTATGTCTTTGATATTAAATAATATTTCTAATACTATTATTATATTTTTAGGTTAATCACTTTTCAATTGTTTATGATTTAATACTTGTGAATTATGAGAACTTACAAATAAAAACATATATATATATATATAAAAGCCCACAAAAGAGGCAAGATGGCCCATAAAAGAGGCACATAAAGCCCAAAAAAGAGGCAAAGAAAAGAGGCCTAAGGCCCAAGGATTCCTATGATGATAAAGCTAAAATTGAATTGCGCAAATTCTGAGGTTTCCTTAAAAAAAAAAAAAAAAAAAAAAAAAAAAAATGAACCATATAAATTAGGTATGGGAAAGTAAGTCTTATCGAATTAATGTTCTAAAGAATAAAGATCTACCTAAACGCAATGAGGCTATGTATTATTATAATTTATAAGCTTTAAATATATTTTCAGCGAGAGACAGAGAGAGAGAGAGAGAGATATAGTGATACAGTGAGAGAAAGAGACACACAGAAAGAGAGACAAAGAGAGAGACAGAGAGAAACAGTGAGAGAGAGACAGGGAAAAACAGAGAGAGAGAGAGAGACAGAGAGGGACACAGGAAGAAAGAAACAATGTAATAGATAGACAGTGAAAGAGAGAGACAGAGAGAGAGAGAGAGTGAGAGAGAGAGAGATAAAGATTGAAACATCGTGCTATTTTAATTGACCTCTGACCTGTTACTTTTAAATATAAAACAAACAAAAATTAATTACCAATATTTAATTGACTTATTAATAATTTTTGTTATTGATTTATTTTTTACTAGCTATAATAAATAATTGTTTAAAGTATCAACTTGATAGGAGAACATGTGAGTGAGAGATAGCGTTAGTAATACTTTATAGCCATATTTGTGAATACTAAGCTATTACTTTCCCTTGTTGGTATTAAACAAAATAAAATTAATTACCGGTAATTAATTGACTGTTTAATTAGTTTTTTATTGATTCATGTCTTGTCTATATCAATGAATAATTGTGTGAAGTTTCAACTTGATCCGAGATTAGCTGTGGGTGAAATAACGTGTACATACTTTTTACCAGACAGACAGACAGACAGAGTTGATATATGCTTTGTTTTTTTTAAAGTTCATCAGAAAAAAGTGACAGAAAGATAGATAGACCTGGCAACAAATGGGAACACAAAGTGACAGGAAGATAGAGAGACATGGCAACAAATGGGAACACAAAGTGACAGGAAGATAGAGAGACCTGGCAACATATGGGAACACAAAGTGACAGGAAGATAGAGAGACCTGGCAACATATGGGAACACAAAGTGACAGGAAGATAGAGAGACATGGCAACAAATGGAAACACAAAGTGACAGGAAGATAGAGAGACCTGGCAACAAATGGAAACACAAAGTGACAGGAAGATAGAGAGACATGGCAACATATGGGAACACAAAGTGACAGGAAGATAGAGAGACATGGCAACAAATGGAAACACAAGTGACAGGAAGATAGAGAGACATGGCAACATATGGGAACACAAAGTGACAGGAAGATAGAGAGACATGGCAACATATGGGAACACAAAGTGACAGGAAGATAGAGAGACATGGCAACAAATGGAAACACAAAGTGACAGGAAGATAGAGAGACCTGGCAACAAATGGAAACACAAGTGACAGGAAGATAGAGAGACATGGCAACAAATGGAAACACAAAGTGACAGGAAGATAGAGAGACCTGGCAACAAATGGAAACACAAAGTGACAGGAAGATAGAGAGACATGGCAACATATGGGAACACAAAGTGACAGGAAGATAGAGAGACATGGCAACATATGGAAACACAAAGTGACAGGAAGATAGATAGACATGGCAACAAATGGAAACACAAAGTGACAGGAAGATAGAGAGACCTGGCAACATATGGGAACACAAAGTGACAGGAAGATAGAGAGACATGGCAACAAATGGAAATACAAAGTGACAGGAATATAGAGAGACCTGGCAACAAATGGAAACACAAAGTGACAGGCAGATAGAGAGACATGGCAACAAATGGAAACACAAAGTGACAGGAAGATAGATAGACCTAGCAACAAATGGAAATACAAAGTGACAGGAAGATAGAGAGACTTGGCAACAAATGGAAACACAAAGTGACAGGAAGATAGAGAGACCTGGCAACAAATGGAAACACAAAGTGACAGGAAGATAGAGAGACCTAGCAACAAATGGAAACACAAAGTGACAGGAAGATAGAGAGACCTAGCAACAAATGGAAACACAAGTGACAGGAAGATAGAGAGACATGGCAACAAATGGAAACACAAATTGACAGGAAGATAGAGAGACCTGGCAACAAATGGAAACACAAAGTGACAGGAAGATAGAGAGACATGGCAACAAATGGAAACACAAAGTGACAGGAAGATAGAGAGACCTGGCAACATATGGGAACACAAAGTGACAGGAAGATATATAGACATGGCAACATATGGGAACACAAAGTGACAGGAAGATAGAGAGAAATGGCAACAAATGGGAACACAAAGTGACAGGAAGATAGATAGACCTAGCAACAAATGGAAACACAAAGTGACAGGAAGATAGAGAGACATGGCAACATATGGAAACACAAAGTGACAGGAAGATAGAGAGACATGGCAACATATGGGAACACAAAGTGACAGGAAGATAGAGAGACCTGGCAACAAATGGAAACACAAGTGACAGGAAGATAGAGAGACATGGCAACATATGGGAACACAAAGTGACAGGAAGATAGAGAGACATGGCAACATATGGGAACACAAAGTGACAGGAAGATAGAGAGACATGGCAACAAATGGAAACACAAAGTGACAGGAAGATAGAGAGACCTGGCAACAAATGGAAACACAGGTGACAGGAAGATAGAGAGACATGGCAACAAATGGAAACACAAAGTGACAGGAAGATAGAGAGACCTGGCAACAAATGGAAACACAAGTGACAGGAAGATAGAGAGACATGGCAACATATGGGAACACAAAGTGACAGGAAGATAGAGAGACATGGCAACATATGGAAACACAAAGTGACAGGAAGATAGATAGACATGGCAACAAATGGAAACACAAAGTGACAGGAAGATAGAGAGACCTGGCAACATATGGGAACAAAAAGTGACAGGAAGATAGAGAGACATGGCAACAAATGGAAACACAAAGTGACAGGAAGATAGAGTGACCTGGCAACAAATGGAAACACAAAGTGACAGGAAGATAGAGAGACATGGCAACATATGGGAACACAAAGTGACAGGAAGATAGAGAGACCTGGCAACATATGGGAACACAAAGTGACAGGAAGATAGAGAGACCTGGCAACAAATGGAAACACAAGTGACAGGAAGATAGAGAGACATGGCAACAAATGGAAACACAAAGTGACAGGAAGATAGAGAGACCTGGCAACAAATAGGAACACAAAGTGACAGGAAGATAGAGAGACATGGCAACAAATGGGAACACAAAGTGACAGGAAGATAGATAGACCTAGCAAAAAATGGAAACACAAAGTGACAGGAAGATAGAGAGACCTGGCAACAAATGGAAACACAAAGTGACAGGAAGATAGAGAGACATGGCAACATATGGGAACACAAAGTGACAGGAAGATAGAGAGACATGGCAACAAATGGAAACACAAAGTGACAGGAAGATAGAGAGACCTGGCAACAAATGGAAACACAAGTGACAGGAAGATAGAGAGACATGGCAACAAATGGAAACACAAAGTGACAGGAAGATAGAGAGACCTGGCAACAAATGGAAACACAAAGTGACAGGAAGATAGAGAGACATGGCAACATATGGGAACACAAAGTGACAGGAAGATAGAGAGACATGGCAACATATGGAAACACAAAGTGACAGGAAGATAGATAGACATGGCAACAAATGGAAACACAAAGTGACAGGAAGATAGAGAGACCTGGCAACATATGGGAACACAAAGTGACAGGAAGATAGAGAGACATGGCAACAAATGGAAATACAAAGTGACAGGAATATAGAGAGACCTGGCAACAAATGGAAACACAAAGTGACAGGCAGATAGAGAGACATGGCAACAAATGGAAACACAAAGTGACAGGAAGATAGATAGACCTAGCAACAAATGGAAATACAAAGTGACAGGAAGATAGAGAGACTTAGCAACAAATGGAAACACAAAGTGACAGGAAGATAGAGAGACCTGGCAACAAATGGAAACACAAAGTGACAGGAAGATAGAGAGACCTAGCAACAAATGGAAACACAAAGTGACAGAAAGATAGAGAGACCTAGCAACAAATGGAAACACAAGTGACAGGAAGATAGAGAGACATGGCAACAAATGGAAACACAAATTGACAGGAAGATAGAGAGACCTGGCAACAAATGGAAACACAAAGTGACAGGAAGATAGAGAGACATGGCAACAAATGGAAACACAAAGTGACAGGAAGATAGAGAGACCTGGCAACATATGGGAACACAAAGTGACAGGAAGATATATAGACATGGCAACATATGGGAACACAAAGTGACAGGAAGATAGAGAGACATGGCAACAAATGGGAACACAAAGTGACAGGAAGATAGATAGACCTAGCAACAAATGGAAACACAAAGTGACAGGAAGATAGAGAGACCTGGCAACAAATGGAAACACAAAGTGACAGGAAGATAGAGAGACATGGCAACATATGGGAACACAAAGTGACAGGAAGATAGAGAGACCTGGCAACAAATGGAAACACAAGTGACAGGAAGATAGAGAGACATGGCAACATATGGGAACACAAAGTGACAGGAAGATAGAGAGACATGGCAACATATGGGAACACAAAGTGACAGGAAGATAGAGAGACATGGCAACAAATGGAAACACAAAGTGACAGGAAGATAGAGAGACCTGGCAACAAATGGAAACACAAGTGACAGGAAGATAGAGAGACATGGCAACAAATGGAAACACAAAGTGACAGGAAGATAGAGAGACCTGGCAACAAATGGAAACACAAAGTGACAGGAAGATAGAGAGACATGGCAACATATGGGAACACAAAGTGACAGGAAGATAGAGAGACATGGCAACATATGGAAACACAAAGTGACAGGAAGATAGATAGACATGGCAACAAATGGAAACACAAAGTGACAGGAAGATAGAGAGACCTGGCAACATATGGGAACACAAAGTGACAGGAAGATAGAGAGACATGGCAACAAATGGAAATACAAAGTGACAGGAATATAGAGAGACCTGGCAACAAATGGAAACACAAAGTGACAGGCAGATAGAGAGACATGGCAACAAATGGAAACACAAAGTGACAGGAAGATAGATAGACCTAGCAACAAATGGAAATACAAAGTGACAGGAAGATAGAGAGACTTGGCAACAAATGGAAACACAAAGTGACAGGAAGATAGAGAGACCTTGCAACAAATGGAAACACAAAGTGACAGGAAGATAGAGAGACCTAGCAACAAATGGAAACACAAAGTGACAGGAAGATAGAGAGACCTAGCAACAAATGGAAACACAAGTGACAGGAAGATAGAGAGACATGGCAACAAATGGGAACACAAAGTGACAGGAAGATAGAGAGACCTGGCAACAAATGGAAACACAAAGTGACAGGAAGATAGAGAGACATGGCAACAAATGGAAACACAAAGTGACAGGAAGATAGAGAGACCTGGCAACATATGGGAACACAAAGTGACAGGAAGATATATAGACATGGCAACATATGGGAACACAAAGTGACAGGAAGATAGAGAGACATGGCAACAAATGGGAACACAAAGTGACAGGAAGATAGAGAGACCTGGCAACAAATGGAAACACAAAGTGACAGGAAGATAGAGAGACCTAGCAACAAATGGAAACACAAAGTGACAGGAAGATAGAGAGACCTGGCAACAAATGGGAACACAAAGTGACAGGAAGATAGAGAGACATGGCAACATATGGGAACACAAAGTGACAGGAAGATAGAGAGACCTGGCAACAAATGGAAACACAAGTGACAGGAAGATAGAGAGACCTGGCAACATATGGGAACACAAAGTGACAGGAAGATAGAGAGACATGGCAACATATGGGAACACAAAGTGACAGGAAGATAGAGAGACATGGCAACAAATGGAAACACAAAGTGACAGGAAGATAGAGAGACCTGGCAACAAATGGAAACACAAGTGACAGGAAGATAGAGAGACATGGCAACATATGGGAACACAAAGTGACAGGAAGATAGAGAGACATGGCAACAAATGGAAACACAAAGTGACAGGAAGATAGAGAGACCTGGCAACAAATGGAAACACAAGTGACAGGAAGATATATAGACCTAGCAACAAATGGAAATACAAAGTGACAGGAAGATAGAGAGACATGGCAACAAATGGAAACACAAAGTGACAGGAAAATAGAGAGACCTGGCAACAAAAGGAAACACAAAGTTACAGGAAGATAGAGAGACCTAGCAACAAATGGAAACACAAAGTGACAGGAAGATAGAGAGACCTGGCAACAAATAAAAAAACACAAGTGACAGGAAGATAGAGAGACATGGCAACAAATGGAAACACAAAGTGACAGGAAGATAGAGAGACCTGGCAACAAATGGAAACACAAAGTGACAGGAAGATAGAGAGACATGGCAACAAATGGAAACACAAAGTGACAGGAAGATAGAGAGACCTGGCAACATATGGGAACACAAAGTGACAGGAAGATATATAGACATGGCAACATATGGGAACACAAAGTGACAGGAAGATAGAGAGACATGGCAACAAATGGGAACACAAAGTGACAGGAAGATAGAGAGACCTGGCAACAATTGGGAACACAAAGTGACAGGAAGATAGATAGACCTGGCAACATATGGAAACACAAAGTGACAGGAAGATAGAGAGACCTAGCAACAAATGGAAACACAAAGTGACAGGAAGATAGAGAGACCTGGCAACAAATGGGAACACAAAGTGACAGGAAGATAGAGAGACATGGCAACAAATGGGAACACAAAGTGACAGGAAGATAGATAGACCTAGCAACAAATGGAAACACAAAGTGACAGGAAGATAGAGAGACCTGGCAACAAATGGAAACACAAAGTGACAGGAAGATAGAGAGACATGGCAACATATGGGAACACAAAGTGACAGGAAGATAGAGAGACCTGGCAACAAATGGAAACACAAGTGACAGGAAGATAGAGAGACATGGCAACATATGGGAACACAAAGTGACAGGAAGATAGAGAGACATGGCAACATATGGGAACACAAAGTGACAGGAAGATAGAGAGACATGGCAACAAATGGAAACACAAAGTGACAGGAAGATAGAGAGACCTGGCAACAAATGGAAACACAAGTGACAGGAAGATAGAGAGACATGGCAACATATGGGAACACAAAGTGACAGGAAGATAGAGAGACATGGCAACAAATGGAAACACAAAGTAACATGAAGATAGAGAGACCTGGCAACAAATGGAAACACAAGTGACAGGAAGATAGAGAGACATGGCAACAAATGGAAACACAAAGTGACAGGAAGATAGAGAGACATGGCAAAAAATGGAAACACAAAGTGACAGAAAGAAGTAGAGGGAGAATGGAGAAAGGAAAGAGAAAGTTAGATAATGAGGGGGTGAGATAGAGAGACGAAGAGATAGAGAGAGAGTGTGGAGAGAGTGTGAGAGGAAGGAAGGCAGAAAGAGAGAGAGAAGAGAAAGCTAGAGAGGAAAAGAGTGTGAGAGAGATGACGACAGACCAAGACAAAGAGGAAGCATATGAGGCAGAGCGAAATGAGCGAGAGAGAAATCGACTAGAGAAGTATACGATAAAAATAATACATAATTTAAATAGCGCTTTAATCCAAACTAATGTAGTCTCAAGAAGCTAGAAGGACTCTCTAAACATAAACACCAGAGTTCCACTGACTAGCAGTCTAAATATGTTTTGATCAGTTCGGTCTTAATGATCTAGTAATTAACAGAAATACAACAACAGAAAATAAAACAGCAGGAAATTATTTTTTTTTCCCTACGGTAGCCGCTACGAATCAACAACTTAAGATAATTATCTAGAGCACAAGGACAATTAGAAACAAATATCACTGACACCAAAGGCTGGGAATAATACACAAACACACTGGATTTTCATTCACCCTGATTTCTGGAGCTTTAGACTTGCTTGATATAAACTTTACATCTACATACAGTCTTTTATATAATCTCTACATTAATATACAGTTTTTTATAAAAACACACGATCATACTATAATAAAATCTTTATACTAACATTTCATTATGTTAGTTTCATAGACATAAATACATATAGACTGTCAGTAGGAAGCTATTTGTATTTGGAGGAAGTCAAATATGTTTTATGTACTATATCTATGTGAACAAAAAAGTGGCGGCAACTGAGCTATAAATTCTAGGACTAACATTTCAGCCAATATATAACTATGATCTTTAGTTTTGAAAAGTACAAAACTGCCATATTCCCAATATTTTGTCTTTGTTTCATAATCATAGACATAGGCAAATATATATAGGTTTGTGATGTGGATCTACAAACTTATCTTTTCCCAAATGTTTCCCATAATAATTTCTTCTTTATCGTCCAGTCTATATATATATATACGTTTATGATTAGTTTACTCCAGCCATCTTTTAATTCTTATCTTATTCTCTAAAACAAGTTTTTCGCCAAAAAAAAAATCTAAATAAAAGCAAACAAACTAATTACGATTAATTAATAAAATAATTGTTTGATTGATTCATGTTTTGGTTATGGGCAATAAATTATTTGTGCAAAGTGTCAACTTGATCCGTGAATGGGAAGTGGGAGAAATAGTGTACAAAATGTGTACCAGACGGAGTTCGTTGTTATGAAAGAATTCAGATAAATGCTCGTTTATATTACCCATTGTTCTATCCTGTTATTAGAGTCTGCTGACTTCTGGAGCTAAAGACTGGCTTGGGAGTTGGAACACACATTCAATTGTAAGATTCCTTAAACTTCTCAGATTGACAAGTAAATGAAGGCCTATTGCAAACCAGAACGCCCACACCCACTTCCAGTGAAGTGTATGAATAAGATGGAAGACATTAAGCTGGATATCTAATACTGATGCTACATTTAAAACTATAGTCTTTCTATTTATAGCCTTCCATTTCTTCAATCTATTTGGGTGTCTTGTAGAACACAAAAAAAAGTTAAATGTCAAAGGGATTGCAATAAACATGTTTGTCAAGTCTCTTATTAGATTATCTTATCTGTCACTGGCTCATTTTGCCCCCTTTTCCAAACAGTGAAAACCACGTATAAATCTTACATTTATCTCTCCATGTTTATCCAACACTTACACCACCCCCCCCCTGTTTACCCCAGCGCTTGTGTTTCTCCCCCTTGAGTGAATATATTTAATTTGAAATGATGACGTTTGATCAAGGGACTCTCCGCCTCTTTCGCCCCCCCCCCTCACTCCGTGTCTTCATTCCCGACCCGCTCTCAACTATAGGCCAAGGGAAAGAAGAATGAAAGCCATTTTCTCTTCCAATAATTGATTTCAAAGTTTTTGACAGCCAATGCACTCCCCTGTTATCTTTGTTGATAGCCCAAGGATTGCGAACACATTATACATGCATTTAAATACATAGATACAAACATAACACTGAGGCCTACATAAATGTACACATACATACATGCATACAATACATACACATAAAACTGGCGAAACATAGAGATCTAGCGAGTACAGTGTCTGACATAATATAAGAGATCTAGTAAACAGTGCCGGATTTAAGCAATTGAAGGCCTCATTTTTTAGGAGGCTCTACACTTTTTCAAAAGCTTTTATAGAAAATCGACTTATTGATAATAATACTTATATGTAAAAGCATTGCATATTATAAAAGAAAAAAAAACAGTAATTTTAATTTAATATAAGTTTCTATCTTTAAAAAAAATATATATACATATTTTACTATTTAAAAAAAATTATTTTTTTTTAAGTTTCTAGAGGATAAGGCATTGACGTAAATCTGAAACTGCATTTCTATATTATGAGCACGCTACAAGCGGACATTTATTAACTACGACAGAGTTACCAACGTTGAAATTGAAACTAGTCGTTAAAAAAAATTCGAAAAATATCTATTTCTAAAAATATAATAAACAAAAGTTGCTGACCTATCAAAATTAAGATTTTTTAATGTCTATTGTTGGGGTGCCGTTTTGTGGATTAGCCACGGCAGCTGACCCACCTGCCCTCCTTGAAATCCAGATCTGCTTGTAATATAAAAAACAATAATACATTTTTATATATACCTATGTTGAAAGTTGTGTGACACGCTGGCTCAGTGACAAAACTCTTTGCTTCGCACCAAAGGGCTCAAGTTTCAATCATGATTGACTTACGTCCGGGATTTAACGGAATTTTTAGACCCCCGCTGATTATCATGCAGGTTTGTCATTGTGCTAGCCACACGATACACTCTTCAACCATTAGCCACAGCAGATGGACATTACACTATCTGACTCAATGACCTTAAGTTTTTTACAACAAACCGCTTTTTGTATAGTGCTATATTTACCTTTAGACAACAGAGGCTATAGCGTAGACCCCCGAGAGTATATGGGCCCCAACAAAATTTTCTGAAAAATTAATTGTCACATGACTTTATTTACTTGACTTATTCTGTTTGACTTCCAGTGGAGCACAGGGCAGCAACAGCACTTCGCCATCGGGCTCTGTTCAAGACTATCCCCCCTCAGCTGGGGTCCATGTCCATCCTGTCGTCTTTGCTTCTTGGTCAGCTGATCTTCTCCACTTTCGCTTTGGTCATCCAGCCTTTCCCTTCCCCTGGGGGTTCAAGTCCAGGGCTTAGTTTGCAATGTTTTCTGTTGTTCTTGTCAATGTGTGCCCAACCCAACCCCATTTGTGTTTTCTAATTTCTTGCTCTGTCTGTTCGTCTGGGTGGTTTGTGTTTTTACACTGACTATTGTTTGAAATTTTGTTCGACCATCTAACATCAATGATGTGGCGCAAACATGTGTTTGTTGTTCGACCATCTAACATCAATCATGTGACGCAAACATTTGTTAGTGTATATTTATTACCCATGATTTTTTTTTTAAGCAAATGAGTAATTTTGTTAATTTTAAACATTATTTCATTATTATTTAACTCTTTCTCTCCTAACTGACGATACCAACGTTGATTCCACCAGAGTGTGGCAAATAATTGCGGAGAGAAAGAGTAAAAATAAAATGGAACTTGGTAAAAATCTCATTTCTCTGACTCTATAAACACTGGGATTCGGCTAATATATCTTTTCAAAATACCTGTTAATTGCAGATCAATTAGTAAACCTTTTAAATTTTCAAAAACCAAATTGAACCCTGACATATAAAAGGCCTCAAAAGGACACAACGTCCGACGTCTTTACTTTCCCAAACTAATGTCAGGGTCAGACTCATAGGCGCCCAAATATCCCAATATAAAAAGTTGCCTGTATTCACCAAGATTGGAACCCTGGACCCACGGTTCGGGAGGCAACGCTTTACCGCTCAGCCACCGTATCTCAAATAGCTTAAAACCTGTTCAAGTCTACATTCGGTTCTGCGTGCTTGTCTCTTTTGAAAGTTTTGAAACTCAATTTTTGTTTAGGATAGGCCTATGTGCAGAGTCGTAGTGAAGCGGGGGGGGGGGGGTGGCAAAGGGGCACGATGCCCCGTGCGACATCCTCAGGGGTGCGCTACACGTAGCCTATATTTCTATTTGATGTTCATGGAAAATGGAGGAGTGGGCGCCAATATAGTACCTTGCCCCGGGCTCACGTTTTGTTCACTACGCCTCTGCCCATGTGTATAACTTGTATTTGTTTTTATTTCAAAGGCTCCTATTCTCCCCGCTCTCTCTCTCTCTCTGTCTCTCTCTCTCTCTCTCTCTCTCTGTCTCTCTCTCTCTCTGTCTCTCTCTCTCTCTCTGTCTTGCAGCCCTCTCCTTGTCTAGATCTATCCTTCCGTATCTTTTGCTGATCATTTAACACGAGATAAATCGATAGAGTTCAGTCCTCCATCAGATCAAAGATCTAGACCCAGCGTGTTACCCCCCCCCCTTCTTAACCCCCCCCCTTCTTACCCCCCCCCCTTCTTACCCCCATCCCCCACATCCCCTTATCTAGGCATGTAGTAGCCATGACAAATTATAGCAATCTAGATACAGTGTCGGGAATATACCCAGAATACCCAAGCTACCAGACATTGAACTACTTTTAAGTCTTAAGGTTAGGGTTAGGGTTAGGTCTAAAGGAGGTTTGGGGGGTTAAGTTTAGGGTCAGAGAAAACGAAAAGACAGACTTCAGTCACTAAGTCACGCGCTGATAAAATTCTTCAAATGACACTCTGACTTTTGAGAAGGCAGAATGAAGAAAAAACACACAAAATAGTTTTCAAAAAGCAAAGCTTATCTAATGGGAAGAACTGCAGAATTACTACAGTTGCTCTCAATACTGCAAAGTTTAACTCCCTTTTTCAAACCAAATTAATTAACTACCACTAATTGATTAACTAATTAATTAATATAATTTTTATTGATTCTTGCGTTGTTATCGACTAAAGGGCAACACTTGAACTTCTAATTTTTAGTGTTCTTTAATATATTAAGCGCTTTTTTTTTTTTATTTTAATTTATTTAAGGCTGTGTTCTAACGAGTGATTGCGTGTGTGATCTTTTGGTCCAACTCTAGTCCATGCACCAGAGAACCACCAGGAAGTGATACAAGTAGTCAAGAACTCGACGTAATGAACACCAAACGAAATTAAAAATGTTAAAAAGTTGTCGTCTGGACATGAAATGCAAACACGATTGTCAATTCTCAGAAGTATCCTCTCTGGTGTCTGTGCTAGATGAATAAAAAAAAAACGATATTATTTCGTTAAAATTTGTTAGTTTTTTATTCTTGAAGTTCTCGAAATTCTACTTTCTACTGAAAAGCTCATTTCAAAAGTGATTGGTAAAAACTGGAAAGGTGGGCGTCAATAATCTATAGGGAGAAAAGGAATTGGGTGTAGTCATAGTTTTGTAAGTATTTATTTCATGTGTGACTGATTTTTATCTTTCTTTTCTACACAGCAACGTACGGGACGCGGTGGCTGAGTGGTTAAGCTCTTGGCTTCTGAACATGGGGTCCTGAGTTAGAATCTTGGTAAAAACTTGAATTTAAAATTTTTGGATTTTTAGGGCTCCCCTGAGTCCACCCAACTCTAATGGGTATCTGACTTTAGTTGCGGAAAGTAAAGGCGGTTATTCGTTGTGCTGGTCATATGACACCCTGCTTATTAACCGTTGGCCAAAGAAACAGGTGATGTAGGCCGCAAGCGATGACGTTAAGAGGATTCAGATCAGGAACTACCGTGACGACAGTCCGATGCGCTGACCATACAACCAGGCAGCCATATTTTAGACCCATCCTTAAGTTGTATCGCGGTCCCCCCCCCCCCTCATTCACATGCAAATCGTGTGCTGAGCGCTGTCTGGGTAAATTACCCTCATTTTTTTATTCATGAATTTCAATGTCGACCTTTCATTTTTTTTTTCTTAAGTCATCCACTGTTGTTTGAAAATGTTTAAAATAAAGTATGCAAGTGCTTCAGTACCTGAATATTATCAAATAAATTTTATTATATATGCCGCGACCCCCCCCCACACACACACACACACATACTTACCGATATAGAAGAGTAGAAAATAACAATCCATATTTTCGATGGTCTTAGGCGACCCCTGGCAAATCGTCAATCGACCCCCAAGAGGGTCGCGATCCACAGGTTAAGAACCCCTGTTTTAATTACCTGTTAGCGAAATTTTACTATGTTGATTGAACACGATTGACGGTGATCCTGGATAATCACATCAGTTGTTTTTTTCTCTTTAAATACTTAGCACCAGCACGACTTTGGCATATAGATTTTACTCGGTATGAATTTATCGTGTTCAGATAACCAGTTCACTTTTACAAAGTATCTAGACATTATCTGGAGCCACCTAATGACATCGCAGGCTCACAATTGGCATTCTTTCGAGATCAATCTATACAAGACAAACAAAAGTTTTCAATATTTTCATACGTGGCGTCGAATCCATAAATAGTAAGCTTTTTGGTGTATCCGGTGTACAGAATAAAGGGTCTGTTGATACACGGACCTATATTATATCTAAACTGGATATGGAGATGTTTTAACACTACAAAAAAAGTTGAAAGAAGGCGCTATTTTGTAAAGTAATTGCAAGAAGTTAATTCTTTTTTTCAACCCTAACCTATGTAACATATAGATATATATCTAGTAATTGAACATCGAAAAAAGCACTCTCGTCTCATAGTTATTATTTTGCAATTTTTACATACATAATCTAAAAAGATCTAGGTAATCAATCTATTTAAACATACATAAGATGACTAAAATCAATAGACTTGAATTATTTCGATCTAGGACTTTCGTAGCATTATCTTGATGAAAAAAGCTAATTTCATGAATTTTCGAGAATATATAGTTATGTGATTAATATATACGGTGCTTTTTTTGTGACGGTACGCACCGGTACGTCATACCGGCACCTTTTTGAATGTGGGGAAAAAATTACTTTTCTTGTATTTTAACGTTTATTATTAATTTATTGGTAGTTAAAAGTTAGGCAATCCTCACTGAGTACCGGCACTTAATCACTGAGTACCGGCACTTAATCACTGGGTACCGGCACCAATTATTTTTTTTTCAAAAAAGCACAGTATATATATGTCTGTGAGTTGATCAATCGCGGATAAGAATTGTTTCCGATTATCAGTCTAGATATCTTTTCTTATCTTATTTATCTTATCTTATCTTGTATAATACAGACGTTATTTCAAAAAAGAAGATGATTACGTCCTACGCGTCATGCATTCAGCCATGCATATTAACCAATGGCTTAAATTCTGCCAAGTCACTGGTTTTCCAGGCTGGCTCAGGCAACCCATTTCATGCTCTAATAGCGCTAGGGAAGAAGGAGTATTTGTACAAATTTGTCCTAGCATATGGGATGAGCTGTGTGCCTTTATCTTTGTGTCTTTCAGAGTATTTTATTAAATTTTGTTTTTGTATTTGAAGATTATGGTTCAGTGTTTTATGTATAATTGCTACTTTACTTTTAAGTCTTTTATCCTGAAGGCTTTCTAAATTTAGTGATTTAACTAAAGGTGTTACTCTAGTCAAATGTGAATATTCGTTTGTTATGAATCTCACTGCTCTATTTGGTGTCTGCTCCAGTTATTTATTGTTTTCTTGAGTTGAGGGGTCCCAAACAGAGGATGCATATTCTATTATTGGCCTAACCAAGGTTAAATAACATTTTAGTTTTATGTTCTTATTTGATTTATAGAAATTCCTTTGTTTTTTATAATAGTTTCATTAATATGGAGATTCCATGACAGTTTTTCATTTATTATAACACCTAGGTATTTTGCGTTTCTGGTGTGACATTGGTTTGCCATGAATAAGATAAGTGGAATTTTTTCGAGTTTTGTTTTATCGCATCTTTTTTTTTTCATAGATTTATTTTTTTTGAAAATGTGAGATAAACTCAAGGAAATCATAATGTGCATTAACTGAATGTTTGCTGTCTAAGTTCTTTGTAGATCTACTTAGATGTCGACATTAACTGAATGTTTGCTGTCTAAGGTCTTTCTAGATCTACTTAGATGTCGACATTAACTGAATGTTTGCTGTCTAAGGTCTTTCTAGATCTACTTAGATGTCGACATTAACTGAATGTTTGCTGTCTAAGGTCTTTCTAGATCTACTTAGATGTCGACATTAACTGAATGTTTGCTGTCTAAGGTCTGTCTAGATCTACTTAGATGTCGACATTAACTGAATGTTTGCTGTCTAAGGTCTGTCTAGATCTACTTAGATGTCGACATTAACTGAATGTTTGCTGTCTAAGGTCTTTCTAGATCTACTTAGATGTCGACATTAACTGAATGTTTGCTGTCTAAGGTCTTTCTAGATCTACTTAGATGTCGACATTAACTGAATGTTTGCTGTCTAAGGTCTGTCTAGATCTACTTAGATGTGGACATTAACTGAATGTTTGCTGTCTAAGGTCTTTCTAGATCTACTTAGATGTCGACATTAACTGAATGTTTGCTGTCTAAGGTCTTCGACATTAACTGAATGTTTGCTGTCTAAGGTCTGTCTAGATCTACTTAGATGTCGACATTAACTGAATGTTTGCTGTCTAAGGTCTGTCTAGATCTACTTAGATGTCGACATTAACTGAATGTTTGCTGTCTAAGGTCTTTCTAGATCTACTTAGATGTCGACATTAACTGAATGTTTGCTGTCTAAGGTCTTTCTAGATCTACTTAGATGTCGACATTAACTGAATGTTTGCTGTCTAAGGTCTTCTAGATCTACTTAGATGTCGACATTAACTGAATGTTTGCTGTCTAAGGTCTTTCTAGATCTACTTAGATGTCGACATTAACTGAATGTTTGCTGTCTAAGGTCTGTCTAGATCTACTTAGATGTCGACATTAACTGAATGTTTGCTGTCTAAGGTCTGTCTAGATCTACTTAGATGTCGACATTAACTGAATGTTTGCTGTCTAAGGTCTGTCTAGATCTACTTAGATGTCGACATTAACTGAATGTTTGCTGTCTAAGGTCTGTCTAGATCTACTTAGATGTCGACATTAACTGAATGTTTGCTGTCTAAGGTCTTTCTAGATCTACTTAGATGTCGACATTAACTGAATGTTTGCTGTCTAAGGTCTTTCTAGATCTACTTAGATGTCGACATTAACTGAATGTTTGCTGTCTAAGGTCTGTCTAGATCTACTTAGATGTCGACATTAACTGAATGTTTGCTGTCTAAGGTCTTTCTAGATCTACTTAGATGTCGACATTAACTGAATGTTTGCTGTCTAAGGTCTTTCTAGATCTACTTAGATGTCGACATTAACTGAATGTTTGCTGTCTAAGGTCTTTCTAGATCTACTTAGATGTCGACATTAACTGAATGTTTGCTGTCTAAGGTCTTTCTAGATTACTTAGATGTCGACATTAACTGAATGTTTGCTGTCTAAGGTCTTTCTAGATCTACTTAGATGTCGACATTAACTGAATGTTTGCTGTTAAGGTCTTTCTAGATCTACTTAGATGTCGACATTAACTGAATGTTTGCTGTCTAAGGTCTTTCTAGATCTACTTAGATGTCGACATTAACTGAATGTTTGCTGTCTAAGGTCTTTCTAGATCTACTTAGATGTCGACATTAACTGAATGTTTGCTGTCTAAGGTCTTTCTAGATCTACTTAGATGTCGACATTAACTGAATGTTTGCTGTCTAAGGTCTTTCTAGATCTACTTAGATGTCGACATTAACTGAATGTTTGCTGTCTAAGGTCTTTCTAGATCTACTTAGATGTCGACATTAACTGACGGGACGAAGGGAGTGTCTTCAGGCGGAAGTTACTGGTTCATTACAATTAGGCTTTATGAACTAAAAGCGTTTGAAGAAAGTTGAAGATGTTTAAAATGTCCTCCAGTTCAAGTCCAATGAAGGGGAGAGAAGCTATTAGGGGCATGGAACAGGAAAAAAGAAGTTTGAATAATTAACATAGTTGAGAAAAAAAGATGTTTGATGGTTTGTAGGATGTATGTATGATGTATGTATATATGGATGATGTGTGTATGATGTATGAATTGTGTATGATGTGTATATGTATGTCTGATGTGTGTATGATGTAAGATGTGTGTATAATTTAGGATGTGTGTATAATGTAGGATGCGTGTATAATGTATAATGTTTGTATGTATTTAGGATGTGTATATGTATGTATGATATGTAGGAGATGTATGATATGTGTATGTATATATGTATGTATTTATGATTTTTAAATGATGTAGGATGTGTGTAGTATGTGTATATGTATGCATGATGTGTGTATGATGTATGCATGATGTTGTGTATGATGTATGGTGCGTGTATGATGTATGATGTATGTATGATGCATTGTGTGTACATGTATGTATAATGAGGTATGTATGATGTGTGCATTGTGTGTACATGTATGTATAGTGAGGTATTTATGATGTGTGCATGGTGTGTACATGTATGTATAGTGAGGTATGTATGATGTGTGCATGGTGTAATGTGTGTGAATGATGTATGATGTGTGTATAATGTATGATGTGTGTATGATGCTTGATGTGCACATGTATGTATGATGTGTGTATGCGTGTTTTGTAAGATCGATTCCATGCCCTGCCCTACTCTTTGCCATGTCGTCTGTTAGTGTCTAGCTATCAATGAATGACCATCGGGCAACGTCCATAAGTTCCATTGACGCGCCCAATGCCAGAGTGTATATGTGTGTCTTAACCCTGGTCGTAGCGTTGACGCTTTCATCGTGTGTGTGAGTGTGTGTTTGTGTGAGTGTGTGTACAAGTGTGATTTTTTTCATCATATAGATGACGTTACCTAATTGTACTCATGTGTGTGTTGTCTCAGCAGTAAAATAATAGAGCCTTGCTGTAACGCTATAAAGTGTTCGTAACAAATGTCTAACTCAGTATTAACAACTGTTTCTTACTAAGCCTTGGGTGAATGTTAAACGTCTGCTACGGCAGGGCCGGAATTAGGTCGTTGCAACCTGTGCGGTCGCAGTGGGTCCCGCACTTTCATAGGCCACGCGCTAATATTTTTATTTTTATTTTTTTTTACAAAAAAGGACTGCATACATACATACACATACATACACCTTACTTTCTGCTTTATCTTATGTTATCTTATCTTATAAAATACAGACGCTACTTCAAAAAAGAAGATGATTACGTCCTACGTGTCATGTTAAACAACGACTTAAATTCTGGCTAAGCCAACCCATTCCATGTCCTTTAGGACTTTCTCGTGATGTCTGTATGTTTATCTAGCTAACAAATAATGATTATATTATAATCTATTCCATCACCCACTATATTCATTTCTCTTGATTAAAGACACAGTGCTCTCTTCTCTACCATAATTAACTTTCAGGAAAAGCAAAAAAAAAATATCGGGCCAAAACTTTATTGCCGATTTGGCGTTTAGAAGGTTTTTTTTGGGTCACATTTTTCGTTTGTATAATTATTATATGGACGTGGCATCATGTGTCGAGATGTCAGGGTAACAGCAGAAAATTGAAACCAAATCTAATTTGCAGTATTGTCTTTTTTTATGCTCTGCTGTTTTTCTGTTCGGCCTGAAATTTTATTCCGTGACACGTTTGACGAACCCGAAAAAATAAAATGTTTTGATGAAAATTTTGTTTTTTATTTTGAGTAAAATTTGAGCGACAATTTTTGTGTGTTTGTTGGTGATTCGATTAAAGAAATTAAATACTTCGTTAAAAAATCAGAAAACGTTATTTAAATGTTATTAATTATCATTAATAAAATAATATGATACACACTTTAATTTGAGCGTTAAAAAAACTAAATTGAATTGGTTGAGAAATAGCAGTTCAGGGTTAAAGTTTAGTTTAAAGTTTAAATATCTGTTTCTGCATCTGTTTAAAACATCCTATGTTAACGAGGGTGTCATGTGGCCAGCATAACGACCAAGCAACGTATACTTTTTCTCCAGCTTATATCAGGTACCTATTAGAGCTGAGAGCCCTAATGATCCCGAAAATAAAATACCTGTCTTCACGAGGATTCGAACCGATCCCTCGTTCGGAGGCCAATTACTTTACCACTCAGCCTGCATTGCTGGCTACCCACATAGGAAGGAAAACTCTGAATTCAAACCTCTGTTGCCTTGCAGCTATACCCAATCATGGGAAAGGCTTCGGGAGTCAACCCTGAAGAAAAATCAGGAGCTGGCGACCCTAAGGCAGTTTGCAGCACACAGTGCTACACACTGGCAGAACCTGAGACGCCGCTGACCCTAAACTGTATCGGCACTGCCGTTCCTTGGGATACATCAGCTTCGTGGAGAGGGGGAACTGATGTGTGGGCGACATCGCTCCGACCACAGCTCATGCCCAGGCATTCATCTCATTTCCATGAGATGGTCCATAGTCGCTTTGCTACTAAAGGAGGACACAGAAACTTGGAGTTTTGGGATTGTCTATTTTTATTATTTTCTACTAACCCTAACACAACGTAGTCCTCAATCCGTTACAGCACTTGTTGTAAAAAAAATACGTTGTATTAAGGCATCGAACAGTGGCGTAGCTAAGGTGGGGGGAGGGCTCCCAATTCGAAATTCCCCACGGGACACCACTTGAGGGGAACCGCCAAATGATTTTCCAAATTTTCTTTTACATTTAGTATTGAATCTTAAGCCACTGCCATGAATCAGGTTACTCATAGACTTATCTGTAATGGACTCGGTTTTTGCTTATCTCTTTGCCAATTTGTCTTCTATAATGACGTTTCCACCTTAAGGCTGAGAAACACTGTCCCAGATGTTGGACATTTAAAGTATGTATTGTCTTAGAGGATAAAGGTACAATGCATTATTTGACTCTCAAAAGAGTATTAGGCTAAGACTGTATTCCTATCATCTAAACAACAATTTTCACGAATTTATCTTAACCTAAGTCTTTAAGTCATTCTCCAGTTTAAAAAAAAATATTTTTAAAAAAGCACATACACAAGAAAAAAACAAAAACATCAACATATAAATCATGAAAAATAATTGAAATTAAAAAAAAGGGTCAAGAAATGGCTTTAAGCAGTCTGGGAACAAAAAAGACCCAGACAAATTATTATTTTTATGTTTTCAAGTTCCTAATTGAAACCAATGTTTTTATTTTTTAGTTGAGCCACAAGCTCAAGACACTTAAAAGAATGTCATTCAGTAATTATGGACAGTTCGTCAGTCAATGTTGCAGTTAATAGTACGACACTTCATAAGCCGACGCAGGAATCCGACGCTTCGACGATGTAGGCAGGGGCTGCGCATTCATGTTGTGACGTCATCTTTCCATCTGCTTTTCGCAATGTCTTAAGTAGTGCTATGTTCTTAACCGTTTATCTGTGACTACAAAATGACATTATACCTTTCGAGTCTTTAGTGTTAAAGTTTTCTTAAGCCTGTATGATGGCCACGACCAGATTTACCAATAGGCACAACATTGTTGCCTTGTCTTTTACCGAAACTTGTAAAACATTTTACAGGACATTTTTTACAAGAAATAGTTGGTACCAATGTGTACTATCTCGCCCCTATGTAAAAGGTTACACAAGGGACTTATATCTAAAATAGCTTTCAGTTCTAAATACGGTACTAATGATTGTAAATAAAATTGACAAATGTAAAAAAATTAAAAATTTCCGCTAATATTTTTTTTTGGACAAAACATTTTGTGAAAATGGATTAAAAAGGATAAAAAATGAAGAACCCTAATTTCGAGCGAATATCCCCAAGTTGAGGACGCTCTTTAGACTTGGTCCTAACAGGAAAGGAACAGACACGATTGATGGATATATTTAAGAGGAGAAGGCAAAATTATTTTGATCGTGGAATCACGTAAAGTAGGTCTCCGTGCTAGCCAAGGCTGGTTAGGGAATTTGTTTTTTTTTAAAGAGGCAAAGTCTACGTCACTTACGTGAGGAGAAGAAATGATCTGCCTACCAAACGGAAATCTCAAACTTTGTCAAAGACTTAAACATTTAAACGACTGAACAATGATTTACGCCTATCTTATCTTATATAATACAGACGTTACTTTAAAAAAAGATGATTACGTCCTACGCGTCATGCATTTAGTCATGCAAATTAACCAATGACTTAAATTCTGCCAAGTCACTGGTTTTCCTGGCTAGTTCAGGCAACCCATTCCATACTCTAATAGCACTAGGGAAGAAGGAGCTTTTGTACATTTGTCCTAGAATATGGGACTAGGAATGTAAAAATGTTTTACATGTTTCTGATGTTCCTTCAGAGTTGAAGATAGTTTACTTCCTAGTCCAAACCTCCCACAAAACGACTGTGGATGGGAGCGGGCAGGGTTTGAACCCTCGTCCGTCGATAAATCCGAACGACAGTCCAGCGCGCAAACCGCACGACCAGGCAGCCATGAACAAGTGGACAACACCGACGAAACCGGCTTAAACTGGCCGCAACTTCAAACATTAGCATTTTGGTAATAATACGTTTTGGTCAACCCGACACCCACCCCACCACCCCCACCTGTCCCGTAACCGTCAGACTGTCAAGAAAGACAACTGTTGGTTACGACAGAATGTAGAACGTAGAATATTGTTATAACCCTGCTCCCGTGCCGACACTGATGGTGCGCACCAGCACACCGTTCGACACGGGGAACAGACGACATATTTATTCTAGAGCAGAGGTTCTTAACCTTTTTTGCTCGGCGACCCCTTATTATAATCCCCCACTCTGCCGCGACCCCCAAACACACAGCAATAGAAGAATAGACAATAACAATCCATATTTTCGATGGTCTTATGCGACCCCAGGCAAATCGTCAATCGACCCCCAAGGGGGTCGCGACCCACAAGTTGAGAAGCCCTGTTCTAGAGGAAGGACTGTTTTAGATCCGGCGGAACTGATCTGAAGGTTATGGGAGTCTGAGTTGTCAGGGACTAAGAGTGTCCTTTGTGATACCTGAGAACTGTATTAAGGACCTGGAGCTACACTGGGAAGTGTGTCGGTGGTCTGTACTAATGCTTAGGTAGAAAAGGACTTGTAGAACTTAAGACAAGACTCCCTGTGACTTGATAGCTGAAGTCCTTGTCTCACTGTGTATGTTAGAACTGTAAATAAATACACCGTCTATTATTACCTCCTTTCGTTGAGAGCTTGTCTTAGATTTACTACAATTTCAAAATTGTTTACGTATAAAAAAATATAGTTGACGGTTTATTTCTATGTCATGCAGACGAAAGCAAATCACAGGCTCGGGCTGAATTGATTTTTTGACGTAATTAGATAATTCTTCACTAGTATCTCGTTACTATGGTAACCTATCCGTTTCCCTCGGCCATGTTTTTTTTTTTATCAGCGCATACCATTTGTTTTGTTACTCCTGCTAATTATCAACCAGGAGAATTGCTTCTGAGGATCTGCACGCATGCGGCCGCCCCCCCCCCCCCCAGAGCTGGTCTTGGTTTGCGTAATTGAAAGGCGCCTCGCGAGATCTGAAGACTGGTGTTATTTTCTTAATGAAGGACCCACGTGACCCCGACCGTTGGGTCAACAGCGTGTTTGTGGACTCACGTACAGTCTATAGATATAAGATGTTCCGAGATTAAAGGCAACAGGCGGTAAATCGTTAACGCTTGTGTATAGTAGAGGAATGGCTTGCCTGGTCGTGCGGTTTGCGCGCTGGACTGTCGTTCGGATTTATCGACGGTCGAGGGTTCAAACCCTGCCCGCTCCCATCCCCCCGTCGTGCTGCGGGAGGTTTGGACTAGGAAGTAAACTATCTTCAACTCTGAAGGAACATCCGAAACATGTCAAACATTTTTTTACACATTGGGTAGATCTACGTTTTTCTGTGGTCAAGAACTACACGGCTTAGTGAACTACGAAACTACTGTATGAAACATATCACTCGATAATTGGTTGTTGTCCTGCGTCTTCTTTCTCACACAAACTCTGGTCAATTTAGTCATGTAATAAACGCACGTGAGATAAATAAATTTAACTTTTAACTTCAATGTTTTGTTTCGTCGGCTAAATTAACTATTGTATTTCGTTGTTTTTTTTTTGGAGTCGCGGTGGCTGAGTGGTAAAGCGCTTGGCTTCCGAATCGGGGGTCCTGGGTTCGAATCCTGCTGAAGACTGCGCTTTTCAATTTCAAGATATTTTGGCTACTCTGAGTTCACCCACCTCTAGTGTAAGCCTGACATTAGTTGGGGAAGAGTAAACATCGTTAACCGTAGGAAACATCCACAGAAACAGATGACCTTTACATCATCTGCCCTAATGACCACAAAGTCTGAAAACGGAACTTTGCTTCTATTTCTGTTGTTTCTATGTGTACGCCATGTGTTTGTATTTATATAGCTGCCTTGTCGTGTCATCTAAGATATGGGCTGTCGTCTCGGTGGTCCCGAGTTCGAGTCGCGCACGCCGCGCGGGAGGTTTTGGCTAGAACAATTTTTCCCCAAACTGTGATCTGCGGAACGTTTTGTGTTTCGCAAGCCATGAATAAGTGTTCCAAGAACTACCGGGATAAATAACTAGGGGAGGTAACCACGTGAATTAATCTCTCTTAAAAAAAATAAATAAACAAAATGTTTCGCTAAATACTCAGAATGTGTGAAGTGCTCCGTGAAGGGGAATGTCTGGGAAACACTGAATTAGAAAGGGAACGTCATCAAATGTGAAGGAAATATATATATATAATTTTAAATGGCGTTGTACTTCAACTATAATTCTGTGGCAATGCAACCATATCGGCCATGACTAATAGGTGCCTTAAGTAGCCATTGAACGATTGTCATTTATAGCCACAGAGTAAACCTCCAAGCACGAGTGTTGTAACACTGTTATTTGTTAAAAATTTATTATTAAGTTGAAAGTTAGGAGACTATTGCTTGTAATAGAAAGTGTATACATTGAAATGGTACAAACAGGAAGACTCGACCTTTTTTTTTTAATCATACTGAGCTTTCTAGTTTCTTGATGGCACCATCAGGTCCACCACGGTTACCTGGCTTACCAAGCTGAGCCACTGCTGTAATCCAACGTATCCTTGGCTATTGCGGGCTGTGGTCACAGATGCTGTCTCCTGGTCTGGGTCTAGTATAGTAACGCAAGCTTTGTGTTTGGGCCAATTGACACGATGAATTGAGGGGGTGGGAGGGAAATCAGATTTACGGGAGCGTTGATGTTTTCTTATATTCTTTTATCCACCGGAAGTCACTCAATTATCCACCGGAAGTCACTCAATAATGTACCGAAAGTCACTCAATTACCCACCGAAAGTCACTCAATTTTCCACAACAAGTCACTCAATTATCCACCGGAAGTCACTCTATTATCCACCGAAAGTCACTCAATTATCCACTGGAAGTCACTCAAGTTGATGTTTCCTTAATTCTTGAACTTTAAAAAAAAAAAAAAAGATTTCTGTCCACAGTTTCATACTGTATTCTTCAATGCACGACGCTCTGTGCTTTCATCTTCATTCTCTGGTCGTGTGCTTCTGAAAAGGAAGAATATCAACGCGAGTGATCTTCTCTTAGTTTAATTTTAGTTTTCGTCTTAATTCAATTATATTTTGGGTTTCTATATTTAAACATCATGATCATGTAGACAGACAGCTCATGACTTCATTAGAATTTAGTTCATGAGGTAATTAGCTTCGAAAATGTGGGTCACGTTTCCGCCCTCCCCCCCCCCACCTTTTTGCACGTGCGTGCGTGTGTGTGTGAGTGACTGCGCTGTCAATGTCTGCATGTAAGTGAGTTTGTGTGGGTGTGTGTGTGTGTGTGGGGGGTGTTTTTTGTTTTCGTCCTAATGTGTGTGTGTGTCTGAGATTGTGA
This sequence comes from Biomphalaria sudanica, assembly GCA_036873155.1. Classification (NCBI taxonomy): domain Eukaryota; kingdom Metazoa; phylum Mollusca; class Gastropoda; family Planorbidae; genus Biomphalaria; species Biomphalaria sudanica. Next base: position 29,604 of record JAZGLO010006002.1, on the reverse strand, counting down.
GTAAAGGCGTATGGTTGTGAGTGTTTATGCGTGTATTTGTATAGTGTAACTTCCAAATTTAGGGGGGTCAATTTAAATAAACGTTTTGCTGAATGGGAACAAGAGGGGAGCGATAGGATCTCTAGAGCCCCCCTTTAGCCACGCCCTCAAGCCTTCTTTTGTTTCATACCTCTGAGAAAAAAAAAAAACTTTGTAAAGAGATTGGCAAGAGTTGGACTTGAACTGTTTCGGTGAGGCCATTCATTTGGAGAGACCGTTGTTTTGGTGAGACCACTGATTTGTCGAGACCACTGTTTTGGTAAGACCGCTGTTTTAGTGAGACCACAGATTTGGTGAGACCACTGTTCCGGTGACACCGTTGTTTTGGTGAGACCATTGTTTTGGTGAGACCACTGTTTCGGTGAGACCACTGTTTCGGTGAAACCACTGTCTCGGTAAGACCACTGTTGGTGAGACTTTTGTTTTGGTGAGATCACTGTTTTGGTGAGACATTTGTTTTAGTGAGACCACTGTAAATTATACAGTTGTTATTACAATAAGCAAAGTACTACACAACTGGAATTCTTCTCATCTATTGGTTGTAACTTATCGTCTGCACATAACTTCAGAAAAGTCACAGAATACTATAATTAAATAAAGACGCTCTTTTAAATAAGATATTCATAAAGGTTTCATGTAGATCTATGTCTACCAAAATTAAACCCAAATTAGAAAGATATTTTTACTTTTAGTCAATTTCTTTACAATGACACGGAGGTAAACTCACTGATCTAGTCATCTGTCAGGCCTGCGCATTCAATCTATGACGTCTGATTTCTATTACTTTCATTGCATAAGTTAGTCTCCGAGTGTCTTTATTTTGTCAGACCACAAGAACCACATTTTGAAAAGCTAACGTACCATCAGCGATGAAACTTGTTTATCTTTACAAAATAAGCCCCCGAACTAAAAACACGGACTGGATATATCGACTGTTTACACTGAAAGAAAAAAAAAATCTCTAGCCTATATAAAACTTTGACGTCTGCTACCAAAACAGAAGAGCTCCCAAGACAAGCAGCGCCCTCTACTTGCTGAGACACTTGACCTTTTAAAACACAGTAAGTCAATATGCTATAAACTCATAAAAATAACTCAACTATTTGCAGTGCTCTTAAGTTAAATGGTTTGGCCATCTCTTAGTCAATGTAATTAAAATCAAATGCAAACTTCTTCTTTCTGAAGCTCAGGTAAGTAGTTACACATAAAATGTTGTCGCGTTAATAAAGTGAGCTTTGTCGTTTCTTAGTTACCATTGTAGAACTCAAATATTGAAGTAGATCATATGAGTTATTATACGATATTTTCTCAGTGAGAATATTGTACGAACAAGATTAGCGTAACCAGTTTGGTTAGAGGCAGACAACGACAGTGAAATAGAGGCAGGGAATGTTGCTGAAATAGAGGCTGAGCTGAAATATGGGCAGAAAATGTCAGTAAAACATAGGCAGACGTGAAACAGAGGCAGGGAATGAGTTGAAACAGAGGCAGAGAATGAGTTGAAACAGAGGCAGAGAATGAGTTGAAACAGAGACAGAGAATGAGTTGAATCAGAGGCAGAGAATGAGTTGAAACAGAGGCAGAAAATAGAGAATAAGTTGAAACAGAGGCAGAGAATGAGTTGAAACAGAGGCAGAAAATAGAGAATAAGTTGAAACAGAGGCAGAGAATGAGTTGAAACAGAGGCAGAGAATGAGTTGAAACAGGCAGAGAATGAGTTAAAACAGAAGCAGAGAATGAGTTAAAACAGAAGCAGAGAATGAGTTAAAACAGAAGCAGAGAATGAGTTGAAACAGAAGCAGAGAAAGAGTTAAACCAGAGGCAGAGATTGAGTTGAAACAGAGGCAGAGAATAGAGAATGAGTTGAAACAGAGGCAGCGAATAGAGAATGAGTTGAAACAGAGGCAGAAAATGATTTCAAACAGAGACAGGGAATGAGTTGAATCAGAGGCAGAGAATGAGTTGAAACAGAGGCAGAAAATAGAGAATAAGTTGAAACAGAGGCAGAGAATGAGTTGAAACAGAGGCAGAGAATGAGTTGAAACAGAGGCAGAGAATGAGTTGAAATAGAGGCAGAGATTGAGTTGAAACAGGCAGAGAATGAGTTAAAACAGAAGCAGAGAATGAGTTAAAACAGAAGCAGAGAATGAGTTAAAACAGAAGCAGAGAATGAGTTAAACCAGAGGCAGAGATTGAGTTGAAACAGAGGCAGAGAATAGAGAATGAGTTGAAAAAGAGGCAGCGAATAGAGAATGAGTTGAAACAGGCAGAAAATGAGTTGAAACAGAGGCAGAGAATGAGTTGAAATAGAGGCAGAGATTGAGTTGAAACAGGCAGAGAATGAGTTAAAACAGAAGCAGAGAATGAGTTAAAACAGAAGCAGAGAATGAGTTAAAACAGAAGCAGAGAATGAGTTAAACCAGAGGCAGAGATTGAGTTGAAACAGAGGCAGAGAATAGAGAATGAGTTGAAAAAGAGGCAGCGAATAGAGAATGAGTTGAAACAGGCAGAAAATGAGTTGAAACAGAAGCAGAGAATGAGTTGAAACAGATACAGGGCATTTATAAATATCTTTACAATTTCAATGTTTCCGTTCATTTAGAAATAGATCCGTATAAACGTATTGGGTGTAGCCGGTGGGCAAGTGTTGCCAAAAGTATTCAATTGAACCTTCTAGAGATCAGTTACATTTATGCGGGACCTGGCATCATGTATCAATAATGTTCTGGGGTGCTACAGTTTTCATTAAAAACCATCTTAAAAGCATTATAGAAAATCATATACCAACTAAATACACATCAAACAAAATAAATAAATGCTGGTTTAATAATAGACTAAAGAAGCTTTGTAAACAGAAGGAAAACCTATATAGAAAATTTAAAGAAACCAAGGCAGAAAGAGTTTACAAAAAGTATATAAAAATTAAACACCTAACCCAAAAAGTAAGCAGACAGCTGCAGAGTGAATACATAAACAATGTAATATCTAAAGATAACAACAAAAACCTATGGTCATACATTAAGTCTAAGAAAATGGAAACAACAGGCATAGCGCCATTAAAAGATGAACATAACATAATACATAATGATAATGAAACAAAAGCAAACATCCTAAACAAATACTTTGCATCAGCATTCTCAGCCCCAGGAGACAAAGACATATTTCTTAATTTGAACAGAGTAGACAACATAGAAGATTTAGTAGTACAAGAAAATGGAATTAAAAAACTATTAGCCAACACCAAGCCAAATAAAGCGTCTGGACCTGATGGTATTCCAGCTAGATTACTCAAAGAACTAAGCAATGAGCTAGCCCCAGTGTTCAAAATACTCTTTCAGGCATCGCTTAACCAGGGCAGAGTACCAAAGGACTGGAAAGAAGCTAATGTCACCCCCCTATTTAAAAAAGGAGAAAAATCTGATCCAGGAAACTACAGACCAGTATCACTTACCAGCATCACATGTAAAATACTAGAACACATAATATGTAGCAACATCATAAACCACTTAGACAAACATAATGTCCTCACCCCATACCAACATGGCTTTAGGAAATATAGATCATGTGAAACACAACTAATAGGACTAATTGATGATTTCTCAAAAGGTTTAGATAATAGTGAACAAATAGATGCTATCTTACTAGATTTTTCCAAGGCTTTTGACAAAGTTCACCACCATAGTTTGCTTAAAAAATTAAAATATTTTGGCATTAACGGTCCACTGCATCAGTGGATTAAAGATTTTCTGATAGGGAGAGAACAAACTGTAATAATAAATGGCTCTAAATCAACACCAATAACAGTAAACTCAGGTGTACCTCAAGGAACAGTCTTATGTCCACTACTATTTTTAATTTACATAAATGATTTACCAAATTGCATTAGTTCAGGAACAAAAGTCAGATTATTTGCAGACGATTGCATAATATATAGAACAATAAAAACAAAACAAGACACAGATATTTTACAAAGAGAATTAGATGAATTACAGAAATGGGAATCAAATTGGAGCATGTCTTTCCACCCAGAAAAATGTCAGTTGTTAAGAGTAACAAAAAAAATTAAACAAATTAATTCCACTTATCTTATTCATGGCAAACCAGTAACACAGACTAAAAACTCAAAATACCTAGGTGTTATAATAAATGAAAAACTGTCATGGAATCCACATATTGATGAAACTATAAAAAAATCCAACAAAGCATTAGGGTTTATTAAAAGAAATTTCTATAAATCAAATAAGAACATAAAACTAAAATGTTATTTAACCTTGGTTAGGCCAATAATAGAATATGCATCCACCGTGTGGGACCCCTCAACTCAAGAAAACATTAAGAAACTGGAACAAACACAAAATAGAGCAGTGAGATTCATAACAAACGAATATTCACATTTGACTAGGGTAACACTATTAGTAAAATCACTAAATTTAGAAAGCCTTCAGGACAGAAGACTCAAAAGTAAAGTAGCAATTATACATAAAACACTGAACCATAATCTTCAAATACAAAAACAAAATTTAATAAAATACTCTGAAAGACACAAAAATAAAGGCACATTCCTTGTCCCATATGCTAGGACAAATTTGTACAAATACTCCTTCTTCCCTAGTGCTATTAGAGCATGGAATGGGTTGCCTGAGCTAGCCAGAAAAACCAGTGACTTTGCAGAATTTAAGTCATTGGTTAATATGCGTGACTAAATGCATGACGCGTAGGACGTAATCATCTTCTTTTTTGAAGTAACGTCTGTATTATATAAGATAAGAAGTTTATGAGGGCGCTGGGGACATGGGGGTGTTTTGCGTTGTGAGGTTCGCGTTCTGGAATTGAAACGCGGCGGAACTGTTGGAGGTACTGGAAATATTTATTTTTTTTGCGCACAACGCTTAAAAAAAAAAGAACAATTAGCTTATGTGTTATACATGAATATTAATACACTGCGTAGTTCATAATTGCTGGCTATTATCACCCGAATTTGTATAATATAACATATTAGAGAGTTACTAGGTTCAATATTTCCATATAATATAATAATAGATAGTAATAATAATTATTAATAACACACTATTTCCTTATCCACTCTTTTTATATTTTAATTACTTCCACGATCATTATTTACGACTATCAATTGCCTGTTCGTAAAAAGTTTTTAAAAATATTTTTAAGAAAATATCATGCTACTATTAGAGATTTTAGACAAAATTAATCATAAAAGAAGGGGGGGGGGAATACGTCGTCTGCTTCTATGTAAATTAACCTTAATTACAACCGAGCCAGACAATAAGCTGTACTTTCTAGTGCAAATGTCTGCCAGCAAACACACACAAAAATATTCCAGACAAAAGAAGAAAAAAAAAAGATTCTTAGAATTGTTAATACCATTTTTTTTTTAAATTGTAACATGTAGTATTTTTAATTCTTATTTTAGCATTCAGAGACATAAAACCCTGGCCAGTAGTTCCTATTGTAATGCCGCGCATAAAAAAAAATGTCTGCCATCATTCAATTTCGATTGACAACGATTCACTGAGCAGTGAATAGATTCCTGGTGTGTGGACTTCTGGGCGTATTGCATGCCAGATGTAAGCAATGTTTCAAGCCTTGAGTTGCCAGCTTGACTTCTCAGTGGAGTGCAATTCACTTCTGAAAACCGTCTTTTTGTTATGTATTCGAAATGTTACGTATCAGTGAGATAATTAATTCTTTTCCAGATGGTCTTTTATGAAGTATTTTTATGGGCTTGGGTGATTAGCTATTGGCACGGAGATTGTAATCCTCTTTGACATTTGGTTAGCTTGTATGACTGAGAATTCTTTTTTTTTTTTAATTATGTGACTAAACATGCGCGTAAGAGACTCTCGCAAACTCAAAAAATTACAAACACACATACACATTTACAAGAATAGATCACACACACATACGCTGTTAGACATTCGCATCATTTCAAAAGATTTTATTCGCTGGTGTTTTGACATGTCAAAGTAAGCCAACTTTAGTCTTAGGTGGTAGCTTTGTCTTGTTGTGATCGCAATGCGTTCACCCAGAGTTGTTGGGGTTCTCACATATTTTGGGGTGTGTAGAGGGTGCAGTAAAGTGTATGCGTGTGTGTGGCGTGGGAAGGGGGTCATAGGTCTAAACATAAAAACTGGTCAGACCTGCTTGATTGTAACAGGCATTTGCTCAAAATTATATGACCTGAGACGACACCGTTCGTCCTTAGAAGGTATCAACACCGACTTACAACGTCACAACTTGTGGGCAATTTAGACAAATAGCTCGTTGCCACGTCATAAGTCTTAACGACATGGCAACGAGCTATTGGAGGCGCGGGGGCTGAGTGGTTAAGCGCTTGGCTTCCGCACCTGGTGTCCTGGGATCGAATCTCCTTCAAGGCTGATATTTTAACTTTGGTATTTTTAGGGCGACCTTGAGTGCACCCAATTATGGATACATAGAAACATATACCTTAACATCATCTGTCCCATATATCTGAAAGGGCAAGTTTAACGAGCTATAGGTCTAAACTGCCCACTGGTGGGATGATGTCACAGGTCAGTGCTGAGGCCTTCTATAACGGTTGGTCTGGCCTGAGGCATGTCTAGATAAAAATAGCAAAGTTTTCATTATTACAAAGCTTATATCAACTGACGCTGGCTCTGCCTAATAAAAAGTCTATATTCTTTATTTCTCCCACACCCATTATTGGATCAAGTTGAAACTTTGCACAATTATTCATTGGCGTAGACAACACATAAAACATTAAAAATTTAAAAAAATACTGGTAACTAAATATTTTGTTTAAATCAACAATGGAAATAAACTTACAGTATTAAGAGATATCGCTAAATATTTAGGGGTTTGTTCCCTTAGATAATTGTACACGTTATTTCCGCCACACCCATTCTCGGATCAAGTTGAAACTTTAAACAAGTATTTATTGTAATAACAAACCATGAATCAATAAGGAAATTATCCAATTAGTGAATTAATTATTGGTAATTAATTATTTTGTTTAATATCGAATAAGGGACATAACTTCTATATTATAGAGAGTTATTCTCTTTATGAAAGCTTTTTTGTATATTTTAATTTTTTTTTTAATTTTAGGGACCTTTATCATATGTGTTTTTGTATGTGCGCATGCGTGCGTATGGTGCGTGTTTGTGTATATAAAGAGGACTTTTGGCGTTATTGATTATTTGAAAAGGAACTACTGAAGCAAAGTAAGATTCAGGATAAGGCTTACACATCAAGAATGATCGTGTCTGACGGAGGCATTAAACCAAAACTAAGGCCCGCAGGCCGCGGATCATATCCGGCTAGTTCTTTACTATGTACAAAATCACGATCAAATAACTGTACTTTACTAGCCTTAAGGCGCGAGAAGCTCCTTTCACCAGATGCCACAGTTACGGATATTGTTAAAAATACTCTGCACGAAAGTAGTTTGGTAAATCAGTGCATCTTTCATTAGTGGACAGATAAGCTAAAATTTCTACTGGGGTTTTGGCGGTATTTGGTAGAATATGCCTTAAAGATGACAATTTTGTCTATTTTTTAGGAGACTTATGGGTTTTCAGGAGATTTCAATAATTTTAGGAAATTTCCAAAAGCTCCTGGAAAATCAGAAGGCCTCGGGAACCCGTTATAAGTTATAATGGCTTAACTTTAAAATTTTAACCTAGAATTAGCGAGGGGCCTATGGAAGTGCGGGGCACACTTCAGTCGCATAGGTTGCAGTGGCCTGAGGCCGGTCCTGCTTACAGTGCTGCTTAGCATTAGGTGGCTTTCAATAACTTAGGTATGATTTGGTGTCATTTTTTGTTTTTTTGTGCTGAACTTAAATTTATTGAATTATTTTTTATGCTCTTGCTGTTTTAGTGAGAGGTGATCAAATCTTGGTTTGAATATCAACTTGGAATATCTACGCTCGCTCGACAGGCGCTCGGATCCTGACGATAGCGGAGAAACACTAGAGTTACGGCCCTTAGAACGCAATCTCGCGTAAGACTTTTGTGTTCGGGCTAAATCTATTATACCAGCAGAAGATTAGGGCAGTGACATTTTTTTTCCCTATTACAATATACTTTTAAATTTTTTTATGTCAAAGCTGTTAATAAATCAAACATTTAATGGCAAATAGTCGCTTATGGTGAACAGGTTCTTTCAGCTCATTGCTAATCGTACAACAGATCAAAGATTTTATTTTCCGATAATTAGATCGATGACTTCCGATCGAAGCACTTAGTGGTCTCCCTTGTTAAATAATTTCTTTGATTAATTTATTTTTAATTCTTGACTTTAAATTTAGTCAAATACGTAAGTACTCGATCTGTAAACGTTAACAAAGTCTCGTTTGTAGAAATAATGCAATTATCTATCCTTCACCATAGTCTATCTCGAAGTCTGTTGAACTGCTGGGACACCAATGAGGATCTGTAGACCGTCTTTCTCCATCCTTGGAATTTTGGCCTTGGATAGAATCTCTTTCTTTTATGGTGTCTTCTCAACGCTTTCTCTGTCTGCCTCTTCTTCTGTTTCCTGGTGTTGTTCCCTGAAGGAATGTCTTTGCTAGCCAGGAAGACCTTGAGACATGGTAATAAAGTCTTACATTTGTGCACTATGGTCGGCAGTTTATTGTTAGACCTAGCTGCCATTGTGACACTGTTTCGAATCTCCTCATTACTGACTCCGTCTTGGTAAGGGACATCTAGTATCCTTTTATAAATATAGATAAATCAAATCATTTTTGTTATTATTAAATGAAAGATAATGTACAAGTCAATTCGCTATCAGCATACAGCGTCATAACAGAATTATCAGAAAAAATCATTCACATTTTAAAAGCTTATGTCCCTTGGAGAGGAGATAGAGCGGACGGGGAAAGCGGAAAAGACCTTCGCTAGACTGAGATCAAGAGTTTAGGAAAACCGGAAGCTCACAACAGTGACCAAAATGGAGGTCTTCAAGGCAAGTGTTTTAAGTATGCTACTGTACGGCAGTGAGTCGTGACCTATACAAATCAAAAGAAAAAAAATACATTCATTCTATTTGCGCTGACTCCGTAGGATCTTGAAAATCCCATGGCAAGAGAGAGTGTGCAACACTGAGATCCTTGCGCGAACGGGTCTTCCCAGCATATTCACCATCTCAACACAACGCCGCCTGCTTGGTCATGCCCGGAAGGAACATTTAAAACTTGTAAAAAAAATAAAAAAATTTCAAACATTTTTGTTAATTAATGAGTTGTAAAAGAACAGCAGACGACGTAGAATGTGCACCTTGACCTTTGTAATTCTGCTGGTGAAGTCCTTGAAAGAGAGAGTCCACCTCTAGCCTCGCTTCTGCACTCACAGACAGACATTTTCTTAGCAACCATTTTGTGTCGTTGTTAGGCCAATTTTTTTTCGTCTAAAAAAATTTGTAGAATTTTAATTGAGCTGTACATAAATTATGGATGCAGCACTTGTGTGATATTAATATATTTGTGGTTTTTTTTTAAGTCGTTCTGACTTGACCATTATATCTAAATAGTCTATTCAAATCTGAATGGTATACTGAGAAACCATAATTGACAAACTAGTAATCAATTTATAATGTAGAATACTATTAAGTCACTATTTAGTAAAAAAAAAAAAACACTTCGGAAAACGGAAGTTTAATTATAGAAATTTAAAGACCACAATTTCTGCAACATTCACAGTGGGGAGGAGAGAGAGAGAGAGACAGAGCTATACTCTTTTTTTGTGTCCACTTTCTCGTCCCTCCCAGGAACAGACCTTTCCCGACAGCATCTTATCTGAACATTTAGTCTTTCAGAGTGAACAATTTCTCACACGCGAATGTGAATTTTGCAAAACGTTGTTTTCTGAACGTCACCGGGAATACGTCACGGGAAGCTTGATTTGTTTTGAACACCAGCGCCACGTTATATTGACGAGATAACTCTTGTCAGAATCAGCAGACGAGAGGAGAAGGCGGGCTGGGAGAAGACTTCACTTAGTTGGACTTGACAAACACGCGAAATAAAAACAAAACGAAACAAGTGGCCTTGAAAATTGCTTCTTAGTAGAAAATTTGGTTGTTTTATATTTTGGAAGTTACAAGAAGTAAAAAAAAAGGCAAGAAAATCTAACAAAAAATAATTTTTTAAAAAGCTTCTATCGAGTGAAATTGCATCGATAATTTTGAATTAATCTTCTATTTAACTTTTCATAGATCTAGACTATTCTAGACTGACAATAACTTGTATGCTTGAATGGAAATATTTGTATTAAGTGTTTTTGTTTAGCGATCGCAGTATGCTGAGCTCGCCAAGGTCCTATAACTTATGTGGACCAGTTGGGGACCGGATGGGAGTTCTTGGTGAAGGTTTCCGTGCTGCCTTTTCCAAATCTTATATTCGAACTCTAGGTCTCGAGCCTCCATGTGGAGGAGCCAATAAACTATTGAAGCAATTAGACAAAATAGAAGGTTTTATAGTCTACTGTTAGTTTACAATTTTTAGCGAAAGACCTAATTCTCTACACAAGACTTATCTCCCCTTAGCTTACTACATTCTTATTTTCATTGAAATTAATTTATTTCAACTAAGTAATATAAATCTGTTATATTTTTTGGGGTTCATGTGTAGTAATTAACATTGAATAATCTTGCAAAGTTTCAACTTGATCCGAGAATGGGAAGTGGGTGAAATAGCGTGTGACTTGGCCCTAAGTTAGGTAAAAAAATACAACCATAAAACAAATAAGATTTACATTTGTGCCGACCACATTGTCAATATATGATCTTGGTAAATCAAACTATGTATGCTACATTGTCAGAATCGTAATTTTAAAAGTGTTATAAAAAAAAGTCAAATTTCATTATGGTGTGCCTTGCTAGTATTACGTTAATAATATACTAGTCGATTAACTTAATCATATAAGTCACAAAGGCTTGTGTATACAATAAGACGTAAGGTCTATGAGACTGAGCTCTGTTTAATATACTGATCGATTCATTCCAGTATTAAATATAATGTGGAAAAGTGCTCCACTTTTCATATTTGTTCTTTGTAGTAGACAATAAAACTCAACGTTAATGAAGCTGCGGTTTGTTTAACAAATTTAAATATCCGCTAGGAAAAAACATACAAAAAAAAAAAAAAAAAAAAAAGCAAAACATGAAAATATAAACTGTTTTTATACTAACATTTCGAAACTTCAAGCAAATCATTGTCCAACATTGCAGACTGAATGTACAAACAAAATCAAGCAACATTTGTTAAGCCTGGTTTGAAATTATCGTTCTTGAAGACAGCGTCAAAATCGATTTCCGGTTCATTAGCTTGTATGATTGTAAAACTTGAGCAAAATGTTTTTCAAACACTCCTTAGCTCACATTATGTGCTTAAATCCCTGGCAGACTTGTGGTAGATAAATCCTATGAAATTAAAAAATAGTTCATGTTCAAAGGGGAAAAAAATCAATAGTTGGAGAGTAATAATTTAATCCTTGCGTTGGAATGTCACTGAACTGACATCTGTTGACAACTCAATGACTTCTTAAAAGCCTGGATGCCATAGACTTCAATATAGTCATTACAAAATCTAGGTCAGCAATACTTTTCTTGTTTACTGCACTGCACTTGGGGGGGGGGGGGGGCAGCTCTGAACTCTCGCCTCGATTGTCCCAGGTTCGAACCCTGAACGCCGCAACCCCCCCCCCCCCCACACACACACACACGCGGATTCAAAAACTTCTGGAACAGTAAAGCGAAACGAAACACGTCTTCATTCGTAAAAGTAGACATGTAGTTGTTTTTAATCGTAGTTTAATCCATATCTATTGTCCTTCTTTATTTTAGAAACTGACGCTCTATTTTGTCTTTGAAGCATTTCCGAGGAAACCTCTGTTGCTTCGTCTTCATTAAAGCTCACATTAGGCATACAGTCAAAGCCCTTTCCAAACACAGCCACTGATGGCGAAAAGAGAACTATCCCGGCGGACAATGTTTTGTATTGCGTTGATGTGGCAAAATATTCTTATCTTATAAATTACAGACGAATCGTCTTGACAGAGGATTCTTACGTCCCTCACGTTAACAATAGACTTATACTCCGTTAATTCTATCCCTCCTAATCGACGATACCATCGTTGATTTTGACCTCATTAAATTAAAAAAACATGTTTAGTTTTTTAAACTTGACTTTGCGTGATATAAAAAGAGCATGCATTTCACTTTAATTCTATACCAAATACAACATTTTCTGATACCAAGCAACAAAGTTATTGAAGCCCAATCATATCAGGGTAGTGAAATAGTCATGAGCATGGCTGATAGAGGCCAACCAATGACTGATGCAGCCGGGTCTATGTAGTCTCAAGTCAAATAGATTTTCTCTTCCCTTATGTTCTGATTCAAAGACAACGCTTTATATCTCAAAAAAAAAAAAAAACTTTTTTTAAGGTTATCATTATCATCCTTACCTATTCCAAATCTTTAAAAAAACATTGTATTAACCATGAAAAGTAAATAGTAGAAGCAAGCCAAAATTAACCAAATAAGCATACTTTTGATGCTGTTGTTTTTTTCTCAAAGTTTGTTTCACTCTCTTTTTGTACCTGGCACATTGGCGCCATTTTTTGTTTCAAAACGGATCCGCTGACAGGCGAAAATGTTAACCAATGGCGTCATGCGTCGCTAAGTGATAAACTACTCTAAAAAGTGGAGCACTCCCTACTCCTAGATTTATTTGCGCGATGAAATGAATGCTAAAAAATTGATTTAGGGCTGAGTGTGTATTTATTGTAAACTGAATATGTACCAGTTGGCTTAAGGCCACAATGTCTATGAGATTTTGGGTAGATACTAAAGGATTATTTATTAGTTAATTCTTTAAAAAAATAATTCGGGTTTTTATTTTCTCTCATTTACAGCAGACGACTTTGATGTATTCGTTCGTTTAGTGTTTAACCAGTAACTGAGCAGACGCACGCTGTAGGGAGGGACAACAAGACATTATGTTAATCGTCTGCTGTTTTTTTTTTATTTAAACCGATTTTACATTATAGAAAGGGTATTAAGAACAGGCCTACTAGATATTGTGATGATGTTTGTTTTGCTTTGTTTTTTGGCGGCCCCCGAAAGGGGAAAAGACGCTATTAGTTTTGTGTAGTCCTTCTGTCCATCCGTCCTTCCGTCCCGTTTAGATCTCGTAAACTAGAAAAGATAGTGACAATCCGACATTCAAAGTTCTGATGCAACACCTACTTTTTTGTTTTCTGACAGCGAAAAATCTAGTTTTTTTCATAAAAAATACACCACTTTTACAACTATTCATTATTAATAGTTACAATCACAAATGTCTATTTAGTAAGGAAGATCACAATTTACCATATTTTGAACACATTTATGCAAATGGTTTTAGATTTTTTGTCAAAAAATTTTTTTTTACAATTGTATTGCTAAGGTAGGTAAGTTCTGTCATACTAAGTACTACATTTACAAAAAAAAACTGTTTACTTTTTTTTTATAGAGAAAAATCTATTTAGTATGCATATAAGTAAAACATAATTTAAAACAATTAATTAGTAGTTTTTCATATTATTGCGTGAACTACAGTTCCATGCAGTATGCATGGAATACTAAGACTATGTTTTTTTACGGAAATGTTTTTTTCTTCCTTGAGGCTTTGAATAATAGATTGACCCTTTACAATGCAACATCAATTAGATAATCATAAATAATACACCAGTTAGGCCAGGTTCACATGTAAATTCACACTCCCTCGGTTCGCTGGACCGTTGGTGCACCACACAAGATCTGTCAACCTTCTTTCTCCATTCTTATCTGTCATTTGCCTTTGATAGAATTTCATTCCGATATTCTTTCTGAAAATATTGAAACCTGCCTTTTTACCTGCTTTGGTAGACCACTTCGGGGGCCGATTTTGAGTTTGTGTTTTCACAAAAACTGTCTTTGTAACCTTTTTTTTTTTTTTTTTTTGCGGGCTGTGGACGATATAAATTTCCCACTCTGGCCGCATGACTTTCAATGGAACTGATCGTCTGAGGCTTCATTATACACAGCCTACTGGAGTTTCAAGGGATCTGTTAGCACTGCGTAACACACCGGATATTGCCCGCAGGCCGTAGCTAGGGTATCACCGAGAACGATTCTTCCAAAGGTAATTGTGCTCAGTATGGGTGTAAAATATCAAGTGTGTTACATAAGAAATAAAGAAGTTGTGAAAGTCTATCTCAAGAGTATAAAGTCGATCCTTAGGTATAGAAGAAAGGATGTTACCTGTTCGTAAGAGGCGGGGGGGGGGGTGATCAAACACGATCTTTTTCGGTTGGCTCAAAGTAGAATGGAACAGCAGACATGCTTCACCAAAATGATTTTAAAGAGGTCCACGTCCCCTCTACTCATACCGGCATAGAGGAGAATATAATAATCTTATCTTATGAAATACACGTCCCCTCTACTCATACCGGCATAGAGGAGAATATAATAATCTTATCTTATGAAATACAGACGTTACTTCAAAAAAGAAGATGATTACGTCGTACGCGTGTTCCTAGGTCAATCTAGTCATGCATGCTAATTGATGACTTAAATGCTGCCAAATCACTGGTTTTCCTGGCTAGCTCAGGCAACCCATTCCATGCTTTAGTAGCGCTAGGGAAGAAGGAGCATTTGTACAAATTTGTCTTTGCATGTAGAATGGCATTGGGCCTTTACCTTTGTGTTTTTCTGAATATTTTATCAGGATTTTTGTATTTCAAGATTATGGTTCAGTGCTTTATGTATAATTGCTACTTTACTTTTAAGTCTTCTCTCCTGAAAATTTTCTAAATTTAATGACTTTGGAAGAAACATGGGGGGGGGGGGTATTTGTACGTTTCATCTTTTCCCCCTTCTTTTAAATATTTTATTACGCACAGGGCCGGAATAAAGTGAAGGCCGGAATTATGTGAAGGCGAAATTATGTGAAGGCCGGAATTATGTGAAGGCGAAATTATGTGAAGGCCGGAATTATGTGAAGGCGAAATTATGTGAAGGCCGGAATTATGTGAAGGCCGGGATTTTGTGGAGGCCCCTACAAGTTTTTGAAAGCTTCAATAAAAATCAAGTGACAGTTATTTCTAAAAGTATGCCGTATTTTGGAAGATAAAAAAAGGAAGTATTTATGAATTTAATCTCATTTATCTTTTTAAAAATATTAAATATGTATATTTTAATTTTAAACATGTTTTTGAGTTTGTGGTCAATAAGCTGTGGTCAATAAGGCCCTGGGTTGATGCTCTGCCGTAAATCCGCAGCTGCATTTATATATTACAAGCACGTTACAAGCGGACTCTTCTAAACCACGACTTAGTTACCAAATGCAAAATTTAAAACATTCCATATTTTTAAATGTCAATTGCATAGCTATAGGAATGTACCATGGAGGCACTCCCCTAAATCCGTCCCTGAGTAATCCATTATAATGCAATAAAGGCCCTGTTAAGCCGGACCTTTAGACACAGGTACCTTACGTAACACACCTACCGGGGCTCATCACATGACCAGACGTGGGCGATGTTGTTTAGTCCACGTCTGCCAGCATAATGCTCTCCCCTTTATTAAAGTCGTTAACGATACGCCTATAAATAGGCATAGATGAAAGGGGCATTCACTTCAAAAATCTAATTTTCGTTTTTTTTTTCTCCTTGTAACAAGCCTTAATTCAGCCTTTTGATAAACAAGATTTTTTGATTTTTTTTTTGTTGATAGAAATCTTTTCATAAATATAAAAAACAAAGGTTCAAGGAAGACATATTAACTAAATGTGTTTTCACATAATTCAGTGGTGCCCAACTTTTTTTCATCCTTGGGCCATATAAATTTTCAGCCTCCCCCCTTCTTTTACAGTTCACAACTCGAAACCGCCATTCAATTAACGCAATTACAAGAGAGCCTCTGCTTCTAACAAAACTTATAGTAACTCACTCAATACTTATACATCAAGCATCGAAATGTCCAACGCTAAAAAGGCGGCGTTAATACGCCTTGCTCCAATGACGCGCGCGTGGCGTAGACTAATAGGAAGACTTCTAATATTGATCTAACTGACAATGTGTAGCTGCTGTGTAGCCTGCTACTTGCTAATGTCTTGAAAAAAAAGACATTTTTTGTTAATTATATAGAAACAAAACTAATCTACTGAAAGATCTTAAAATGTTGGGTAAAAAAGAAAAGAAGAAAAAAAAACACTAATTGTGGAAAACATGATCGACGGTCATGAACATTTATCCCGACAGAGATTCGTGGGTCATTGGTACTCAAAGCGACATTCTGGTGGGTCAGCTTGACCTAGACGATTGATAGGGGTGTCGCGAAGATAATTGTACTAGATCTACTACTGGAGCCACAGAAGACAGATCAGATAGGTGCCGCTATGTAGTTAGCAGACCTAAGAAGAGTGGGGGGGGGGGGGGGTTACAATGTACTAGATTGGTGCCATGATCTAGCCGTTTAGCTGGGTATTGCTTTAGACTTTCAAAATATCTGTATCGTGAATTTATTGAAACCTTTGAGCCTCGCCACCAAACTTTAAAGCCTCACGCCTGTCAAATGCAAGAGTTTCTTTTACATACTATTTTGAAGGCTCACGAAGCCTCACTATTCGTCCCCAAGTTTTCGAATTTAATTTTTTTGTAATGTGTGATTATTTGTATCTATAAGTGTAATAGCCTTTATTTTGAACCAGTCAGTCATTCGGTTATATGTTCTGATTTCATGTTCTTATTAAATTCTCTTGGTTTAATTCTTCTATAGATGTTAAATTTCTAAATTTAATTGTTTTGCGGCTAGTTTTAGACTGTATTCGTCGGAGCTTTTCATTGATATAATAACAAGATGTCTCTCATTTCTACTTTAAGATTTATACAAAAAATTAAAAACCAAATTCGATTTGTGAATTTCTTTATTGATAATGGGTTTAACTTTTATGAAATATTGCAACACCATAACAACATTTGGTCTTTTTTTTATAATCTGGAATGAATGAATTTTGTGACTGGTATTTTTTCCCTTCTTTCCATATATTTATCTTTATGAGTATTTCCGACATATTGTCAGCCTTTGAAAACTTTAGCTTGAGAATCAATAACTTAATTAAGTCAATGTCTTTTTCAGAATGCCGTGTTTCTAAAGCTATATGAAGAGGCCCTATATTATTGAGTGTATCAATTTTTGTACTGTAGTAATGGTTGTCCATGTTTGCAATGGAGAACTCTAGTACCTTCTTTTTAATGTAGTAGTAGATGACCATCTTTGTGATGTAGTGCTGTGTTGTTATCTTTGTGCTGTAGTGCTGTTTTGTTATAAATTTGTACTGTAGTGCTGTAGGATCATCTTTCTACTGTAATGATGTGGTCATCTTTGTACTTGAGTGCTGTAGGATCATCTTTCTACTGTAATGATGTGGTCATCTTTGTACTTGAGTGATGTAGGGCCATCTTTGTTCTGTAGGGCCATCTTTGTTTTCATGCAGTGATATTCGGCCACATGGTTAACGTTTTCTTCTCAGACCTTTATCATCATAATAATGTCATTAACACCTTCTGAACTAAAACAATTAACCTTAAAGATAGATCTGTCTTTGCTCTAAATGTAGAAATTGTAATCTTAGTTTAAAAGAGCCGACAATGTCGAGTCTGTGACCTTTGCACTTTAGACACTTCTTTGACATTCTCTGATAGAACCTTTGCCCCATGCCAACAAAATGTCGGTACAAAAATTAAGTCGATGATGTGACATTCATACACACCACATTCTAGAAACTTCGAAATAGCCTTTATGACAGCTTCAATCCATCTCAATCTAAATGACTCCTTACTATAGTAAAGAGATGCCTGACATTTTGTTCTTCTATTGTACGCTTAATCTTTTTTTTTCTCTCTCTCTCTCTCTCCATCCCCCTCTCTCTCTCTCTCTCCCTCTCTCTCTCTCCTTCCTCTTAAATTCACTTACTCACGTTCTTTGAATTGAAAACTCAAGAAATCATTTTCAGGATAAATCTTAAAAAAATAAAGCACTTAAGAAGTGCTAAAATAATGTGCGGCTTAACCAGTGATTCCCAAAGTGGTCTATATAGACCCCCCAGGGGTCTAGGAAGAATTCCAGGGGGTCTACGAGAGAAAAAAGTTTGGGAACCACTGGGCTAAATCAACAAATGTCATTTTTGATATTAGCACGTACTATTTGATAGTAAATGCCTATTCCCTAATATGAACCATTGTATATAACTCGAGTCTAATAAATTGTGCATAAAATTTACATACAATTGGCATTATTAGCATTTTCTGTTAACTTTTAATTGCTATTTTAACCAGAAAATAAACAATTAGTTTATATTTATTTATTTATAAAAAATTTTTTTATTATTTGCAAATGTTTGTGTATAAATTTTAAAAAAACGTATACACGGAAATATATTTTTCTTACCCTAATCTCCCTTACATTTATGTATTGTTTTAAAAGAGGTGAAAAACTGCTTACATAATTAGTTTTAAATTGTTGTGAAATCAGACTTCCCATAGCTCTTCCATAGAAGACGGACAGATAGACAACACAAAAGTAATAGCGGCTTCCCCCCCCCCCCCCTTACGAGGGTCGCTCATAAATTAACAAGATTCACGAAATAACTCAGCATTATGAGTTAGACGTGAGTCTCTTACTCAACTTTGTTTAGCCCTCGTTCTTCTTACCGCGAATCGAATCTTTAGTAAAGCTCAATCTCAGAATCAAGTAATTAGAATAAATTGTTTATTTTTACATGATGTTGTTACATAAACTGAACAGGGTAGTTGTTTTTTTGTATCTAGATGTCAGCACTATTTGGCCTGCTGACTTCAGATTTGTGCACTGAAATGTTTTCAAAGGTAAGCACACCATTCACATCATCAAAACGTCGCGCTGTAAAATAGGTAGATTGGCATCTGTGTTCTTGGCACTGTTGTTAGGAATTGAGCATTCCGCGTTGGCATACAAATGTCAAAAATCTGACTTCCAGTGTAGGTACAGTTTTATACACTAATAAGCAAGGATAAACGTACATACACACGCCTACACATAAGTGAACACACACACACACATATTTACAGATATCGTTTGCAAAGATAAGCAGACGATATTTGTAAACAAATCGAAGAGGGCGCCAAAATAAGATTTTGTCGTCAGAGTTAATGTGTAAAATATATAGGTCGGGAGTTTTTGGAAAGGATTCTAAAAAATTATCTAAATCTTTTAATCAATTTCATTATTATAATTACTAGGAGACTTTAAACTACATTCCAAACGCGGCTAAAGGATATATAAATGAGGTTATCTTCAAAACGAGGCTAAAGATACACAAATGAGGTTACATTCAAAACGAGGCCAAAGGATACATGAAGGAGGCTAGTAGTGCTATATTGCTACAGAAATAAATGTCTAAAAGACCAGCCGCACAGAGAGAGAGAGAGAAATAATTTCTCTGTCCATCTTCCCAGCGGCTATCTGAACGTAACCGGATGACCACTCGCTAACTCACCTCTCAGAGTTATTCATCTTTCAGTAGCTGACCAATTAGTGACCACTGGGCTGGAATCGTTCACGAGCGGGCGCTTTTTTTTGTGTGTGTGAGATTTAGTAACATGGGGGCTTGTCTTGTTTGCAATCCCTCCCCCAACCCATTAAGACATTGTTTTGAAGGCCCCGGTGACTAGGTCCCTCTACGTGTCTGCTCTGAAATGAACGAAACGCATACATGTGTCTGAGACCGTGAAATTATTTCTTTGGTGTACGCTGGACATTGGTCAGTTTGTTTTTAGTTATTAGAAACTATGATTACAAAAGTAAGGGTACCAATACTACCATCGTCCATCGAATCCGAAAAATGAAGTCATTATTGGACTTGTAGAAAGTTCGCAAAGTCGTTCTATTGTAACAAGGGGAGAACTAAGCTGTTGTTGTTGTAGCCAGGGCCGGATATGAGGGAAGGCAGGTGGGGCTACAGCCCAGGGAACTTCTTCAAAAAGGAGACAAAATTGTGTCCGAATTTCGACGTGTCAGAAACTTTAACTTTTTTTTTTTTTTTATAAATTGTCGCACTTTTACCGCCAACACTTTTAATCCTACGTCGACAGAGAGACTAAGAGAGACGGAGAGTCAAAGAGAGAGATCTAGAGAGAAAGAGAGAGACACAGAGCTAGATACTAAAAGAAAGAAGTAGAGAGAGACAGATGTAATCGAAGGTTGCTCTGGCGGCAATTTTTGAGAACCATTGAAGACAAGCATGTTAAATTATTGAGAGAGAGAGAGAGTGAGAGAGAGAGAGAGAGAGAAATAAAGAACGGGATGTATCACTTTTCTATGGCTGTTTATAAGTAGATTGATAGAGCCACTCCAAAAGGTCGAGTTATTAAAATGGCGGGAAAAGAGAAGAAGAAGTTCTGTGATTTGAGTCTAGGGGAGATAATTAACACTTTCGCATTTCAACCTTTACTTTTGTGTCCTAACTGACCACAGGGAAGATGGTCAAGAAATATAAAAAAAAAGTCTGTTTTTTTTTTTCCCTTATTATATTTCCCAGCAAGCAATCGATTGTCGTTTCAAGTTTTGACATTTTGGCAGACGACCGCTCACGGCAGCAGAAGTTAGATTTTTTTTTTCCCTCGGTGGAAATATTTCTAAAGAAGTGGTAAGGAGACGGGACGGTGTCGGAGTACTGTTTGCTGGTCCCCCGGGCGATCTGGTGGGCCACTTGGCGTATCTTTGAAATCACTAATGAGTAGGATATTTATAATGTCTCTTATTTATTGGCTCTGGGTCCATATTGGGGGCATATTTCATCCTACGGTAATGATTAGGTAGCAAATAGAGAGAGAGAGAGAGAGAGAGAGATCTTAGAGTGTATGTCTATGTTATATTGTGTGTGTCTGCTAGAGTGCATAG
Organism: Biomphalaria sudanica; assembly: GCA_036873155.1. NCBI lineage: Eukaryota > Metazoa > Mollusca > Gastropoda > Planorbidae > Biomphalaria > Biomphalaria sudanica. Next base: position 8,595 of record JAZGLO010006002.1, on the reverse strand, counting down.
GTGGCGTTATTGTAGAGGCAACAAGAGCGCGTGATTGAGTAAGATACATACGCCCGTAATTTTTGTAGCAAGATAAAAGCCAAGTAGATTGGTTTGAAGATCCACTCGTTTTCTTAACGAGATAGATAGATAGAGAGAGAGAAAGAGAGAGAGAGGGAGACCAGGAGAGTGAAAGTGGGAGACATAGCGAGAGAGAAAATATTATATCCACGTAGATCAATCAAAAGCACTTAAAATAGCATAACACTGCTAGTGATCCTTTCCCATCTAAGAAATGGTGCAAAGAAAGAAACTGAACTTCAAATAACTATGTAGAGCAGTGTGTCCCAGACTTTTGACCTATGTGTACCCCTAGTATAATTTTAGTAATACTGATTACCCCTCAACCCCAGCTTTAATTTACTAACAGAACATAATAAATGGGTATTTAAAAAAAATCAACATAGTTAGTGAGGTGCAATGCGTACGCTCCTCCAAACTCTTCCCGTGCCCCTGGGGGTACCCTAACCCCACTTTGGGAAACACTGATGTAGAGTATAAGAGAGAGAGAGAGAGAGCTACAGAAAAATAGTGCACCTATTACATTATTACATATTACATGGCACATATTACATCTTCTTATATAAAATTCTAGGCGCTGATGACTGATCATAAACTAACTCTCCCACATCTCGTGAAAGATTTTTAAAAAAAAAAGAATATGTAACATGTTATTACATACCCAAAGCCTAGAACAACTAAGGCATTTTCAAATCAAAATCGCAAACTTCAAATTTACCAAACAAAAAAAAAAAAACCAACATTTTATTTATTCAATATTTAGATGTAAAATGTTTTTAAAAGCCAACATTTTGATGTCTTAAGTACAAAACCGTACAAAACTATATTTCCTGAAGCTTTAAGCACTTAATTGCACTACTTTGGTGCGTAACTTTCATTCCAGTTTTTTGTTTTTTAGAGTGCCGCTAAAAATCTTTAAAATTGTAAAGTCTAAGTAAGTGCCTATTTTTTCGGGAAAAAAAAGGGGGGGAGGGTGGTGCGATGTTATTGCTATTCTGGCTGTTCCTCTGAATATACAAAGACCAAAACGTGTTTTGTTGGGTGAGAGGCCTTTTATTTCAATGTAGTGTGTGTGTGTGTGTGTGCTGTGTGTGTATTGTGTGTGTGCTGTGTGTGTGGGAGGGCGTAATAATGCAGGCGGACGAAAAAAAAAGTACAATTGAAACTAAAGTACATGGGCAATAAACTAAAGTACATGGGCAATAAACTAAAGTACATGGGCAATAAACTAAAGTACATGGGCAATAAACTAAAGTACATGGGCAATAAACTAAAGTACATGGGCAATAAAATAAAATGCATGGACAATAAACTAAAGTACATGGGCAATAAACTAAAGTACATGGGCAATAAACTAAAGTGCATGGGCAATAAACTAAAGTACATGGGCAATAAACTAAAGTGCATGGGCAATAAACTAAAGTGCATGAGCAATAAACTAGAGTGCATAGGCAATAAACTAAAGTGCATGGGCAATAAACTAAAGTACATGGGCAATATATATAAACTAAAGTGCATGGGCAATAAACTAGAGTGCATATACAATAAACTAAAGTGCATGGGCAATAAACTAAAGTACATGGGCAATAAACTAAAGTACATGGGCAATAAACTAAAGTACATGGGCAATAAACAAAGTACATGGGCAATAAACTATATAATAATAATAATAATAATAATAATCTTTATTATCCGTATGGAAATTTGTCTTACAATTTGTGCATTACACCAAACAAAAAACATTATAACTATAAGAAACCAAAGTGTACATTCACACCAGACTCACTCATAATTTACATGTGACAAAGTTTATATCAGATTGTTTTTATTTAATGATTTGATAGCCAGGGGAATGGGCAATAAACTAAAGTCCAGATACAATGAACCAAGAACCGGTCAAAGAAAAACTATATATTACATACAATGACTCTAGATGTGGTTGTTTGTTTGTTTTACACATTTCGAATGTTCTTTCAGATTTAAAGATTATTTTATCCTAGCCCAAACCTTTCGCAGGACGACGGAAAATGGCGCGGGCTCGAACCTGGAACGGGTAGTCATTCAATAAATGTATTATATTACAATAATTTCTTTTATATCTAGATACTTTATATGAAAATGATTGTTATAACATCTAGATGTCCTATACTGCAATAACCTGTAATTCTTTTCAAGTCTCAGATGAGAACTGTTATAAGTTTGTTTTTATTTATTCTAAATTCCTGTGTGTGTGTGTGTGTGCGCGCGTGTGTGCTTGTCCCTCCTAAAACCTGCTCCACATTCGTAGGTTTCAGCCCTTGGCCAGCACTAGTTAGCCCAGTTATGACATTCAATGACTCGCCGTAAGCTAATAGCTTATGGTACCATTAGTGACCACCCGTGAGGAACCATTAGAGCTTGGGGATACTCAGGTCAGATTGGAGGAGATAAAAGTCACTCATTTAGTGAAGATGGCTTGGTGCCAATTTGAGGACCGGGAGGAGGGTGGAGGTGGGAAATTGAGAATACACAAATAAGCAGCAAGTAAATTGAATTAAGATCTTGGACGTGAGTCTTTCAGGATGGATGGTGTTGTTGTTTAACCCACGTCTCTCTTTCCATCTCCTCTGTCTCCTTTCTCTCTCTCTCTATCTGTCTTTCTCAGTCTCTCTCACTCTCCCTCTCTCTGTTTGTCTGTCTGTCTCTCTGTCTTTCTCTGTCTCTCCATCTCTCTGTCTCTCTCTTTGTCTGTCTGTCTCTCTCTCTTTCTCTGTCTCTTTATCTCTTTGTCTCCCTTCTGCGTAACGCTCCTTTCTTTGATTCTCTCCCTTCTCTCTCTTTATCTTATATAATACAGACGTTACTTCAAAAAAGAAGATGATTACGTCCTACGCGTCATGCATTCAGTCATGCATATTAACCAATGACTTAAATTCTGCCAAGTCACTGGTTTTCCTGGCAAGCTCAGGCAACCCATTCCATGCTCTAATAGCACTAGGGAAGAAGGAGTATTTGTACAAATTTGTCCTAGCATATGGTACGGGGAATGAGCCTTTATCTTTGTGTCTTTTAGAATATTTTATAAAATTTTGTTTTTGTATTTGAAGATTATGGTTCAGTATTTTATGTATAATTACTACTTTACTTTTGAGTCGTCTGTCCTGAAGGCTTTCTAAATTTAGTGATTTTACTAAAGGTGTTACTCTAGTCAAATGTGAATATTCGTTTGTTATGAATCTCACTGCTCTATTTTGTGTCTGTTCCAGTTTCTTAATGTTTTCTTGAGTTGAGGGGTCCCCAACTGAAATTGAAATTCAAACTTTAAAATGTTTTTAAAAAAGTGCTATTTACAACGTATTTTTCTTACATTCTGCGAACGCTGAGAAGATATACATACGATAGTAGCAACTGTTTGAGATCCGCTGTAAACACAGATCAGCAGTGGTTGATATCATTTGACTTTTATCTCTGACTGAACGATGGATAACAGGTGCGGTAATTAGATGTCTAATCTCAGACATAAAAGGCAATGAACAGGTCAATGAGTTCACCTCCATTAGTGCTAAAAGTTTGGAAGCCCATGGCTTTGAAGTGCAAGCTTTCAAGGCATAGTCTGGGGAAACAAGCTACATAAAAAAAAAAAAAAAGATGGCGTCTTAATGTAGATCATAGATTGGATTGCATTATTTAATTAGAGCAATTTTTATGACTGGAAAGTAAGGACACTGAAGACAGTTCTTAATAAGTCATAAATTAACATTGTGCGACGATGATTCACGTGACTGTTTAGTTTCTATAGAAGTTTGTTACAAGTTTGTTACAGATGTATATCGTGCTGTTATATTCAGGTTCATGGGGATACAAGTATGTTACAAGATGTTACGTTGTGTTGCAAGTATGTTTTAAGTATGTTACAGTATTATAAAAGTATGTAATAAATGTGTTACAAGTATGTCAAATGATGTTCCATAATGTTACACGTATGTCATAAAAATGTTAAATATGTTACAAGTAAGTTACGTGATGTTACCTGATGTTACAACTTTTTTACTTGATGTTACAAGTAAGTTACGTGATGTTACGAGTATGTAAGGTGATGTTTCGTTAAAGTTACACGATGTTACGAGTAAGTTATAAATCTTCCAGCACAAATGCTTCGATGTTTGATAAAAGCCCGAGCTTCTTACATCTTTTGATTTGTGTTGTCTTAGTTTTAATTATTTCAGGGAAATCACCAGAGCTGGCGTGGTCTTGATCTCACCCCCTTTAGAGAGGCCAGTAGCTAGCTATTAGCGTTAGAAGACCTTACTAAACAACAGTTCATTAAAATTGATAATATCACAGTATTCCGTTTTAAAAAACCTTACGCCTACAATGTTCGTGTGTTATGCGCGCTGGACTGTCGTTCGGACTTCTCGATGGTTCCGGGTTCAAACCCTGCCCGCTGCCATCCACCCGTCGTGCTGCGGGAGGTTTGAACTAGGAAGTAAATTATCTTCAACTCTGAAGGAACATCCGAAACATGGCAAACATTTGACAAACAACAAAAAACATACAACTTACGTCAAGACTATTTCAACACTTGACATTAGGACACATACTTTAGAAAAGCATTAACTCGTTCGTGAAAACTTGATGCTTCAGCTATAAACTCTAATCGAAACGCTGATCCAGATATTGATATTCTGTAGTCTATGGCTATATCAATTTCATTTCATTTCTGTCACGTTCTGGCACTTCTATTAAATATTCATGTAACTCGTATAACAACTAGACACGCTGGCGATGTTGCCAGGCAATACTCTCCAAACCTTTATGTATTCAACGCAACGCTCGAAATTTGAATTGCATCCAATCAAATCAAGTCTTTTCCCAAACAGGAAGCGGAAATTCGAAGTGTCAGACAAAAAAAGTAATTTGGTAGCGTAGGCTATTATATTTCATTCAGAGAAATAAATATATACTTTTAAAAAAAAATGATGTTAAATTTAGGTAATTCCCAGCCTATGGAAAGAAACAAAATAGATGATTAACAGTCTGACTGCAATGTTCGACCCCCTAGTAATAACTTTCTTTTCGATTCCAGACAGCTATTATCTCCCTTGCAGCAACACTAAAGTTATTCTTAGCTGTGAAGCTAGAAAAGTAAAAGAAATAAAAAGTTTAACAATTCTGAAATCTTCCTTTTGACATTCATGGGAGAACGGAAACGAGACGGAGAAGGGGGCCGGGAGAATGGGGCCCGGGAGAATGGGGCCGGGGGGAGGAGGGGGGAAGACTGTGGGGATTTAGAGAATGATAGCCCCATTAGAAGTGGCTAACTTTGACAAAACTACACGCTACACAGGGAAACACTCAGAGCCTGGGTCAGTTGGGATGGTTTCTCGTGTTGTTGTTTTTCTTACTCAAAGTGTCAAGGTCACTCAAATTGATGTAATTGTAAGCCTGTAGCCGAGATGAGATCCTGGGAAAAAAATTCTTGCTGGTCGATAAGATGTGTTTGTGTAGAGAGGGGGGGGAGAAAGAGAGAAGAGTATCCTAGAGATAGGGCGTGAAACGTATTTGGGCGCCGAAGTTTAGTCTGAACTATTTAAACAAGTATTTATTCTCGTCTGGGGCCGCGACCTTTAAATATTGACCTTGGGATCTCTTGTCTCCGAGGGCTCAGCACATTCGCGCAGGCTCCCAGGACGGACAGACGGACAGACACTTCCAAGTCTCTTCAGCCGCTGGAGAGTGTCGGACAGAGGCGAGAAAATAGAGCATCGCTAGACCGGAAGATGACGTGAGCAGTCATTCAGCGTCTGTTCAATTCGTTCTCAAGTTTTGCGCTTTGTTTAGAGATTATTTGCTTTGACGTAATCACGGGAAAAGTACGACTAGACAGCGTTAAATGGAATTGTGGGATAGAATTGTTAAGGTATACAGTCCCCACTGTGGACATAGATAAAGTGCATTCCTATGCATCTGATAGATTGACATTTGGATTGAACTTAGAGGCCTGCAGAGATAAGCTATGACAATGTACTGGTAGTAAGATAGGATTTCAATTAGATGATACACTCTTGATCTAATCTTATCTATAGTTAGAATTTATACATTTCGATTCATGTATGGTTGATTCATTCTTATATAACATTTTATGTTGACGCTACTGACTATGGTCCACAATTAACTCATGTATCTAACTACATTGTGCCGAGCAGAGCCATTAAAACATGGAAGCAGGGCTGTTATATGTATTCATATTGCGAAGAATTTAAAACCAGTTTTTCTTTCTTTTTTACTATCTCTTTTAAAGAATATCTCGCTTTGGCATCTCCTCGTGCTTTCGCCTCTTTTCTTTGCTTCTTTTTGGGGGGCTTTGCCACTTATTTGTGCTACTGGCCTCTTTAGTAGGCTTTTTTTTTTTAATTTTCATTAGGGGTAATTGGAACGGCCACATTTTAGAATTACCACGAGTTTATTATAATTTAATTCTTATTTAATATTATCATTATATTGAAAAAATAAGAGCAATATTTCTAAAAAAAATTGAGTTACCTATTATCAATATGATTTTTGTAATATTAAATAATAAGGCTTGACTTCGATTCCGAAGATTAGTGAGGAATACAGTATTTACCGTAGGCTATTCAGTCCCAGCTGACATCTAGGGCAACCATAAATAGTCTAAGCTCGAAGTCTTACAAAAGACTTCTATTGACTGAAATGTATTGACTTTCAATTGGGCATAAACAACAGAAACTTTGCCATCGGACTGTGGGCAATACCCTTCAGTTTGGACCATGTCCATCCTGGGACCATGTCCATCCTCGGACCATGTCCATCCTGGGACCATGTCCGTCCTGGGACCATGTCCATCCTGGGACCATGTCCGTCCTGGGACCATGTCCATCCTGGGACCATGTCCATCCTGTGACCATGTCCATCCTCGGACCATGTCTATCCTGGGACCATGTCCATCCTCGGACAATGTCCATCCTGGGACCATGTCCGTCCTGCCATTTCTGCTTGTTGTCCTACTGATCGTTCTCATTTTCACACAGCCTTTAGAATTTTAAATGTGGTGCTAAAGTGCTTTACAATCACGTTTCCTTTAGAACATAAGCTGAAGTGCTAAGTGATTTGATATTCTCACACACGATAGCATGTAAACTGTAGTGCAATGTGCCTTGTCATTCTTTTTGTTATTCATTCAATTCATGACATTCCCACTCATGTAAACCGTGGTGCTAAAGTGCTTTAATCTTTTTCAGACAACATAAAATAACGCAAAATTTAGATCTGAGTGCTCTAACTTTCACCCAGCCTAACGTAAGTAACCAGTAATCTTAATTTTTAATCCATTCAATAAATCTATCATAGAAGCGGTTCTTTTAGCATCATTTTACAGTTGAGAGTGTCTCTTAGCGGCTGGAAGGTCTAAATTTAAATCAGTAAGTCAGTAAATAGAGTTGCGCCTATAGAGTCATTCTTCTCCTCACACTTAGCGAGACATCTACATTCTATGGTTCATCATACACCACTCAAGTACCATAACCCAGCACTCCATCGAGGCCTTCGGATAATCGCAAGACTGGAGTTTCCTGTGGTTACTGCCCCTTGACTACGTCATAAAGAGTCTATTAGAGGTAGGTCGAACTGAAAAGGGAAGTAACCCTTTGTATAAATATAACAACACATTTTTTAAAAAGTCTTCAAATATTAATTGATTGATTGATAAAAATGGTTTATAGCCCTTCTCAGGCCAATCTCTTCAGGTTGACCTTAAGGTTATAATACCTCCTAAAGACAATGTATCCTGATAGCAAGAAGTCATTTGAACTGATCCGCCTCATTTTTTTACAAAGCTGATATCAACTATGTCTGAGTGGAATCTCATGCTTGTTGTATTCTCCACTTCCCATTCTCAGTTAAAGTGGACATTTTGCAGAATTATTGATTGCCGATGACATCACGTGAATCAATCAATACGTAAACAAAATAATCAATCAGAGATTGGTTGTATATTTTATTTTGTTCTATATAGAAAAAGGGAAGATAAGTATTGCAATATTGAGAACTAATGGGACTATCATCTCTCTTCACTCATCATCATCTTTCCTTTGCGTTCCTCGTGGAACATAGGGCCTCAGGAAAAACACGCCACTCTCCACACTCTCTTGTTAGTTTTTTAATGGCTTTCCAGCTCTTTCCGTCTCTCTCGGCTTCATTTAGTACACTGCGTCGACAGTTTCTATTTGGTCTTCCTCTACGGCTTGTTCCCTGGGGGTTCTACTCTAATGCCTGTCTAGCTCTGTTGTTGGTCAACGAGGCGATTATATTTATTTGCATAAGAACATCATACAGACCGTCTGCCTTGAACACGGCCAACTTCATGGGGCTCTTGGCATGGGCGGCCCTCCGTTCACTTCCTTCTAGTCTCAACATCCTTCTTAGTCTAGTCTCAACATCCTTCTTAGTCTAGTCTCAACATCCTTCTTAGTCTAGTCTCAACATCCTTCTTAGTCTAGTCTCAACATCCTTCTTAGTCTAGTCTCAACATCCTTCTTA
>JAZGLO010006001.1:0-120124 GCA_036873155.1 Biomphalaria sudanica | reverse complement strand
AGTGAATCTTTCCTCTTGTATTATATTAAACTCATTACTAGAAGCATCATGTTTACATTTAACTTTACTGGGTGTGGTGGCAAGCGGTAAAGCTCTTGACTTTCAAACCGTGGCGTGTCGAGTTCAAATACCAGTGATGACTGTGATTTTGAACTTCGGGATGATTAGCACCCCGCCCCCTTTTCGAATCCACCAAACCCTATAAAGTACATGACATACATTGTGGAAGTAAAGGCGGCTGGTGGTTGTGCTGGCCACATGACACCCTCGTGGAATATAGAAACAGCTGAGCTTTGCATCATGTGTCGCCCCCCCCCCCCATTTATCGCATGATCGGAAAATGGTAACTTCTTACCTTTTACTATAATTGTGGGCTTAAAAAAAAATTCTTTCTGCTTCAAGATTATAACTCAAAATTTTTGTTAATACTTTTTGTATAACGCATAAATTATGAGTGCGTCTGGTGTGAATGTACATTTTGTTTTGTTTTGTTATAGTTATAATGTTTTGTTTGGTGTAATGCACAAATTGTAAGACAAATTTCCTTACGAACAATAAAGATTATTATAATTATTATTATAACATGCTTAGGGTGTTTTGGTCCAATCTCTTACTTAGTGTCCTCTGGTCCAATCTCTTACTTAGTGTCCTCTGGTCCAATCTTTTATTAGTGTCCTCTAGTCCAGTCTCTTACTTAGTGTCCTCTGGTCCAATCTTTTATTAGTGTCCTCTAGTCCAGTCTCTTACTTAGTGTCCTCTGGTCCAATCTTTTATTAGTGTCCTCTAGTCCAGTCTCTTACTTAGTGTCCTCTGGTCCAATTTCTTACTTAGTGTCCTCTGGTCCAATCTTTTATTAGTGTCCTCTAGTCCAGTCTCGTACTTAGTGTCCTCTGGTCCAATCTCTATCTTAGTGTCCTCTAGTCCAATCTCGTACTTAGTGTCCTCTAGTCCAATCTCTTACTTAGTGTCCTCTGGTCCAATCTCTTACTTAGTGTCCTCTGGTCCAATCTCTATCTTAGTGTCCTCTGGTCCAATCTCTTACTTAGTGTCCTATGGTCCAATCTCTATCTTAGTGTCCTCTGGTCCAGTCTCGTACTTAGTGTCCTCTGGTCCAATCTCTTACTTAGTGTCCTCTGGTCCAATCTCTATTTAGTGTCCTCTGGTCCAATCTCTTACTTAGTGTCCTATGGTCCAATCTCTATCTTAGTGTCCTCTGGTCCAGTCTCGTACTTAGTGTCCTATGGTCCAATCTCTATCTTAGTGTCCTCTGGTCCAATCTCTTACTTAGTGTCTTAGTGTCCTCTGGTCCAATCTCTAACTTAGTGTCCTCTGGTCCAATCTCTTACTTAGTGTCCTCTGGTCCAGTCTCTTACTTAGTGTCCTATGGTCCAATCTCTATCTTAGTGTCCTCTGGTCCAATCTCTTACTTAGTGTCCTCTGGTCCAATCTCTATTTTAGTGTCCTCTGGTCCAATCTCTTACTTAGTGTCCTCTGGTCCAATCTCTATTTTAGTGTCCTCTGGTCCAATCTCTATTTAGTGTCCTTGGTCCATCTCTACTTAGTGTCCTCTGGTCCAGTCTCTTACTTAGTGTCCTCTGGTCCAATCTCTTACTTAGTGTCCTCTGGTCCAATCTCTTACTTAGTGTCCTCTGGTCCAATCTCTATTTTAGTGTCCTCTGGTCCAATCTCTTACTTAGTGTCCTATGGTCCAATCTCTATTTTAGTGTCCTCTGGTCCAGTCTCGTACTTAGTGTCCTATGGTCCAATCTCTATCTTAGTGTCCTCTGGTCCAGTCTCTTACTTAGTGTCCTCTGGTCCAATCTCTTACTTAGTGTCCTATGGTCCAATCTCTATCTTAGTGTCCTCTGGTCCAGTCTCTTACTTAGTGTCCTCTGGTCCAATCTCTATTTAGTGTCCTCTGGTCCATCTCTTACTTAGTGTCCTCTGGTCCAATCTCTTACTTAGTGTCCTCTGGTCCAATCTCTTACTTAGTGTCCTCTGGTCCAATCTCTATTTTAGTGTCCTCTGGTCCAATCTCTTACTTAGTGTCCTATGGTCCAATCTCTATTTTAGTGTCCTCTGGTCCAATCTCGTACTTAGTGTCCTATGGTCCAATCTCTATCTTAGTGTCCTCTGGTCCAGTCTCTTACTTAGTGTCCTATGGTCCAATCTCTTTCGAATTCCCATTTGTGGTGTTGTATTGAGAAACAAGAAAAATAAATATAAAGAATACATCTCACTTTCGTTTTGTCTCCAGAAACTAGTCTGCACTACTATAGTACCCACACAGCTGCCATTTCATGAGCTTCTAGACTGGCCTAACATAGCTGAGTTTCTCGCTGGCTATCTAAACTACATCAAACTGAAGCCTCCGAGTGAGCTTGTAAGTACCTAAATTATTCTCAGTGTCGTGTTTTCTCTTGATATTTTCAGTTACTGGCGCCACACGCATATGGAAACGTACGGATGTTACGTAACGCCAAAAAATCATCACATTTTTTATGTAACGAATTTGTCTATCCCCCTTTAGCCGTTACGTAACATCCTAACGTTTCATATCGTTCAACAGTTTTGCTCAAAATATATTTTTTACTTTACATCTGCTGTGTAAAATTAACACGTATGATCAGCGGCGTCACTAGAGTCGATGTCACCAGGGGTTGTCCGCATCCCACGCACCCCATAGTAACGCCACTGCGTAAAATGCAGCGATACCTTAAAAAAATTTTCATACTATAATTTCCATGCTTCAGCCTCAAACTCTGCACGCACCCCAGTCAGTCCTGGAGAGGATGTACGGACACTGTTTTGAATACAGCACTGTCCTGTGCAGCATGCTCATTGGCGCCGGATATGACGCGTTCGTGGTCAGTGGATATGCCACCAGAGAGGTCTGCCGCCGAGACCTGTCCTACACAATCTGTCCATTCGTGGAACAAGATCAGATTGTAAGTAGCAATTGTATCAATACTAGCTGATGTAATAGTTAGTTCCAGCTACCAATTGTCTCAATATTAGCTGGTTTAATAATTAGTCCCAGCTACCAACTGTCCCAATACTAGATGGTTTAATAATTAGTCCAAGTGTCGGTAATTATTTTGACCCATATTTTTTTTTTTTACAATTTAGAGAACATTTTGAAGAGCACCTGGTCAGTGAATTAGACTGCAAGCAGTATATTCTATTGGTTTTATTAGTATTAGAGATCAAGTATTACATTATTTAGGCGTAGGACAGAGGGGCAATCAATTCAGTGTTGCCGAGGATATAAAATGTAAATGTAGGACTTAAAACTTGTTTAATTATTTTTTGATCTTTAATAAAATGTTTCACTAAAGATTTCAATACAAGTTAAACATTTCATGCCTAAATGATTAGTATATGGAACTTAGTACAATTAAAGAAACTAAATATGAGAAGAACCAAAACCATTTGTTACTGAAGGCCTCAACACTGACCTGCAACGTTGCAACCTGTGGGAATTTTTGACTAATAGCTCGTTGCCACGTCGTACAGACCCTGTGGCGTGGCGAAGAGCTATTCTGAATTGTCAGTGTTCAGGCTCTCTATAACGATTGGTCTCGGATAGGCTCTTTCTATTGGAGCATTTCATCCATGGCGGGAAAAACTGTGAACAGCAGAACATTTGGTGTATCCGGTGTACAGAACAAAGGACGTGTTGATGGGCTAGGTTGTTTTAAAGCCACACAATCATTTTTTGTGCAGTTTTAATCCCAGCAGATTCAAATTTTCTAACCTCTTCCGTTCGTAGCTCATTTTTAAAAAACAAAACTTTAGTTGGCAACACTGGAGCTCAATTGAGCTTAATTGAAATCGTTTAGTTTATCACGAAAATGACCATTACAAGACATATTTCATTTCAAAACTTTTTTTTTTCAAAATTATCAATTGTGAAACATTCAGCAATTTTTTAAAAATGAATTCTGATTCGTTAAAGCTTGTGCGGAATTAGAGCATTCCCCTTCACAAATGTAAGATTCTATCACTGATTATAATATATGAGACTGTCGTCTGCTCAGAAATTCACAGCAGCCATCGCCAAAAGCATCTATCGTTACACGATCCGGCCAGCACGCTGGGTGCAAAGCGAGTACGAACTGCGCATGGCCAAGAAGTCGCAGGCTATAAAGAAAGAAGAGGAGGACAGCAGACGTAAAGTGGAAGAGAGAGCAAGGGAGGTAAGAACAGAGAGAAAGTAAAGAAAGAAGAGGAGGACAGCAGACGTGAAAGTGGAAGAGAGAGCAAGGGAGGTAAGAACAGAAAGAAAGTAAAGAAAGAAGAGGAGGACAGCAGACGTGAAAGTGGAAGAGAGAGCAAGGGAGGTAAGAACAGAGAGAAAGTAAACCAAAAAAAAAAAAGGAAGATATGAAAAGAAAGCTTTACACTATGTCACACCATAGGTCAAACATAAAATAACAAACATATCAGATTTTGGTTACGTACAGCCGGGAAGTGGTAATGGATATAAGCAGAAGTCCACTACCAATCAAATGCTTTCTAATGGCATGCGTCTTAAATAGTCCCCCGAAAACCAGTCAAACTCCTGGCCTTGACGTGTATCAGATATTGGGTCAAGCGGAACTGTTTTCAATGACAGGAGAAGGGGGCGAAAGTGAGTAACTGGCGTCTAAACCAGTAAGCTTTTGGCGGGAGGGGCACGTCAGCCATGGCTGGCTACCCACCTTGAGGAAGGAAAAATCATTGCAGCTTTATTTGCTTGATTCCTGAGTTGTCTTTATCTTTACCTATCCCTTAGTCTGTTGGGGCACCATGCAAGATTGGTCGACCGTCTTTCTCCATACCTCTCTGCCTTTTGCCTTAGTTTGAACCTCTTTCCGTCCATTCTTTTATGTTGTCCTCCCATCTCTTTCTCTGTCTGCCTCTTCTTCTTTTTCCTGGTACTGTTCCCTAAAGGAAGGTCTTTGCGAGCCCCGTAGATCTTTTAATATGGCCATATATTTTTAGCTTGTGTTGTCATCGACACTGAATAACTGTGCAAAGTTTCAACATGATACAAAATTTGTATTAGACAAACAGACAGCGAGTTAATATAAGCTTTGTAAATATTTGTCATGAAAAAGATATCGTCTGCTGCACGTAAGTTTGGTTGCCTCGTTTTGTCATATGTTAATTAATTACATTATCATTTTTCAACGCGTTTCATTGGTGTCTCTAGCTGAATGAAGCTCCGCCCCCAGATGAACTAGAAGGTCGCAGAGTTCATTCCTGGGTCATGGTCTTGAAAGGTCGACGAGACGTTCAGGAGACGTTCTTTATTGAGCCCAGCACCGGCGTGGCTCACCCGACGTCTTGGGATCAATACCTCCGTATAGAGTCCTTATGGAATCATTTGAATTACTACGTGAACATGAATGAAACTCTGGACGTTGCAGTAAGATCATAGCCTTTTTACATCAATCCACTCTGTCTGTCTGTTTGTCTGTCTGTCTGGTACAAAGTTTGTACACGTTATTTCTCTGACACCCAATCTCGAATCAAGCTGAATTTTTTTACAATAATTTCTTTTACCAAACAACACAAGAATAAAAAAAACACATTTAATTCATAACTATTAGTAATTATTTATTTTGTTTGGTATCTTGAACAAGGGAAAGAAATTGGACTTGACTGAGGCGGTGGTATAAGCTGGAATAGTCCCCTTTGTAGGTCATCTCTTTAAAAGTAAGTTTGAAACAAACAGTAGATATCTTCTATTTTCATAAACACTTCACTAGCAGAGTGTTTAAAATGTCGGCTCGAGTCATAAGTTCGAATTCAGGTCGTCCCCCCTCCATTTAAAAAACAAATTTCTAATAAATGCGTTAAAAAAACGATCACTGTAAATTTTATCCAGAAATCCCTTTCCTCCACCCCCCCCCTCCATTTTCCCAACTGGTCCAGACATGTGATAGGATCATTTCGTATTGAGAAAGCTAAAAGCATAAAACAGCGCTAAACAAAAACAAATGATAAGAAATATTCTAATCGTACAGATTTATTGTTGTTGGTCTAGATCTATTACAAATTTAATTACATTACTGATCCAAAGTAACTGATACGACTACACTGAATATAAGCTGTGTTTTTTTTTTTCAAAAGATTTCTGTTATTTTTTTCTCCTTATTTTAATACCTTCTACCAGGTATGGGGCGGAAGATGAAAGGTGGGTGGAAGCTGGTTAAAAGATACAAGATAAATACTCAAATAAAAAAGCTAAAATTTCCATAATGTTGTCGACGGCGGTTGACTTTTAGCACCAAGCTGCTGGTAGACAACTAAACCTTTGTAGGCTTATCAATTTTTTAACTTATACAATTTTAAATAACCCGAATAATTTCTTTGTACATCATTCTTCAAGAATAACACAATTAATGCTCTTTCTCAACAACTAACAATAAATACTCCCTTCCTTCATAATCACCTATGCTATAATTGGAAACACAAACCCTCCATAACACGCATATTCCTGGATGGCTAAGTTGATAGAGCGTTAATTACTCAACATAATGGGTTCGATCTCCAAACTTGCCATTTTTCCCCCTTTATTCTCAATGACAAGTAAAAATATTTATTGTTTAGTTCATTATATATTTGAAATACAAGAATTAGTAGATATAAAAAATCTTTATATATATTTGTGATAATAAGATTAACTTATAAATATTTTCTTTTTTTTTTTTAAAGGACGCAGTTGGACTTTAAAAAACAAAAACAGGATAAAATTATAATGATAAAACATTAAAAAGTAAAAAAAAAAATTAAAAAAAATTCCCGCGAACCGGATTCGAACCAGTGACCTAAGGATAGCTATAACACCTCTACAGTCCTCCGCTCTACCAACTGAGCTATCGCGGGATGTTCATTGTGGTCAACAAACTGTTGATCTTGGCAGGTGTTATTTATTATGTTACCACACTTGTGTTGAATGGGATTAGTTTAAACAAGTATAATAGGTCACAGAATGGAAACAAGAAGGACAGGCGTTCTGTTTGCCGGCACAAGGAAAACCTCAATTTAATGTGACTCTTTCTCCCCGTTATTATTAATATCATTATTATTATTATTATGTAAATTAAATATGCCATGCCCATTGTTAATGATGGGCTTGAAAAAAAAAGATCGCTGCTTCGATTATCAGTGAGATATTATTATTTCGGCGACTATATAAAAGTTTACAATTGTCACCGGAATAAGCTGGAAATGTAGCGTCTTGTTCCCCCGTCCCCACCCTTTTTTTTTTCCTTTACCACTTCCTCAAATAAAATCAGGGGGGGGGGAGTCCACTGAACACATTTCTGACCACGTAACTGGTCAAAGTTTGATCTAAAAATGGATGAAAATTTAATTTCATTATGAAAAGACGATAGGGGGGGGGGCAGATCCATGACATGACATACACATCTAAAACAAACAAACACATGAGCAGCCCGAGAGGGGAACAAGTCACCATCCACAGATATCGTCGAAAATCAAATTGCTTAAGCATAAGATATGTTAGAAATATTGAAAGACGTAATATATCAACATAAATAACATTTGGCGCCAAAATGTCCAGCGCCAAAATGTCCAGCGCCAAAATGTGCAGCGCCAAAATGTCCAGCGCCAAAATGTTCAACTTCGGTCCAACTGAGGACTAATACAGCCGATATCACCGCTGTCAAAATAATACAGGAAGTCACCGAGGGGACAGAAGCATGACATTCTCTTTTAAAAAAAAACAAGGTTACAAAGACAGTTTGTGGTGGAAACACAAAATCAAAATCGGACCCCGAAGTGGTCAACCCAGGCAGGAAAAAAAAGGCAGGTATCAATATTTTCAGAAAGAATATCATAATGAAATTCTATCAAAGGCAAATAATAGAGAACAATGGAGAAAGAAAGTTGACAGATCCTGTGTGGTTCCCCAAAGGTCCAGCAGACCAAGAGATAGGTGAAATGTAAAGTTAGATGTGAACATGGCTTAACTGATGTCTTATAATGAGTATCTAATTGATCTAATTGTTTTGTAAAGGGTCAGTCTCTTATTCAAAGCCTCAAGAAAAAAACATTTCCGTAAAAAAAAAATAATTCCTTTAGTTGTGTGTTCCATGGCAGTACTAATGCACTGCAGTTCACGCGATAATATGAAAAAACTACTTATTAATTGTTGTTTTAAATTAAATCCAACTAATATGCATAGCAAATAGATTTTTTCTTTTTAAAAAAAGTTAAAAATTTTTTGTAAATGTAGTATTTAGTATGACAGAGCTTACATAACTTAGCAATACAATTTAAAAAAAAAGATTTTTTGACCAAAAAGCTAAAACCATTTTAATAAATGTGTTTAAAAAATTGTTAATAGTGGTCTCCCTTACTAAAAAGCCCCCAGTGTCTGTAACTATTAATAGTGAATAGTTTAAAAAATGGTGTATTTTTTTTTTTAAAACTGCTAGCATAATTGATTTAAAAATTAGATTTTTCGTTTTCAGAAAACAAAAAATTAGCCATTTCATCAGAACTTTGAATGATCTAAAACATCATATGTCCGATTTTCATTTTCTCTTCTAGTTTCTGAGATTTTAACGGGCCGGCCGGCCGGATGGACAGACGGACAGACAGACCACACAAAACTAATAGCATCTTTTCTCCTTTTGGGGGCCGCTAAAAAAGTAGCAGACGAACTGAAAGTGATCGTCCCATCCAAACTAACCCATATATTCACAGGAATCTACAGTTGCACTGTTTACCGGAGAGTCTTGCACCAGCACATCGGGTATCGGCAAGGGAATTCCCGGCATTTCGCCAAATGGCCGTCCAAAATAGAAAAAAAAAATTAATTTTAATTTCAAGTTCATATGGTATTGGTCACACGCATCGCCATTTTGCGACATGGTCGGCCAGTTCCCGAACTGGCTACATCTCGGGTTTTGGTGTATTCATTGAATGTGTCGCAGACGACAACCCCCCCCCCTCCTCCCCTCTTATGTTTATTCTCCAAAAGAAGTCTTAGATAATTAGCGTTGTCAACACATTTCCGCCTGCCTCATGCGTTTGGCTGTGATGGTAGTGTTTGATGTGTTTGGCTGTGATGGTTGTGTTTGATGTGTTTGGCTGTGATGGTTGTGTTTGATGTGTTTTGCTGTGATGGTTGTGTTTGATGCGTTTTGCTGTGATGGTTGTGTTTGATGTGTTTGGCTGTGATGGTTGTGTTTGATGTGTTTTGCTGTGATGGTTGTGTTTGATGCGTTTGGCTGTGATGGTTGTGTTTGATGTGTTTTGGCTGTGGTGGTTGTGTTTGTTGCGTTTGGCTGTGATGGTAGTGTTTGATGTGTTTTGCTGTGATGGTTGTGTTTGATGTGTTTTGCTGTGATGGCTGTGTTTGATGTGTTTTATGTGTACAGAGCTTGAACTACGACATTGGAGACAGCCGTCACTGGGAGTATGTGTTTGCTGGTCAAGACCTACACATTCACTACACGGCAGATGAGGCAAGACACAAGAAGACCGCTCTGGCCTTGATGGTAAAGTATACTTATACTAATGCGATCTCTTTGTATTTCAGGTTCTCTGTAGACAAAGTAGCCATTGAAGTGCTTCTTCTTCCCTAGTGCAATAACAGCATAATACAGATTTTCAGCATCCACCGGAAAACCAATGACTTAGTAAAGTTTAAGTCTTAATTAACATGCACGACTAGATTAGCCTAAAATACATAAATACGTGTAAAACGTGTAGAACATAATTATCTACTCTTTTGAAGAAACGACTGTAATTTATAAGATTGGATCTCATTCTCTTCATCAAGGGATCTTTGCCTCGGCCTGATATCTCCAATACATCTGACGTTGAAAGAGGCGATTGTATGAGATGGTAAAATTCACGAAAACTTTGGACTGAGATCCAATGACGACATTTTAGTCAGAGAGTACATCTTAAAGGGATAATCGAGCATCTTTTTGTTGCCCTATTTTAGCGTACGTGTGAGCTCTTGTAAGTCTAATTAAAAAAATTGGGGCATCATTACTTCCGGTCCAGATATATATGATTTCATCTTTAGTTACTAGATTAGATAATCATCTTAGGGATGCGAAGTCAAAAACGGTTGTAATATGGAGGCCTATCAAATCATGTCTTATTATTATCATTATATTATTATTTTTAATTGGTTAGACATATACTGTCTTTTTTTGTTCTAAGGGAGACAACTGCCCTGATGAGCTATTTTTAGATTTACCTATGTCCTGGTGTCTGCCTCTGAAAATATCCCGAGATGGTTAGTTAAATATTAACATTATAAAGTATTTAAAGATTTATTTTGTAGACTTTTAATGACATGCAACTATTTACAAAATTATTATGCTAATCTTTAATCATATATTGAAAGTTTTCAAAGAAAAACAGTGTCGTAATGTAGACCTACTTATCCAAGATGTTAAAATCCATATAGAGACTGCTACTAATTTATGGAGCAGATGAGGTAAAGGTTATTTGGTTCTGTGCCCCACGGTTTATGAGGCTGCCATGTGGCCAGCGTAACGACCAACTATCTTTACTTTTCCCTAACAAGTGCCCAGGTGCCCATTAGTGCTGGGTACACAGAAACTATTAACAGACAAGATAACAGATGAGTATTGATGCCAAAACTAGGGGTGCACCGGATAGTACTTTTTGATATCCGGCCGGAGCCGGATATAACCGGATAGTAAAATTAGATATTCGGCCGGAGCCGGAGCCGGAGCCGAATACCTACATGACTCAAACAGCTCGTTTTACTGAAGTTTTTGCAAATCTTCTATATAACATACCTATATTCATATTATTTTGTTGTTTTTTATTTGTTATTACTTTCTTACTTTAAACTCTATCACTGATTGATAAATTAAAATCAACAGCATTTTTTTAAAAGATATGCTTATGCTTATGATAAATAAACTAATCTTTGTAACATGTATTTTACACCATCAACTTGTCATTAGGCTCGTGTTTTAAAGGCCACAAACCGCTTCTGGTTTATATCTTATACAGATAGTGGCTTAGTAAATATCTTAAGTAATTCCAGTAATAACGAGGAGTTACTTGACACTCTTAATTAAATTTTATTAAGAATATTGTGATTCAATCAAGACACACACATAACACAAGAGTAAGATTTAAAGTTAACACGTTGGAAAAGTAATTCAAAAGTGATATTTATTTATTTATTAAATGTTGCGAAGCATAGATTTAATTGTAGTCTGTAGGCCTATTATTGATAACAATGTTTAGATCTACTGTTATAAAGATCTAAGAGAATTAGGAAAACCAACTATAGAAGAAACAAAATCACCCACACCCTCCCTACGAAAAAAAAAATAAAAAAATAAATAGACTTTGTGTTCGACTGATTGTAACAACCTGGTCAGATAGACGTAGTGAGCCTACACATGTAGTCCTAGTGTAGTGTGAATAGTTGATGGTGTTGACCTTCAGGTGTTTTTTTTCCTTGGGCATACGCAATAGTGTTTAGTGTGCAGGCGAAAAAAGATAACACATTGGCATGATCAGTCAAGCATATAGATAAATTATCTCTGTACCTTAGTTACCGAGGTCAAGTGTTTCTTAACATTCCAGCATATTTTTCTTTGTTTGCTAGATCTAATTGTGGTGCTTTAGATCAATTTATTTTATGCGATGTTAAATTTAACTGTAAGGTTTTCCTTTATAAATTAATAGAATTAAACAATGAAATTGGTTTTCTTTCTAAAAGTTTTAATACAAGGGGAAAAATACATAGACGCACACATACACATATTTGTTTTATTTTATTGTGCAACGAACGTGTGTTCAGCGCCCTAAATGACATTTCTTTATAAGTAAACAAACTTAGTCTCTTCATCTAGTCACCTCTAGATAGTGTCAATATTTCTCAACAATCTGCGTTAATCCATTCTGGCTTAAGAATGGTCAATGTCTATCAATACATTGTCATGAATTAAACAAATAAGAAGTTGGGGGTGTTAAGCCCCCCCTTTAAAGATACCCCTGGTCAGTGTCTGTTTCCCTTGTAGTCCAGCCTCCTAATTGAGACTTAAAGTTAAACTTATTGACCCGGCCAATAGTATAAAAGGTGTGGCTTGTTTCCAGACCCCTAATTGACAACCTATCTCATAATAAACAAACTCATACCAAATTAACCTTATAGAAATTTGGCTTGTAGTCCGCCCCTAATAAAAATTCTACTCCAAGTAAACAAACTCAGTTCCCTCATAAGATGTGACCTCTAGACAGTGTCAACACGTTGACATCTGGCTTAATGTGGTCAGCTGCCTATCTGTGAACTCAATGTTATGGACTAAACAAACAAAAGGAGGTGGGGGGTTGCTCATCTCTACCTCTGGAGATATACCCGCACATCTAGACAGATTATCAGCGTGACGTAGTTAAGGAATATAACATGTTTACTAGACCACTCAAAGGTCAAAGACAAGCCAATGTGCCAGTCATCGCTGCTACGTATGAAATACGAATTTACAATGTAAAGTCTAGTCCCCCCCCCAAATAACAAACCAAGTTCCCTCGTGTGACCTCTAGAGAGTGCTTACGTCCATCGTATCTGACTTGGGGTCACCTGTCAATCAATGAACTCAATGTGATGGGCTAAACAAATAAAAGGGGGAGGGAGTAGTTCATCTAAAAATATACCTGGTTACCTTAGAGGTGTGGCTCTTGTAGTCCAGCCCCCCCCCCAATAAAGATTAACTACTAAGTAAACAAACTCAGTTCCCTCGAAAGGTGTGACCACTAGAGAGTGTCTATACGCTGACATTAAACCTACGTCCATCGTATTTAACTTGTGGTTACATGCCTATAAAAAACTCAATGTGATGGACTAAACAAATAAAAGGGGTTGGGAGTTGTTCATCTCTACCTCTGGAGATATACCCGCACAGCTAGACAGACGTCTGGTCAGCATGACGTAGTCAAGGAATGTAACATTTTAACATGTTAACTAACTTACTCAAAGGTCAAGACAAATTGAAAAAAGTGCCAGCCATTGCATCTCTGTCTATAAAGCGCATTTATGATGTAAAGTTTCATCTCTATTTATATTAAGTTATTAACATGCCTTGTCTTTATAATAAACGATGTTTGGTGCATATTTATAATGGCTCTATTTTTAAGCACATTATTTTGTTTTCATATAAACATTAATACATTCTATAACAGACAGTAATGGAACGAGGTCCACTTTATGCATATTAAATAGGTGTATTTTTTACTATCCGGTTTACTATCCGGTAGTGATATCCGACCGGAGCCGGATAGCACCGGATAGTAAAATATGCCGGATATTCGCCAGAAGCCGGAGCCGGAGGGACTATCCGGTGCACCCCTAGCCAAAACATACAGATTTAGATACAAACCTTTACTTGTCTGACAAAAGGAATGCTAAATGAATGTATACAATAACATACCGGCACCTCAATATTATTTACATCTTAGAGAATCAACAACAATAAACGCAGCAACATTTCTATAATAAAAATCAGAATTGAAGACACATTAATTTAGATTGAAGTAGTTTATGAAAGGGAAACTCCGATGGTTTTGACAATTTATTGATGTAATATGTGTTTTGCTTTAAAGATAATGAATATGTGATTCTTTTTTTTTTAAATTTGCAAGAATAACTTTGTAATTAATGTTTTTCTGACATATTTTTTCTGTGCATCCAAAACGATCAGATTTTTACCGGGTCTCTATGTGACGTCACACTAACCTATTAATTTAATCAATTGATTTATTGTATAACGGGAGACCATGCAGTAAAGTTTACATTCTCGTAAAAGAAATATATCTTCGTCTATGCAGTTAGATCTAGATCTTGTAAGCAAAGAAAAAAATGCGTGTTGAAAGGAGATTTACATGCTTGACTAACCACGGCAGTGTGTAGTTTCTCGCCTGACCACTCAACACACAACAAACACTATTGCTTGGTTGTCTTGTCATGACCGACTACACGTAGTCTCAAAGTCTCGACTAGCCCTATACTGACCAGTTTGTTCGAATCAGTCAGACACACGATCTATTTACTTTTTAGGGCAAGGAGGGGCTTAGATGAAAATGTTACTTTTTTTTCTCGAGTTGGTTATCCTAATGTTTTTAGACCTCTCTCTCTGTATATATATATATAACTGTACCATAGCTCTGGACTAGACCGTCACTAAGCCTAACAGCCTAACAGCTATTCTAAGAATGAAGCGATAAGATTGGTTAAATGTAGTTTCTTTTTCAGCATTGTTGAGGGAAGTGACGTATGTCTAACCTAAAAACAAAATCTCAACCCCCCCCCCCTTTTTTTTTGGAGATGTCTAGAATTTACTGACTAATTTATTAAATATAAATGTTTCTAAGCATTTAAATACAAAATGGTAAAATTTTACTATTACAACTTTTTACGCAGAATTTAAATATGTCAATAACTCAAATTTGAAAAACCATCGGAGTTTCCCTTTAACTCTCAATTTCAAGTTAACTCTCGATTTCGCCTTTTTCACTTTTACTTTTCCATACAGATTATGATCGGAAGTACCCGACAGGCAAACGATCCCGACGCTACAAGTACACAATTTTGGAGGATTTCTGCCGGTACCTAAATCCCGACGGAATGGTGCGCAAACTTTATGTGTACTCAAATCTCGCGTGTACGTGACTTCAACCATGAACTTGACCCTTGACTCTTGTTTACCATTGTTTATTTCGCAACACAATTGCACACTCTTTGGCCCACCAGGGAGGGCAAATTCCACCCACTGAACAGGCTGTAAGCTTTCATCAAGCCCTGGCTATAATACAAAAAACAGTAATGGAAAAGTGGTTTGAGTGCTGGGACAAGTCCCAAAAAGCCCGTGGAGTCTGGGAGCGCATGAGGCGCCCTGACCGCACTTCCCCGTGGTGGAGGCTGTCCAGGCTTGAGCAAGCTATTATAGCACAGTGCAGGACAGGCCACTGTCCTGTTGGCTCATATTTCTCGCGGCTATGGCCAAATTTTGATTCAAGGTGACCCCTCTGCGGGAAAGAAGAGGAAACCGTGCCTCATATTCTGTTTGACTGCCCCAGACTTGCTGATCTCTGTCTCGACAGGTCTTGGAAACCCAAAATTCTCGACCTGTATGGCGACATTTATGCACTTCGCAAGACAGCAGGGTTTCTGTCCAGGGCTTTTGCAAGAGCCTCTCAAGGACTCACTCTAATGGAGTTTGATGATGATGATGACTTCGCAATTGGAGATTTTCACGACAAATTAATGTCAAGAACGCCAAATTTAACTTCTCTGCTGGCAAATAAATAAAAAAAAAAGAACTAAGTTTTAATTTTAACAAGCGTGACAGTCGATCTTAGTATCAACTCACTTTCATTACAGCTAGTTACTGCCCATTTGTTTAAAAATAGATTTTAAGGTCAAAGAGAGAAGTCTAATCCTTTATGCCCAGTGATGCCCAACCTTACTCATCCTTCGGGCCATTTTCATTTCCAACGCTCATGTCGCGGGCAACATCAACAAAAAAGATACGAAATGAAATTAGTCTGAAACTATTTAATTCGAACCCCGTGGATCTAGTATCCGTAGTTTAACTATCTTTGATTCGCGGCTCAAATCAAGAATGCCACCATATTTGTTTCGCAACGCCGTTTATACGTTCTGTTTTTTTTCTTCTAAACAGCCATTTTATCCTTACAAACGAACATGTTGGCTTAGCATCATGTTCCACAAGTTAAGATACGTTTATTTATCTTGGTAGAGACTCCATTCAGAAATGTTATGGATCATGGCACCTATACATTCGATAAAAAATGAAGGCCCTAATTTAGATACATTTTCAAACTTTTTTTTTTAAAAGAAAAGGAGGTAGGGGATTTTCTACACTTTGCGCCGACGTTTCGGCGGGCCGGATGGAACAACTTCGTGGGCCGTATCTGGCCCGCGGGCCGTATTTTGTGTTACAAAAAGGAGGAGCTTAGAACAATTGATTCTGTAGGGCTAAAAATTGAAAAAAAAAATCATACACCTTTTAAAAAACAAAGCATATCTGTACTATTGTAGAGTCTATAAAAAATCTTCAATAAGTTAATATATGTGTACTTTGTGTACATTGTTATGAATATTATGAATATTCTTTTTTTTTTTTTTTACATTTTAGCTAGTTAAAAAATGAAGACACTTACGTCCTAGCCCAACCCTCACGGAGGACGACGAAGGGGAGGATTCGATCACGTGAATATTAAAACAACAGTCCGGAGCGCATACCACTCGACCAGGCAGCCATCCAAATCTTAATTGTGTCTTTCTTATTAAGCGGACGAACGTAGTAGAGATTCATCTTTGTGAATGTCGCATGAGTTCCAGGACTCTGAAACATTGTAGAGTGAAGGAGGGTTTATACAACAGTAAAGTACCCTTTTCTACCCCTGTCTGTAGGGCAGATAATGTAAAGGTCATCCTTTTCTGTGGTCCACGGTTAACGAGGGTGTCATGTGGCCAGCACAAGGACCACCGGCATTTACTTCTCGCAACTAATGTCAGGTACCCTTTAGATCTGGGCGAACTTAAAGGCGTCCCCAAGATCCCGAAACTTAAAATCTCAGTCTTCACCAGTCTCCGAGGGAAGGACTGCAGCACTGCATACTTTGAGTCTTTTTGAACTGGCTGGTTCCCTTCCGTGACCATACTTGTTCTTGGTGTCTTCCATAGGCGGCAGTGGCGCGTCAAAACGAAGGTCTGTCTCATCGTCTGGAATCTATAGAGTGGAGAACTACTGTCAACCTATGGCTAAACTAACGAGCTAATCAGTATTCTCTCCTAAAGAATTAAATTGACAATTTTTGTTAAGCCTTGTTGGAAGAAAGCTGAGGCTGCCTGGTCGTGCGGTATGCATGCTGGGCTGTCTTTCGTTTGGCTTGATGGTTCCTATATTATTCCCCGTCTTCCTGCGGGAGGGTTAGGGTTAAAATTAGATAACGTTGAGCTCTGAAGCCACATCCGAAACATGGAAAACATTTAGCAGCCACAACATTTTATAACTAACCCAGACAGGTGTTTTTAATGCCAATCAAAACATTTGTTTAACGTTGCCTTTTCTCTAGGTACCGATATCTCCTACACTATTTGTTACTTCGCTGACCGTTCCGACCACCTGGAAAGTAGATTCTTTCATCAACACACTGGAAAAATTATAGAGAAATTCAGCGAAGGGAGAGACGACTTTCTTCTAGGTAAATATGTGCAATTATCTCCCATTGAAGAAAAACAAATCAGTAAACAACTTGTGGATAGGTCCTGTTAGTCTTCTCTCTTTTCATTTATCTATTTATACACACAGGTTTGTATCTTGGTTGAACTCGAGATGTTATAAAATCTAGAATAGTTCAACTTATACACAACATAATTGATGGGCACTTTTGTTTATTGGTTGGACCCTACATAAAACTATTCCATACAGTAACTATATACAGGCACTATATAAAGTTCCTCCTTTAAATTATTCCATACAGTTCCTTCATAAAATTCCTCCATAAAATTCTTCTATACAGCTCCTTCATAAAATTCTTTCAAACAAATCCTTCATAAAATTCTTCCATAAAGCTCCCCCATAAGGTTCCTCCATGAAATTCTTTCATAGTTCCTCCGTAAAGTTTTTCCATAAAGTTCCTCCATGAAATTCTCCCATAAAGCTCCTTCATATAATTCTTTCATGCACATATTTCATAAAATTCTTCTATAAAGTTCCTCCATGAAATTCTTCCATAAAATTCCTTCATGAAATTCTTCCATAAAGTTCCACCATGAAATTCTTTCATAAAGTTCCTCCATGAAATTCTTCCATAAATTTCCTCCATGAAATTCTTCCATAAAGTTCCTCCATGAAATTCTTTCATAAAGTTCCTCCATGAAATTCTTCCATAAAGTTCCTCCGTGAAATTCTTTCATAAAGTTCCTCCGTAAAGTTTTTTTTCATAAAGTTCCTCCATGAAATTCTTCCATAAAGCTACTTCATATAATTCTTTCATACACATATTTCATAAAATTCTTCCATAAAGTTCCTCCATGAAATTCTTCCATAAAATTCCTCCATGAAATTCTTTCATAAAGTTCCTCCGTAAAATTATTCCATAAAGTTCCTCCATAAAATTTTTCCATAAAGTTCCTTTGTAAAGTTCTTCCATAAAGTTCCTCCGTAAAGGTCTTCCATAAAGTTCCTCTTTAAAGTTCTTCCATAAAGTTCCTCCGTAAAATTCTTCCATAAAGTTCCTCCGTAAAGCTCTTCCATCTGTTTCAGAGCACCGCTACTACGCTTTCCGGATAGAGTCTGAGAACTCCAGGCTGATGATCTTCACAGAAGGGAAGAGAACGGACGAGCTGTACCGTCGAGAGGAAGATGCCAACTACATCAGAAGCTACTACAAGAACAGATCCGATAGAAAAACGTTCAAGGAGTCCAGATTCGGTCCGGAGGGTAGACTTCTGGAGAGCCCCAAGATATTGCTGCCTAACCCCAGGCCCATTGAAGTAAGACATGAACACCCACAGGATTTCTATTAATATCTTTTTATTTGAACAATTAAGTGAGCAAATGTTGGTATGAGCTCGAAAGGGACACTACCGAATTCTTAATACTACCATTGGCTGCATCTGTAGAGGTTTGTTTTGATTTTGGATACTGCTGTCAACGTTTATGTTTTAAATTTGGTCCGCAACGATTCCCATATAATTTTATCTTTTAACGCATTCTACATTTAAAACGTTTTAGCTTGCCATCTTTCCCGTAAGTAAGAAAAAAAGGAAAGTTCCCCTTTCAGACCTTATTGTTCATTAGGGCAGATGATGTAGAGGTCATCTGTTTCTCTGTTTCTCACGTGGCCAGCACAATGACCAATTACCTTTACTTTTCCCATTAGAGCTGGGTGGACTTGGAGGCGCCCAAGGATCTCGAAATAAAAAATCCCAGTCTTCACCAGGATTCGAACCCATCTCCCTGTTAAGAAGACAAGCGCTTTACCGCTCAGCCACCGCGCCTCTCCCATAAGAAAGTAAAGATGTTTTACGTGCTGTTACGTTACTCGTCCCATTGCTACACATCTACAAAAAAAAAAAAGTAAAGTAACTTCAGTTTGCACTGGAAGGCACCAAACTAGTAACACCACTTGACTATTATGTCGCGAAATGCTGTCGTCAGACTTAGCATGTTGTCGACACCAGCCAACAAATTTAGATCTAACAATAAGGAATTGTCTTCCTGTTGTTGATGGTAGACAACTAAATCTCTGTAGACGTATTATATCTTAACTTATAAAACGTGAAGTAACTTGAGTAACAAAACTAAACAGAACTTTGATTACAATAGAGACAAATTTAACTTCTCAAGTCTTGATTTAATTTGGATGGTCAAAAGTAATCATGTTTCAAAGATTCATTTGCCATTTTAAAAAATGTTTTTTTTTCTGTTTTACATGTTTCGGATGTTCTTTCTAAGTTAAAAATAATTTACTTCTCACTGGACGACGGAGGATGGCAGCGAGCAGGGTATGAACCCTGCCTGGTCGTGCAGTTTGCGCGCTGGACTGTCGTTTGGAATTATCGATGGTCCCTGGTTCTAACCCTACCCGCTCCCATCCCCCGTCGTTCAGCGGGAGGTTTGGACTAGGAAGTAAACTATCTTCAACTCTGAAGGAACATCCGAAACATGTAAAACAAACAAATAAACAACCCGTAACCGTCGAGATAATTACTTCAGCACGCTAACAGCACGACCAGGCATTGCTCTTAACTTAATAACAAACTGGTTACAAACTAATACCCTATTATTGATAAAGAGATATATTACACATTACGGCATGGCAACTACCGGATATGTACAATAAGTCAGACAAGTGTTTTTAGATATTCTTTCAGCATTGATTTGTAATTGACAAAAAAAAAAAAGAACAGATATATCGAGCTTGTACTTCGATGTCTCAGTACAGTTATCAACAGAGCCATTAGCATTTTCATTTAAACGGAACTAGAATAAGGATGTAGATCTAAATTAACTAAACTTCGGATTTGTTTTTCATAGGAATAAAAAAAAAAAAAATTTTTTGTGTTATCTCTAACTTGTTGTAACAAGCCTATTTGTGCTATAGTCGATATACATTTATATTTCAAAATATTGGAAAATTATTCATTATTTTATTATTAAAAAATTTATGAAACGACCGTCAAGTATCAACGAAATAAAAAGTGGGAATAACAAAGATAGACCTAAGAACACTGACCTATAAGCAGGGGATAGGAATAGCAAAGATAGACCTAAGAACACTGACCTATAAGCAGGGGATAGGAATAACAAAGATAGACCTAAGAACACTGACCTATAAGCAGGGGATAGGAATAACAAAGATAGACCTAAGAACACTGACCTATAAGCAGGGGATAGGAATAACAAAGATAGACCTAAGAACACTGACCTATAAGCAGGGGATAGGAATAACAAAGATAGACCTAAGAACACTGACCTATAAGCAGGGGATAGGAATAACAAAGATAGACCTAAGAACACTGACCTATAAGCAGGGGATAGGAATAACAAAGATAGACCTGAGAACACTGACCTATAAGCAGGGGATAGGAATAACAAAGATAGACCAAAGAACACTGACCTATAAGCAGGGGATAGGAATAACAAAGATAGACCTAAGAACACTGACCTATAAGCAGGGGATAGGAATAACAAAGATAGACCTGAGAACACTGACCTATAAGCAGGGGATAGGAATAACAAAGATAGACCTAAGAACACTGACCTATAAGCAGGGGATAGGATTAACACTTTAAGTGAATGTATCATCATTGAATGTAGACGTGTCTTTGTATTGGTAGTTACTTCTTTCTTTTTTTTATATAATTGTTATTCGAAAATATTTGTTGCGTACCACATCTTCGTTGTTGCAGAATACTTTTTTCAACACATGAAATTACTTTCCATCAAATGCGTCGTGACGCCATTGCGGGATAAAACATTTCTATGGAGAAGATTTAATCACGTCGTGAAGAAAATGTAACACTAGCCCTAAGCCAATGAACGAAAAAAATGTTTATGGTTTGGGGGTTCACCGTCTAGTGAAAAATTGTATTGGGAGGTCGCTGAGCGAAAAAGGTTGAGAACCGCTGCACTAAACTCTAGGGGCTAAACTAGCCTTAACCAAGGGACACAACCCTTGTTATACATATTAACAGCAGAGTGATCAAGTTTAAAGACAAATTATTTACATCTAAAAATAGAAAAATGCAGAAACTAAATTTCAGGCTATAATTGAGACGTTCGAGAGAAATCCGAATGTTCCGGCCAACAGCGACATCGCCATGGTGACCTTCAACTTGGCCACAGACGAGATTGAGATTGAGTATCACGTGGACGACAACAGCATCTTCGGAAGCACTCGGCACTTCACGAAGCCGCCCAACTGGTGGGACGAGACCCAGGTCCTGAACTGGTCCCCAGAACTGCACAGTAGTTTCGAGGTCAGATTCGAAAATTTCCCTTCCTCCTTATAAAAATAGCAACCAAAGTTACTTTACTTTTGGAGAGCTTTAAAAAAAAGGTGAACTAAAACGTTGTAATAGACCTCTAGATAAAGAAGTTAAAAATAGAAGTAGGATTATAATTAGCTATTTTATTTGATTTTTTAACTTTGGTTATTGAAGAGCTTCTGTCCTCTTACACCGGAACGTGTAAGAACATTAAAATTCAAATTGTTTTGCTTTTAGCTATCATATAAATACACACTACTCTTTTAAGTTGTGTCGAACTGTTAATTTTTTAAAACAACTCATACAGATGATGATAGCTGTATTGACAGCGTCCTAGATAAAAGAGCAATAGTAAATCACTCATTTGTTTCAGACAGCTGTCTTCTTCGTTTCACCTCATGATTGTAGTTTACCTAAAAATTTTACCGTAGGAAATAAGATTTCATATTCCAAATGATTAATACTTGACTACAAAATATTGCTGTCACTGAAATATTTCAGTCCACTCTCAGGTCAGTGGTCAGCTATGTGTCTAAACTTTTAAAATACTTATCTTTATTCTCTGAACGAGCCAGACCCTTAATGACCTCCTTGCGTCCGAAGTGCACTGTTTGTCAAAAGAACTCTGTTCATAGAAAGAAGGGGCGGTAAAGGAGAATACTTACGCACAAATAGCGCTAATAACGAGAATGTCGTAGGGTCGATTCCCATTACTCTTTTATTTAAAAGGTAAATAAAATATGAATTCTTAGTTTACTTTAGGAATTGATTTTAAAACATCTTTATATTGCTTGTTGCTTGATACATTTTTAAATATTGCTTTATAAGCAAATGGAAAGAATGAAAAAATAATAGAGTGCCTTCCATTGTCAGGACATTGCGCCCCCCTCCCCCCCCCCCCCCCCCAGGTGAGCGCACTATTAGAGCATGGAATGGGTTGCCTGAGCTAGCCTGGAAAACCAGTGACTTGGTGGAGTTTAGGTCATTGGTTAATATGCATGACTGAATGCATGACGCGTAGGACGTAATCATCTTCTTTTTGGAAGAAACGTCTGTATCATATAAGTGAAGAAATGATGGCTATGACCATTAAAAATTTCATCACACCATGCACGCTAAATGACCAGCTAAGCAAATCTTTTATTGGACTGTCCACTCTCTCAGGCCAATTATTTGACCAAACCAAAAAGTGAACTGGAGCTGTATGAGATGTTGATTGGTTTGATGAAGATGGAGTCGAAGACAAGGGACATGACTCGAATGGTGGAGAAGGAGGTAACTCATCAATTTAAATTGCAGAGTCACTAAAAACCTAATTGTTTCCTGATGATATTATGTGCAAATCACTATGGTATCTCATTTTTTAGACAATACACTAGAAACATGTTTTGTTTCCTTTTTGAAAACATTCAATTAATATTATATTTACTCAATATCATTCAAAATTTATATTGATAAATAGATATAAAAATATATCCAGAAATATACCATCATGAATATATATGGCTAGTCTTCGAGTCCGAAGATCAGTGAGGAATGAAGTATTTCCCGTGGCTGCGCAGTCCCAGCTGTGACCTACATATTTTGCCACACCAAGGGCAAGCATAACCATTGTCCGCAGCACTGGCGGATCCAGGGGGGGCGGTAGGGGCGATCGCCCCCCCCCCCTCGGCCGCCCCCCTCCCGGATGGGGGGGGGCGGACGAATTTTAGTATAGAATTCACACAATTTGTATACGAATTCATTACTTATGTTAATAATATATACTAATTATTTATATTTCAACCTATTTTTAGATTATTTCGTCCCCCCCCCCTCTAGTATGTTGGCCGATTTGATGGGGTCGGGAGGAGGCGATGGTATCAATCCCGCCCCCCCCCCCCCCCCCCCATAAACTTTCGAGTGGGGTGGGCGGTCCAATTTCTTTGTAGAAATCACAGCTTGCTAACAGAATCAATTAAATATCTATGTGATTAAAACTTGTTATTGATATTTTAACCGATCTTTGTATCATGTCGTTCCCTGTTTGCCGATTTATCTCTACTGCCCTTCCCACCTAAACCTTTTGAGGGGGCGGCGGTCCTACTTTAATGGAGAAATCAAAGTTTGTGAACAAAATTAGTTGAATATCTATATAATATAAACTACGTATTGATATGTGAACCCATTGTATATTATGTCGTACCACACTCTAGTCTCAAATTTTATCATTATTTAAATGAAAAAGGGTTGTACCAGGTGGGAGGGGCGATTCATGCAATCGCCATTCCCCTATCGGACAAACCAATACTTTTTCTTTTTGTATTACAGTTAAGAAATTACAAAATAAAAACATCTGTCACTAATATAATTTATATATACTATAAATTAAATTCTTATATCTAGTCGCCCCACCCCTATTCTTTAATGTCAAATGCAATCTTTAGCAGAAATTATTAAAGGAGCGAGGATTAATCGTTTTAACTCTACCGCCCCTCCCATTTCCATACATAGTTTATGTAATTTCACATGAATTTATCATAATTATTTTAAGAAAGACTTTGCATTGGAAAAGTTAGAATTCAAACGAAATTTTTCAGTATAAGAGTCACTATTGAGATGAGTTCTAAACTCAAATAATGTTATCATAGTCGCCTTTTCCCAACCTTTACTCAATCTGATATTTTTTTAGTTAAATAAATTTGGGACTATAACTCACAATTTCCATTTTGATTTTATTGAATATTATTTATCGAATAATTTTTTTTCGGCGGATATCCTCAAAGGCAAAATCTAAATATGTGGGGTATCTTATCTTTTCAAGGAACAAATCGGATTTTTTGCAATGTATTAAGGGCCTATAAATTCATATTAGAATATTATTCAAGTACAACATTATTCAAAATATCCTTTTTTAATAGTATGAATAATGAGCTTTAGGTCAGGAGAATACGTTTCTGCAGTGAAGTATGCAAGAAAACGCTTTTGGCGGCGGGGTTCGCCCCGAACTCCCATTGATAAATAATGAGTTGTAGATGTCAGGAGAATGCGTTTCTACAGTGAAGAATGCAAGAAAACGCTTTTGGTGGCGGGGCTTCGCCCCGAACTCCATTGATGAATAATGAGCTGTAAATGTCAGGAGAATACTTTTCTGCAGTGAAAAAAGCAAGAAAACGCTTTTGTCGTCGGGGCTTCGCCCCGAACCCCACTTGGGAACCTTATAGCACTGCTGCTTCAGTTGTTTTGTTTTTCGCCAAAGGTTGAGAAATGCTGCTTTTTAAAAATTCTTATATATATATATATTTATATATATATATGTGTGTATTTATGCTGTACGCACGTTTATGCATAGGGTTAGGGTTTTCTGGGCATTAGGGTTAGGGTTTGGAAAAAAATCGCCCCCCCCCAAAAAAAAATTTCTGGATCCGCCAGTGGTCCGCAGGCGGTCGATTTATATTTTCTTTTCGCCGTCTGCGTTTGTCCTCGGCATCATAACACATTATCTAAACAGTCTCAGTCTCCAGCCTCCATATGTCTTTAGTCTTGATATAGCCAATAGACACTTCACAATTGCAATAAAATACTCTTAATTACCAATGTTGTGCTGCTATTGCTAAATTTTAATTGAGGCCAAATTCTATTCATGGAGATACATAGGCTCAGATGTTCAGTTCAAATGTTCTCGGAAAACAAAGGAAGAACTCAATATTCAACATATTCAAACAAATATCACTATACGCTTTCTTATTCTTTTTATTAAAAAAAAGTACAATAATGGCTGGCTGTGAAATGAATGCCGAGTTTATTAAGCCTTGTATCTGGCAGGCCATTACTTGGACGTGGTTCTCAGTATATTTTTAATTCATACAAGAAAATATTTCTTTGAAAGTTAAGATAATGTATTGCAGTCATGGACATTGACCCCGCAAGCTAAATCTACTTAGAAAAGACAAAGTTGAAAGTATTTGTTGTTTGGTACTTCCTACATAATAAACTTGGTAAAACTTCGTATTTTAAAAGACTTATTTTTTTATGCGCCTCGAATGTGATTTAATCTCTTAGTCTTTTCATTGATCAGATCAGGCACATACTGAAAGTCAGAAACAGAGAGGAAGAGAGACTGGAACTGGTCAGGACCTATGTCCAGGCAGACAGAGACCAGGCCTTGCGTGAAGTTAGACTTAAACTAAAGGTATGTCCAGGCAGATAGAGACCAGGCCTTGCGTGAAGTTAGACTTAAACTAAAGGTATGTCCTGACAGATAGAGATCAGGCCTTGCGTGAAGTTAGACTTAAACTAAAGGTATGTACTGACAGAGACCAGGCCTTGCGTGACGTTAGACTTAAACTAAAGGTATGTCCTGACAGAGACCAGGCCTTGTGTGACGTTAGACTTAAACTAAACGTATGTCCTGACAGAGACCAGGCCTTGCGTGAAGTTAGACTTAAACTAAAGGTATGTTCTGACAGAGACCAGGCCTTGCGTGAAGTTAGAGTTAAACTAAAGGTATGTTCTGACAGATAGAGACCAGGCCTTGCGTGAAGCTTACATGTAGGTAGAGTTTGTTCCTTTAGTCACATTGAATGTAAATGTATTTCCATGCAGAGAGACAAAGACAAAGAGAGACTGAGATACATAAAGACAGAGAGAGAGAGAGAGAGAGAGAGAGACAGAGAGACAGAGAGAGAGACACAGAGAGAAAGACACAGAGAGAGAGAGAGAGACCAGCACTTGCACGAAGGTCAGAAATGAAAAATTGAAAAAATATGTAATCGGAAGTCAGACATTTGGTTTGACCAGGCAAACAGAAATAGAGCGACAAGGGAAATATAGGCTGACTTGATCTTCGAATGTTTAATTGTTTTGTGAGTCATATCCGGTGCTATCAGGCCGTAAAAACAGTAGCCCACACTGTATAAATAAGCCTTGAAGTATCGGCTCCATTAGATTCCACGTTTCGTTTTGGCATCGATGTTACACGTGACACAAGTCGAACATTTACATTACCCCCCCCCCCCCACACACACACACAGACTGATGAAGATTAGGCTGTTTATTATGGTTTATATTTTGAGTTAAGCTACATGACTTAGTGTTGTTCTTATTAGTTTTTAACAAAGAAAAATGATTTAGTTAAAAAAATATAGCCTTACACAACCATATCTATTGGGTATTTCCTTAACCTTCTGTCTCTGCTCCGGAAATGTCCATTCATTATATATATACATATATATTACAACCATCTGTAATTAATTTCTTTTTTGTTATGTCCAGGCTCAGGGCAAGGCTGCCAGGTATCTGTCCAAGCAGGACATTCTGAGGGACTATCTGGAGCCCTTCATGCACCGAGTCGGTCTGGACGAGATAACCAACAAGAAGCAAGCTGTCCGGGTCAAGGACGACTGTCTTCGTGACCTAAAGGAGGCATTGATTAATCAGGCTTCAATGATTAAGGAACAATTTATGAAGGCGAGTAGGCCTAGGATAGAAATACACCTACAGCCTCTATGTGAGAAGGCTATTGCTATTTGTACACTTACTTGGGAGCGTTGGGCTGCAAGCTGTCTCCATAAAGATCTCTCACTGGCAATGTCTGTAGCATCTTCCCACCTGGCGTCCACTGCTTTGAGGTCCACCATAAATGTGGCGCCAATTATTCGATGACTTCTCTGTTTGCGGTTTCCTCGTAATGGCCTCCATGTCATCGCAGAAAAGGCAAACTTTAAACAAATTAGTTAGAATGTACGTGGCCAGAAATGCAGATGTACCAAAAACAAAACAAAACAAAAAAACAAAACATCTTTCTCTGAATCTCTCCCTATCACTCCTTCCCTCTCTCTTTTCCTCTCTCTCTCTCTCTTCCTCCTTCTTGCTTCATCTCTCTCTCTCTCTCTCTTGATTAAAACCATCTATATATAAATAATATATATAAAATTCTCTTCTTCCCTAATCAGGTCAAACAAGAAGTAAAGGAAAGATCACTCTCTTATTTCTGCGGATAGTCACCTCACGAAAAAAACAAGAGGGGGGGGGGGAGAACACGTTTTCACAGCTCGCTACGGATGGCTGCGCGCTGGACTGTCAAACCCTGCCCGCTCCCATCCCATGAGGGGTTTGGACTAGGAAGTAAACTAGCGTCAACTCTGAAGGAACATCCGAAACATGTAAAACATTTTACAAACACTAAATAGCAGGGCCGGACTTAAACTTAAGCATTGTGGGGCCCTATTCGAAACGGATTTCGCGGGGCAAAGTTTGGATAGGGAAGCGGACAATAAGTCAAATTTAAGAGTTTGTATTAGAAAATAAATTCGTCTATGTATTTTATTCATTCTTTACTACGTACAGAGTTACTTTATGAGCCTTGCGTGTAGCAAAGTCATACAGTATATCATAATAATTCTGTTTCCCACATAGATCCCGCTCAATAGCAAGAATTACCAAATGTTTCAATCTATCTTTGAGAATTGTTGACATCAAGTAATTCTTCATTAGTTTGAGGCGCGAGAAGCTTCTTTCACCTGATTACACAATTACGGCTAATGCATAATGCCGTTTTTATTAATAGCGCGTAGGATTGACGTTTTCCATATTGAATGACACCCCAAAATTTTTTTGTATGAATTTCCGTATATTTTAAGGACTTTTTCGTATATTTTGCAATTTCGTGAGATTTCCAGGAGCTTTTGGTAAATCGACAGGAGTGCGCGGAAAATCTGTTTTAAGTTATAAAATGGTTTAATTTAATAATTTATACACCTTGAATTAGTGCGGGTTCCATGAAAGTGCGGATCCTTTGGGCACATAGGTTGCAGTGGCCTAAGACCGGCCCTGCAAAAAGCGGCGTATACCATGCCGCCGGTCGACTAGTTTCTCTTATTTAATGAAGTGAACTCTTAAAATTCGTCGACACTTGAAATGCCACACACAGCAATGTCACAGAACTTGTATGTCCTAGCATAATGCGAACACCTTTCAGCTTCTTAGTATCACGTGATGATTTCTATCCAATCAGGAGACGAAGATCATTGAGAACTCGCAGAAGATGTACCACGAGCAGTTTACCACCCTTAGTTCAGCAGAAGTCCAGGAGTACAAGTCCTACCTGTTACAGCACATGTTCATAGCTCACATCCTGGAGCAGAGACTGGTCAAGTAAGTTCAAGGCTGTTTGTCTGCTTGCATTTAAAACCCATGTCGAAATTCGGAGGCTGGTCAGATTAATATAAATAGACGCTGCTGCTAAACCTGAAATACCTATGTGTCTTCTATATGCTTGATTCATTGTAGCCTGAAATAGTGAGTCTAGAGAAGAAGAGCTTTTATAACACTGAAAGAAAGATCATCGTATAAATGTAGTGTCAACTTCATAGGTGCCAATTTCTCTTTTTACAAAGCTTATATCAAGTCTGTCTATCTGACTAGCACACATTTTGAACAGGCTATTTCTGCCACTTCCCATTCTCGGATCAAGCTGAAAGTTTGATCAACGATTCATTTTTCCTAACAAAACATGAACCACTATACAAAGAATTAACCAATTAATTAATTAAAAAGTGGCAATTAATTCATTTTGATTGATATCGAAAAAGGGAAATATGACTTACAGTATTGATTTTTATATAGCTGTAAATGTGGAGTTCTTCCGATTTTATGTTTTGCTTGTTTTCTCTTTTTGTACGTTTCTATTTTCTCTCTCTCTTTCTATCTCTCTCGTTTGTCTTTTCCTTTTTAATATTCTTTCCCCATCTACCTAACCCTCTTTGTTTCATTCTCGTCGCCCCCCCCCCCTCTTTTTTTTTTCTTCTTATTTTCACTCTTTCTTTCTCTTTCTGTCTCTTTTTTCTCTTTCATTCTCTTTCTCTCTTTTCCTCTCTTAACCTTCTGTCTCTCGCTATATATCGAACCAATGTGCTTTCTTTGGTTTAGTGGTGTGCAATGAAGGGTTTACACTCATTAAAGACACATATGAAATAATTAAACGAATATGTTCAACCCCTCTACACTGATATAACTGCTTTTTTTTTTCCCTTGGGAGGCTTGATGGCTGAGTCGTAAAGCGCTAGGCTTCCGTATAGTACATTTCGGGGATCGAATCCTGGTGAAGACTGGGATCTTTAATTTCGGGATCTTTGTGAAGATTATGGTTCAGTGTTTTATGTATAATTGCTACTTTACTTTTGAGTCATCTCCCCTTTGAATCCACGCACCTCTAATGGGTAACTGACATTAGTTGGGGAAAAGTTAAAGATGGTTGGTGGTTGTGCTGGCCACATGACACCCTTGTTAACCGTGGGACACAGAAACAGATGACCTTTACATCATCTGCCCTATAGATCACAAGGTCTGAAAGGGGAACTTCATTTTTTTACTTTTGATTCCCACTACCTATATTTTCAGTCTGAAAGAATACGCCCCAGTCAAATATCAGGAACTCTACGACAGGATGTTGAAAGACAAGAGACTGGAACCTTTCCTTATATAGGTTTTTTTTTTCTATCCAAGTTGAGTTTTAACAAGAAGCACTCCCATGAAGTCGCAATTTTTATGTTTATTACAATTTGGAGCTGTTTTTTTTTTTAAAACGAGAATTTTTGATTTCATAGTAAAACTGTGAATCGAAAACAAATGTTTAAACTTTTACACAATAACAGTTATTGCTCGAACTATCTAGTTGGGTTTTACAGAATTTCTGTTTGTTTATTGTAAGATGTGAATGTAATCTTAGAATTAAAATAGAACTAGACGAACACTATTTGACTGACACCTTCCTAAATATTTTTTTCTCAAAATTTACCTAAACATAAATTTAAAGACATGGAAGTTTAATTTTCTAAAATTATTATCCCATCCTCTTGTCCTCCCTAGCCCCACATTCTCATATTTGTAAGGTTCCTCTATGTTGTCTGACGTTGATATTTTTCTGAAACGATGAATTAATTATACCTTAGTTTATTTTAAATAATTGTTCGTAGGTTTCCAATAAAAACTTTTTTTTATTACTGATTTACTATTATAATATTGGCCTCCTTCAGTCGTAGGACGACTATGGTTCATCTCAGAGCACACTTCCTCATGTGGCTGTGGAGCCCTATTTTGGAGAGACACTCCCGTCCACAGATAGCGCAGGTTAAGGTGCCTTTTGCTTATTCAGGCATCTGCAGTGGGACATTTTAACATGAAGAGAATGTTTGTTTAAAAATCAATAAAAACTCAGCAAATACGTAAAAAAAACATAGAAAAACATAGAAATAAACAGAGACTAAATGAACACATTTACATAAAATTAAGGTGTAATAGCCTTTTTGTAACCATTTATTGTAACAAAGATGTAGCTATGCAATCAAACATCTTCATGTTTTCAATGTTCAGTCTTTTTAATCAGAGCTAATCATTAGATGGACATTCAAGTCAGAGGTCAGGGAACGTAATGTTTAATCCTCGATCCCAATGTGTTTAATTGAAAACGAATTTACGACATTAGCCAACCTTTAAACTCACAAATGCTATAAATAGGAATGTGACATTGGTCCTAAAATACGATCAGAGTGTATATTGTCTAACAATTATCTTGATAAAGACATCAAATTCATTGAGACAGTAGTGCGGGTGGCGTGTGACTGAGAGAAAAAGAAGAACTTTTCTTGATCACACTGTCTCGTCACTCGCTTGTCCAAGGTAAAATGATAAATGAGGATAACTCGATTAATTAGGGCACTCAAAGATATCGTCGGTTTTAAACACGTTCCCCCACCACTAACTTGATGTTAAGTTAGCCAGTTCTAGTTACACTGGGCTGGAAAGTCGACACCTTCAGTCCACTGGGTTGGAAGTTCATAACTGTAAGAAAATGTTTGTTAGTTTAAAATCGGGTGATCCACTTTATGTTTTTTCTTTAAAGTGTAAATATTATTATCAATAGTATTTACTTAAGAAAACATACACAACTTAAACAATAATAGCCATAAGCTAAGCTTGAAAACCTGCGATCACATAAATCTAAGGAACGCCACCTTTCTGCATGCATTAATACACAGTAGGACTATCAAAGCAACCATCATCAGTCTAATTAACTTTGCCATCACCTGCTGGTATGGTAATACTTCTCTGGCACAAAGACTTAGACTAAATAGACGAAGTTGAAAAAGCATCGTATATCACTCGAATGCAGATACCATCTCTTGAAGAAGTTTTTCATGAAAGACGCCTTTTCAAAGCACTCACGATTCTTAAAGACAACCTGCACCCATTAAACCACTGTTACATAAGTTCTGAAAGAAGTGGTCGTCTCCTTTCCATTAGGAAGTTAGGTAGTTACGCGCTCTTGACAACATGGCTGCTCCCTGTTTACAGTTATCATAGATGAGTTAAATTTTCGTTTTGTCGTATATAAACCAAATAAAATTCCTTTAAAAAGCTATTCAACTAATATCTTTAAATTATAGATTTAACTTAATTCAGCATTATTTCCACTAATTAATTCAAATTAACAACTCTTAGTTTAGGACTATTTTGTCTCACTAATCAACTAATCCTTATAATTATATTTAATATTATTTAGTCTATATTTATTTTTATATTCTTAGATTTTAGATCTAGTCAGTCTTAGACTTAGACTTTAATTAAGGCCTTAGATCTACTAATCATCTACAAATACTACTAATTATAAACTAATAGTAATACTCTATATAGTTAGTTAAAGTTAGTTAAACACATAAATATATTGATCTCAGATCTACAATTAGATCTAGATCTAGAATTAGATCTGGATCTAGTCTAGGTCTATATTTTGAATAAACCATTTGATTGTCATTGTAAATTAGCTATCACTTTAGACTTAGACTTAGCTTAGGCCATCTTAGGCATTTTTAACCTTAAACTAGATTTAGACTAGACCTTTTAAAACTAAAATCAACAACAGTCATCATGAAATTGCTCTGGCTATTTATCCTAATAATTACTAAATACACACTAGCTGAACACAGAACTAGATCTACCTCAGTCAACACTTAACTTAAAAAGGAAACAACAGTCATAATCAATCATCACACTTTAGATCAATGCAACTTCAAAAATAACCTAACATACACATCCATAACATTAAAGAAGATTACCCATCACAAATGGAAGTTCTCAATCAGACACAGTAGAAATAAATACCTTTCACTGTTAATATTAATAGCAGGAGATGTAGAGTCAAATCCAGGGCCTAGATCTAAAGATAGATGCAACATCTGCAAAAAAGTATGCACCATGAAACAGAAAGCCATTCAATGTGACACCTGCGATGAATGGTACCAAGCATCATGTCTCCATATGAATACACCTGTGTATTATGCCTTAGGCAACAAAGATGCATCATGGCACTGTGTACCTTGTGGGTTACCTCAGTTTACATCAGGACTGTTTGATTCCATGTTGCTCTGCTTTGATATGTTGCACGTGGAGGGCGAATCAGTGGTGTGGCTGAGGTTGAGAGGTAGCTTGAAAGCTGAATGAGCAGTTCTCCCACCCTGAAGAAGAGTTGCTGCAATGCCAGAAGAAGCCACAGCTACAGCAATGTCACCTTCCGCTCGGACTTTCGCAAGCAGAAGGTTTATGAGGAATGTCTTGCCAGTTCCTCCTGGAGCATCAAGAAAAAACACCGTGCCAGTGCCCGAGACAACGCTCCTCATGACTTGCTCGTAAACTCTCTTTTGGTCACCATTCAGCAAAGGCTCGTTGTTTGAGACTACATTGGCCAACTCCGAGGTGTCGTAAGAGGTTTCCCTCAAGTACTCGGGATTCGACGTAACCTCTGCCAGTTCTCTCGAAGGTGAAGGCAGCCCGTAATGATCGACAGAGAGACCTCCGATAGCAATGTGTAATTGTCTCCCGTACCATCATCTGTCCACACCTTGAACCTGTCCCAGTTGTTGAGCACATACAACACAATGTCCCTTCGGACATCAGCAGTGAATCTGATGTGGCCGTGCAATGTGTAGCACAGAGCGGACGTTGTCGACCGTTACGACCGTTACGCGTACGATTGGGAAACGAAACCTGCTGCACTTTTGTAAGTAAGCTGTAGGGAATGCGCCTGCCAAATTTCACCCTTGTACCTACACGGGAAGTTGCAGAATTAGTGATGAGTCAGTGAGTCAGGGCTTTGCCTTTTATTAGTATAATAAGTATAGAAAAAGTAATTTAAAAGTGTAAAAAATAACGAGATTTGAAAATCAGCTTCAATGGCCGAAAGCGGAAGTGACGTCTTGTAATGGACTGAGAAAATGTAAATAAAAATAGACATGGCTGGATACGTTATTGATAGCGATTCAAATGATATACTTATCAATCTAGCTGTCAAACAATTTTAAATGATACTTATCATGGTATGCACCAGAATGCCCTGAAGATAAAAACCCAAAAGAAAAATCTTTCTCTGGAATAAATGTAACCTAACACAACTACACCAAGCTGCATTAAACTTTCAACAAACATTCTTATTAGAAAAAGACATAAACCACCCAGTCGATGACCTCTGGAATTACATTAAAAATCATCTTAAAAGCATTATAGAAAATCATATACCAACTAAATACACATCAAACAAAATAAATAAATGCTGGTTTAATAATAGACTAAAGAAGCTTTGTAAACAGAAGGAAAACCTATATAGAAAATTTAAAGAAACTAAGGCAGAAAGAGTTTACAAAAAGTATATAAAAATTAAACACTTAACCCAAAAAGTAAGCAGACAGCTGCAGAGTGAATACATAAACAATGTAATATCTAAAGATAACAACAAAAACCTATGGTCATACATTAAGTCTAAGAAAATGGAAACAACAGGCATAGCGCCATTAAAAGATGAACATAACATAATACATAATGATAATGAAACTAAAGCAAACACCCTAAACAAATACTTTGCATCAGCATTCTCAGCCCCAGGAGACAAAGACATATTTCTTAATTTGAACCAAGTAGACAACATAGAAGATTTAGTAGTACAAGAAAATGGAATTCAAAAACTATTAGCCAACACCAAACCAAATAAAGCGTCTGGACCTGATGGTATTCCAGCTAGATTACTCAAAGAACTAAGCAATGAGCTAGCCCCAGTGTTCAAAATACTCTTACAAGCATCGCTTAACCAGGGCAGAGTACCAAAGGACTGGAAAGAAGCTAATGTCACCCCCCTATTTAAAAAAGGAGAAAAATCTGATCCAGGAAACTACAGACCAGTATCACTTACCAGCATCACATGTAAAATACTAGAACACATAATATGTAGCAATATCATAAACCACTTAGACAAACATAATGTCCTCACCCCATACCAACATGGCTTTAGGAAATATAGATCATGTGAAACACAACTAATAGGACTAATTGATGATTTTTCAAAAGGTTTAGATAATAGTGAACAAATAGATGCTATCTTACTAGATTTTTCCAAGGCTTTTGACAAAGTTCACCACCATAGTTTGCTTAAAAAATTAAAATATTTCGGCATTAACGGTCCACTGCATCAGTGGATTAAAGATTTTCTGATAGGGAGAGAACAAACTGTAATAATAAATGGCTCTAAATCAACACCAATAACATTTACATAAATGATTTACCAAATTGCATTAGTTCAGGAACAAAAGTCAGATTATTTGCAGACGATTGCATAATATATAGAACAATAAAAACAAAACAAGACACAGATATTTTACAAAGAGAATTAGATGAATTACAGAAATGGGAATCATATTGGAGCATGTCTTTCCACCCAGAAAAATGTCAGTTGTTAAGAGTAACAAAAAAACTAAAACAAATTAATTCCACTTATCTTATTCATGGCAAACCAGTAACACAGACTAAAAACTCAAAATACCTAGGTGTTATAATAAATGAAAAACTGTCATGGAATCCACATATTGATGAAACTATAAAAAAATCCAACAAAGCATTAGGGTTTATTAAAAGAAATTTCTATAAATCAAATAAGAACTTAAAACTAAAATGTTATTTAACCTTGGTTGGGCCAATAATAGAATATGCATCCACCGTGTGGGACCCCTCAACTCAAGAAAACATTAAGAAACTGGAACAAACACAAAATAGAGCAGTGAGATTCATAACAAACGAATATTCACATTTGACTAGGGTAACACCATTAGTAAAATCACTAAATTTAGAAAGCCTTCAGGACAGAAGACTCAAAAGTAAAGTAGCAATTATACATAAAACACTGAACCATAAT
The DNA here is from genome assembly GCA_036873155.1 of Biomphalaria sudanica. NCBI lineage: Eukaryota > Metazoa > Mollusca > Gastropoda > Planorbidae > Biomphalaria > Biomphalaria sudanica. The sequence continues at coordinate 84,365 of JAZGLO010006001.1, read as the reverse complement.
CTTCAAATACAAAAACAAAATTTAATAAAATACTCTGAAAGACACAAAAATAAAGGCACATTCCTCGTCCCATATGCTAGGACAAATTTGTACAAATACTCCTTCTTCCCTAGTGCTATTAGAGCATGGAATGGGTTGCCTGAGCTAGCCAGAAAAACCAGTGACTTGGCAGAATTTGAGTCATTGGTTAATATGCATGACTAAATGCATGACGCGTAGGACGTAATCATATTCTTTTTTGAAGTAACGTCTGTATTATATAAGATATAAGAAGAAGGACTAAAACAGAATGATTTAAAAACTGCTTCATCCCAGTTTCATTCAGAGTGTTACAATATCATCTGTCGTCATCGAGAAGTACATAGAAGTGAAATTCATAAAACGCTGGTTGTGAGTGTGTATGTGCTTCATGTGAATGTTGTTCGTATTTGCATATATAATGTTATTGTTACAGTAGTTACGCTGAGATTGTCAACTGAGTTTCCATTTGATTGGATCAATAAAAAATATATTATCTTATCTTAAGGTGATAATTAACTTCTCACAATGAGAGTTATGATTAAGCTCAACCAGCGGCGTAGTTATCACACGGTGCGGTAAGCTCATAATGTCACCCTTATCACTACTTTCTGTTTCTTTTTTTTTCACACACACACACACACTCTTTCTGTTCTTTTCTCTATCTCTCTTTGCCTCTCTCTGTCCAGTTTCTATTGCTGCCTCTTTCATTTAAAATAAATAGTTCTCCTTTAGTATCTTTAATATCACCACTTAATAGGTCTCACCCCCCCCCCCCAGTGGGGGTCCGCACCCTCCGCACCCCCTAGTGACGCCACGGAGCCCAACACTCTTCACATCTCATAAAATTATTTACCTCCGCCTCTTGTAGATGACGTAAGGAAGCCTGGAAAAGGACTCCCAGGAAGCGTGGCTGCAGACCAACACACTGAGTGCGTCACACGTGATCGTAAAGCTGTAAGGAATCTGAGACGTCAAGGGAAACAATATCACGTGTAAAAATATTATTCTCAATGTTTACACATGTATTATTAACAATGATATAGTGAAAAATAATATATTTTATGCGAAGTGTCCCACACCTATTAAGTTGCACATATAATTTGTCAGTTTTCTAAGTCAGCTTTCACAAGTGAAACTGTACAGTGAGCATGAAATAAGAGATTTGGAGATATCTACAAGTACCCTCCTGAAGGAATGCTGAATCAACACCCTTGACTGGGAGATGTCAACCCATGATGGCTCCTCATGGCATGGTTAAACAACAACAACAACAAAAAACAACAACAACAACAAAAAACAACAACAAAAAACAACAACAACAACAACAAAAAACAACAACAACAAAAAACAACAAAAAAAACAACAAAAAAAACAACAACAAAAAACAACAGCAAAAAAACAACAACAACAAAAAACAACAACAAAACAACAACAAAAAAAACAACAAAACAACAACAACAAAAAACAACAAAAAAAACAACAACAAAAAACAACAAAAAACAACAGCAAAAAAACAACAAAAAAAAAACAACAGCAAAAAAACAACAACAAAAAAAAACAACAACAAAACAACAACAAAAAAAACAACAACAAAAAACAACAAAAAAAACAACAACAAAACAACAACAACAAAAAACAACAAAAAAAAAACAACAACAAAAACAACAACAACAAAAAAAAAACAACAACAACAAAAAACAATAACAAAACAACAACAAAAAACAACAAAAAAACAAAACAAAAAAATTAACAACAAAAAACAACAGCAAAAAAACAACAAAACAACAACAAAAAACAAAAAACAAAAACAAAACAACAACAACAAAAAACAAAAAAAAAACAACAACAAAACAACAACAAACAAAAAAACAAAAAAAAAACAACAACAAAAAACATCGAAAAAAACAACAACAAAAAACAACAACAAAAAAAAAACAAAAAAAAAACAACAACAACAACAAAAAAACAACAACAAAGCCAAGCAAAAACAACAACAACAAAGCTAAAAGCTAATTCAGACAATACTGCAATATCATCTTCGAGTTAATACGAATCAATATTTCGCTCATTTTTTGTATTGATCTTATTCAATTCTCCCAGCAGTTTTCCTGAAAAGAAGCTTACCTTACGAGCAGCAGACAACTTCGAAACACAATCAGGGACGCTGCCAACGAAGACGTTCTTCTCGACTCGAGTAAACAAAGCTTCACATTCTGGGGGAGACGTCAGGGATTCTAATTCTATATCGGTCAGGTCTCCTTGTTCATACTGCATGGGCCTGCATGAAAGAGAGAGAGATAATACAATACCTATTATGCTGGAATATAGACCTGAGTCACCTCCCTTTATCTTACGTTCACATTGCTTGGTTCTCATTGATTAATACTTAGAACAAGCAAACTATAAAAGTACTTTAACAAAAAAAAAACAACAACCAAAGCTTACGTAAGGGAAATAACTGCACATTTACGACCATATATCTCATTCTTTGATTAATTTTCCTTTTCATGAATTAAAAAATAATTATTACCAATTAATTAATAGCTTGTGGAGCAGTGGCTTAGTGGTTAAGCGCTTGGCTTCCGAACCTAAGGTCCTGGATTCGAATCGCAGTGAAGACTGGGATTTTAAATTTCAAGATTTTTAGGGCCCCCTGAGTCCACCAAACCCTAATGGGTACCTGACTTTAGTTGGGGAAAGTAAAGGCGGACGGTCTCTGTGCTGGCCACATGACACCCTGCTCGTTAACCCTTAACATTATCTGCGTTATAGTCCGCTTGGTCTGAATAAGTGAACTTTATTTTACCTACTTTTAATTAATACATTGGTTGATATTTTTATGTCAGGAAATGGGAAGTGGGAGAAATGACGTCATCAAAACTTGTACAAGAAAAGACCGAGTGAGTTGAAATAAGGTTTTTAGTAAGTCCAATTCTCTTCTTGTCATATATCAGTTTTAGAACCCCTGTAATATTTGGTGACTAGTAGTCACTGAACTATTCCGTGCAGCTAGCACGAGATTTTTCCTGGTCGGGGACTGACCACGAAGTGGACACCTCAGTTGATCCTGGGCACTCGTAGAGAGAGGAATATTCTTATCTTATCTTATATAATACAGACGTTACTTCAAAAAAGAAGATGATTACGTCCTACGCGTCATGCATTTAGTCATGCATATTAACCAATGACTTAAATTCTGCCAAGTCACTGGTTTTTCTGGCTAGCTCAGGCAACCCATTCCATGCTCTAATAGCACTAGGGAAGAAGGAGTATATTTTGGATATCTTGTCCAGTGTAGTAATGTATAGATATTAAGGTTGATTTTTGGAGCATGTGTGATATCTAAAGTATTCCATTGGATTCTAATGTAATACATCTTGTGTATATTTCTTGATGGCTGGACTTGCCAATATCTTTTGTGAATTATATTTTATGTAAATAAAATCCATGTCTGCTGACCTAGAGTCTATTAATAATTCTAAATGTTGTGGTCGTAGCATTCAGTATGTTAATGTTCTCACGCACCAGCAAATCTAGTGCGTGTGAGAAAGTATTTGGTTAAGAAAACAAAGAATATTATAGTAGTACCAGTACAACACACGAAGACATTCGCGTCATCACGCCTACAACCAGAACTAGGCTGTGACATATGGTGGCCAGTATGTCTTAAATGACAGAACGAACCTACACTCTTTAACAAGTAAATCGTCGATCCTCTACATATAATCTGGCGTAGAAGTACAAGAACTATTTCTTCCATTATGGCGGCGAAAACAATTGAACAGAACTTAGAGGTCTAACAAACTTTTCTTCAACAACAAGAAATTAACTCAGGTGACCTGGCTCCAACATGATCTCAAATCGATTCCTAGATCTAAATACGTTATCATAGATCTAAAATAAAACCAACCAATATCAAGTTGAAGGTAAATGAGATCTGATGCAGATTGATGATTAACACCAGGTCAAGACCCATGCGTCTTAACTTTTAGAGATCTACTACTTCAACATCCTCATACACATAAAAGTCCATTTAATTAGTGTGTATGAAACTGAATACAGTCATGCCTGATGAGCCGCAATCTGGGTGAAAACAATTACTAAAGCCGAAGCCGGAGTACAGCAACCTGTGTGTACTAATCAAGTCCGACTATTCATCGTGGTGTACGTCATTTGAGACTCACCTAATTATTTGTTCACTGTTCCAGTAACAAATTGTGGTACAATTGGGCACGTGATACCACCATATCGTCCTAACTGAATCTTCTCCATAACATCTTCTGTGAAGAATGTTTCGTGTCTTATATTGATAATTGAGTCAGTCATTCACTATTGCCGTATTGGATTATCTTCTAAAAGCTCAAGTACTTTGGAGTATATATATTCTATACTATTCTATACTATAATATTTGTCATCCTAGTCATCGTTGCCCATATTATTTGTACTAAGCCTTAATTGGATTACTAGCTACCAATGTAATTAATTCTGTTTGGATTATTGAGCTCATTATTGGATATATTACCTTGTTTCATTGATTTATTTTGTGACTGGACTATTGAATATATTACCTTATTTCACTGATTTATTTTATGATTGGATTATCACTAGACTATGGATCTACACTAAGAAGATTGAGCTTATCTACATCAGACTACACTAGAAAGCCCCTGCAAGTTTTGATTAATTATTGTATATATTTATTATACATTGACATAATTTAAAGTATCCAATTAAGTGATGTTGACTATTGAAGATAGTCACTAGTGAGTAACCATTTACATTTTTCATTTTTCTAAGTGTTTGCAAGGGTGGCTGGAGAGGGAGTATTTTATGACTCATCATAATAATAGGATCTATTAGGGAACATCCTATCTGTTCTTTTACCTTCAATAAGACCCAACGCGTTTGAGGTCATCCTTGTTGGTAGGGAGGTACTAGATCATATTGGGAATTATTTATTAGCTGTTTTAGTCTTGTTTGTGTATTTTGTCAAAGTATTCTGTTTGTATTTATATTGTTGTTTGTGTAAATCTTTGTATCTACATATCTGTAATTCTCCTGTCTCATTTCTTCTTTTTATTGATTTCTTTTTATAGCAGACTGTGTCGTCATTCATATTGTTTCTGTGTTTGTTTTTTATACATTGTACATATATTTTTTACTTCTTATTAATTTAAAATTTTGTTTTTTATTATAACTGGCATAAGCAATAGCCATACGTACTTAACATTGAGAAATATTTGAGATATTGCATTTGTGAATAATATTGATTTGATACATATACAATTATTTGAATATATGAATATATGACTATTAATTAAGAAAATTCATTGAACTTGTATTTATTTTGTAAAAATACACTTTAGATAATTCACACACATTCTTCCAGTGTAACATATCTGTGGCATAACTCATTTTTGCAACTTTATACTTTGATTAATTTACTTCCTTAACTATTCATTTGACATAAATTGATACATTAACAATAACCATGGCATCATATGATAAAATTCTAGAACTTGTGAAGGTGATGGAACTAGAAGGGGAGGAGAAAAAGGAGTTTATCAAAAAAGAATTAGAAAAGGCTGAAAAGAAAGAAAGGGAGGAAAAAGATAGAATAGATAAAAAAGAAAAAGAAGATAAAGATAGGGAAGAAAGAGCTGCGGAAAGAGCTCATCAGAGAGAACTTAAGGACTTAGAAGTAAAACATAAAGAACTAGAAACTAAACAAGAACTAGCTAAATTGGAAGCAGCAAAAATCAACCCCAACATTATCACTCAGCAAACTAGTAACAAACCATTTATTTCCAAATTTCATAAATTTTACATTAAGGAGGAAACATTAGAAAATTACCTAGTTCAGTTTGAACATATTTCCTCCACTTACAACTTAAACAATGAGGATATGGCAAAACATCTGCTAGCCAATTTATCAGGAGAACCCCTAAATATAATAAGCACACTCACAACTGAACAAAAAAAAAGACTACATAGCTGTTAAAACTAGACTTTTGGAACATTTTGGGAAAAGCGAAGACTATTACAGAAAACTTTAAAAAAAAATTAAACTAAACAAGGATGGAGACTTCAATAGAATTATCTTTGACATGAAGGCAAATATGCTTAAATGGTTAGAACTAGCTAAATGTGACATAAAAGATCCAATTCAAATTTTAGACATGATCCTAATTGACAATGTACTGTCTAATGTGACAGACTTAGTGTTCACTTTTCTTAAAGAAAAGAAAGTAAAAACAGAAACTGATCTCATTACTAATCAAAACCTTTTTAAAGATAGCCATCCTGGTCATACTATGGATAAAAGAGAGCTACATCAATTGGCCGCAACAGTTAATACATCTAACAGTAATAGTAATGATAAATTCAAATTTTCTAACTCAAAAACTTGCTTTAATTGTGGGAAGAAGGGCCATGTTAAAAGCCAATGCAGACAAACTAATACTAGCAACTTCAGATATAGAAGTTACACTAATTACCACAATCCTAGCAACTACAATCAAAATAATTACAACAATCCTAGTAACTATAACAATCAATATAGAAACTATAGATCAAACCAGAGTGCAAGCCCCAGAGAAAGAAGGAGCTTTAGGAATAACAACTTCCAATACAATAACCATAATACTAATAGACAATCAAGGAGAGACACATATAAACATCAGTCTAATAACCATCAAAACAGAAATAGAAATGATAGAGACAATCACAGTCCAAATAATAACTATAGCAATAACAATAGCAATAGTCATGGCAATAGGGAAGAATTAACAGCCTACTTGCAGTACAATAAGCCAAAGTTAAACCTATACTCCTCATACGTAAATGGAATTAATGTAGAAGCCATCAGAGATACAGGAAGCAGTGCCATTTTAATACATTCAAAACTAGTAAAACCAAATCAAAAACTGCCAGAAAAAATCAAACTTACATATGCCAATTAGAAGAAATTTGATATTTGTGATACAGCCAGAGTACACTTAGATACCCCATGGATAACTGGAGAAGTAGATGTTATTATTTTAGATACACCAGCCCAAGATTTAATCATTGGTCATGTTAATGGTGTAAATGATATAAGTAAAGAAGAAATTAGGGAATGGGCAGCAAAAAAAGGGTGAAATTTGTGAACTAACTGTTGCACAAAATACAAGTCCCACTAGAAACATTTCAACTGATGCTGACAACATTATTAGAGTAGAAAATTTATCAGGATACACTAGATGGCAAACTATCATGAGAGAGTTTAGCAATGTTGCACATGTTAAATGGGTAGATATAAGAACTCAAGATAGATCAAATAAAATTGCATTTGTACACTTAAACACAGTAGAAGATTGTTATAGCATTATTGAAGCATTCAATAACAAGTTATTTAGAGGAAGATATATTACTGTAAGCTATGAAAATGTTTAACTTCACAATGTAATTAGAAACAACCTGACATTTTTTCTTGTTATCATGTAACTAGGTCATGACATATTTTTTCACACTTACTGGTTTCATTTTATTGGGTAATGATGACATTTTTTTCTTTCATTAATGCTATTGTACTATCATTTTTTAATTAATTGTACATTACATATTTACTTATCACAATTTGACAATAACATAGAATTTCATAATGACTAGATGTGCTAATAATTTATATGATTAGTAAACACAGTAATGTAAACAAGCATATTGTAAACAACAGTGAACCACTTGAACTGTTGACCTTAATTTTTTTTTGAAAAACAACTCACAAATGTAAATGTTGTTGCTTTTTTTTTCCATGTGGTACACACTTGAATGCTATCATTTTTTATGCTATTGTACTTTAACTACCACATATGTGTGCTATTAATAATAATTATAGACAATGTCACTGTAACCTTGTATAATAGTGACAGAACTTAGAGTGATATAATGAATACTGAACACAAATACACTTGTTATAGATGTATGTAAACTTTATTGGGAACTACTTCAATAAATGCACTTAGTGTGTCAGATGATACACGTTGGTTGTGTCATATCATAGAAATAATTGGATGTAAAATAACTTTAATTTTTTTCTTCTCAGAATTGAGATTTAATGTATGTTAACAGAACGAGCACAGAGCATTTATACATGCTCATGCAAAATATTTCAGTATAATTGTAAATAGATATATTATTATTTAACTATATTTCAGGAGTATAAAGCCTCAAATTTTTCAATAACATATTTGTATGGTGGAGGTAATCAGACTAATGTATATTTTTCTAACTAAACACTTTAAGAGTTGAACAATATATTTGTCAAGTAGTAAGTGGAGCTATTCATGTTTGAAATGAATGATATGAGTGATTAAGCTACTAGACATATGTATAGGATATTACTATCATATGTGCTTTTGTCAAAGATTTTTTGTCAAAAAATCTTTTCCAGGGGAAGGGGCGTATGTCATATATCAGTTTTAGAACCCCTGTAATATTTGGTGACTAGTAGTCACTGAACTATTCCGTGCAGTTAGCACGAGATTTTTCCTGGTCGGGGACTGACCACAACGTGGACACCTCAGTTGATCCTGGGCTCTCGTAGAGAGAGGAATATTATGGATATCTTGTCCAGTGTAGTAATGTATAGATATTAAGGTTGATTTTTGGAGCATGTGTGATATCTAAAGTATTCCATTGGATTCTAATGTAATACATCTTGTGTATATTTCTTGATGGCTGGACTTGCCAATATCTTTTGTGAATTATATTTTATGTGAATAAAATCCATGTCTGCTGACCTAGAGTCTATTAATAATTCTAAATGTTGTGGTCGTAGCATTCAGTATGTTAATGTTCTCACGCACCAGCAAATCTAATCTAAAGTATTCCATTGGATTCTAATGTAATACATCTTGTGTATATTTCTTGATGGCTGGACTTGCCAATATCTTTTGTGAATTATATTTTATGTGAATAAAATCCATGTCTGCTGACCTAGAGTCTATTAATAATTCTAAATGTTGTGGTCGTAGCATTCAGTATGTTAATGTTCTCATGCACCAGCAAATCTAGTGCGTGTGAGAAAGTATTTGGTTAAGAAAACAAAGAATATTATAGTAGTACCAGTACAACACACGAAGACATTCGCGTCATCACGCCTACAACCAGAACTAGGCTGTGACACTTCTCTCTTATCCGATTCTTCCTTTTTCACATTTTTTTTTCTCTTTACTTTTCACGATTCAACTATTCTTCCTTTCAACTGTTCTCTGTCTCTCAATCTCTCTCTAAGTTATCAATATACAGATCTAGAAGGAAGCCTATCATATATTAAACATTAGCTTTGAGAGTATATTTGTCGAAATGTCATTCAACATCAACGGACATGTTTTCTAGTTACCAAAACAGGCTGAAAATAAGATCAAAACTGAGTACTCTTCTATTTTCATGTCACGTGTGAGCACGTGATGCACTTGAGAGACGGTCTAACTTACGAAATAACCAACTTACTTGTAATCTTCGGGCTTCTTGACGATCAAAGGCTGGACATGAACGATGCTGAATTCATCTTCAGAAATGACCACGATGTCCATCCGATGGACGATACTGTAATCTGATTCTTCAACGTACATTGTCCAGTTCTGAGTAAATACACAACACTATTAGTCAAGTCAAGTCAACATTGTATTGCTGTACCTTACTTTTACTAGAGATTTACAAACATGGTTTAGGAAGTGTTGATAAGTTGCGTTTTTTTTGTGTGTGAAGTACTATTCATTTCTCTTGTTAAAAATACCAAACAAAATAATTGATTACCAATAGTTACTTAACTAATTGGTTAATGTTTTAAAATTGATTCTTGTGTTATCAGTTAAAAGAAACAATAGTGTAAATTTCAGCTTCATCTGAGATTGGGTGTCGGAGAAATAAAGTGTACAAACGTTTTACGAGTTCGATGAGGTGAGTTGGTATAAGCTTTGTAAAGACGCCCACTTAGCAAGTGAAAAAAGCCATACACGTTTCTCTGCCTTGTTCATCGTAGCTCGTATTATACTATGAAAGTGTTGTTGGCCTCCTTATCTTATCTTATATAATACAGACGTTACTTCGAAAAAGAAGATGACGTCTAGAACGACTAGGGTTCATCTTGTAAAACACATGTGCTTTTGGAGCTCTATTCTCAAGAGACATTCCTGTCAGCATGTATCGCAGGTTAATGGTAGCTATTGACATGGAAAGAAGACTATTTGCCTTAACTCTTTCTCTGCTAACTGACGATACCAGCGTTGATTTTAACCAGAATGTGATAAATAATTACGGAGAGAAAGAGTTAATACGATGTTTTTTGTACGAAAACCTTTTTTGTTCCAAGAAAAAAAATAAAAACTTTTCTTATTAAGACTTAAATTCGGCAGTGCTGCAATTTGCACTGGTCTCATTAGGGTGCTGACGGCGTCGTGCCGGTCATGCACCTCAACATCCAATACGTCAGTGGCTCTTTGTTCTTTGTTGGTGAAGTAGCCATTAAACAAAGTCAAGAAGGTGTAGACATTGTCTGAGGGCGCTGTGGAACACAAGTAAAAGCCATATTTGTTGACCCACGCAAACAAGCAATAGAAAAAAAAAAAAGGAATATTTTTTAAAACCAAAGCTTATATAAAACAAAATTAATTGATTAGTACGAAATGATTAACTAATTGGTTAGTGTTTTGGATTGATTAGTGTATTGTTATCGACTAGGAATAAATATGCGAAATTTCAATACGTTATTTCCTGGTGTTTGCGTAACGAGACAGATGCTCCAAAGGTTTACCATTTAAGACAGAGACAATAAATTTTTATCGTTTGAGACAGATGTCTAATGTTTACCTTGTGAGACAGAGACACCAAATCTTTACCTTGTGAGACAGAGACATCCAGAAAACAAGACAAGAACTACGATCAGTTTTAGCCTGGTCATCTTTAGTCCAGCTTAATCTTCTACTACAACTGGTCAGGCTTGGAACACTTAGTGAACAGAAGCACCTGCGTATTTATACAATTTTTGTACCAATATGCCTAATAGTAAACATCTTTTGTTTAAATAGACACCCACAAAACGCACACACATGCACACATAGACATGCACTCTAATTCAATATAAACCCTGTTAAAAAAAAAACAACAACCATAAAAAGACTTCGAAATCGTCTACACAAACAGCACATGCGGACAGCTGTTGAACCATCAACGACCTGGCTATTGTCTTATGGTCAACACTGGTAGGAGAGGCAACTGTTAAAAAAAACTTTGGGGGTGTCGGATAAAACAATATTATTTTAGAAGTACAATATGTTACTAATGATAAAAGTAACACAAAGACAAAGCAGCCAAACAGAATACAATGTTTCCTACATCAATAAGACGTTTCTGTTGACAATAACAACTGACAGGTAAAAACATTTTTTAAACATATTTTGTTCCAATATTTTGTTATCAATATATTTTTAAAATACACTCTAAGGGTATACTGCTTAGAACAAATCAAGTAGAGTACATCTCAGACCTTAACTTCCCTACAGCAATGGTCGCAAACTGTGGATTCTTGGCTGCGGCTCTTCCACGAAATGTCCAGTGCACGCCACCAGCGGAGTCACAACTTTTGAGTGGGCGGGGTGCAATTCACATCCAGACCCATACCACATGTATAATATCACAGACACATATATCTATATCTATCCATCTCATCTCTCTCTCTCTCTCTCTCTCTCTCTCTCTCTCTATATATATATATATATATATATATATAATTATATATACATATATATATATATATATATATATTAAATATATATATGAATATGTGTGTACCGTATATCTATATATCTATATATATCTATCTATATCTATATCTATCTATCTATCTATATCTGTATCTATCTATCTATCTATCTATCTATCTATATCTATCTATTTATATATATATTTATATATATGAAAATTACGTTGATCCCCTTTCTTTTCGACAACTATGGGGTCTGGGGTATAGCCTGTTTTAAAAGTTATGTTTTCGTTGGTAAAGCGGAGGGGAGGTGGGTAGTAGAATGAACACAATTAAGCGGGTAGGGTAATTTCTCTAGTAAAATAAGCCCCCACCCCTAAAATGAAAGGACCTGTCGGGGTGAGTGCGATTGCATCTAACGCCCCTCCACCGGCAAACCTGCTACCGACAACCCTCATTCATTTTACATTTAAAAATGATTGAACTTGAGATTAGAGTGTAGTGCGACTGCGACATCATATTGCTATATCTGCTCCTACGCTGGTGCGCACAAGTGCACTGTTCAAGAGATGTGATGAACACAGGTAGAAAAAAGATGGTTGACTGTTGATTCCGGCTAATAAATAAAGAAGCAGAACTAGAGATAGGCTAGAACTGCTTAATTTGTAGAAGCAATCAATGCCAACGTGGTCAGCAGGTGAGAAGCAGTGTAGGTTGTCTGGTCAGGAAGTCTTGTGAGGAAACAGTGGAAAGGCTCGTTCCTGTTAGTGGAAGGAAGACATTCCTGTTAAGACTAAGACTTAAGACTGCTTTAATTTTAATTGATCCTTACCATGGAAATTTGTTGTGATTACAAGGACTCTTTTTTCATATAAAGGCAACACAACAAACAGAAACATACACATACATAGAACAGACACAACATAAAGAGTTCATTCAGCGACTACACAAAGGCATCTTGGACCTTTAAAGTTTATGTAAATTATCGTTCTGGAGACAACGAGAAGGTACATAGTCGCACGTACTGTTAGTGGCAAGATACTAGATAGTGAACCCTGTAGGAACATTAAGACACAGGCGGCAACAGTGAACCTCGTATGTTAGTGGAAGGCGGTGACAGCGACAGTGAACCCAGCATGTCAGAGTTTGACCACCTGATAACCAAAACTGACATTTATGTTTATTGCGATAGTCTCACATCTTTTATCACATCTAATTAACTTCCTCCCCCGCAAAGAACAATCTACAATTTTCCAACTAAGAACAGGGCACACACCACTATTAAATTACCACCTGAACAAAGTAAACTCCACACAACTCCACCTTTGCAGACACTGCGCCCACCACTTTGAAACCGTAAACCATATCCTCTTTGAATGCCTCTCCCTAATCCACCTTAGGCAGACCCTACTTTCACTACAGCCCAACATAACCAACACCCTGTACGGCAGTGCTGAACAACTGAAGAAAACAGCACACTTTTTTTCCACTGTCTGCAAAAGAGCTCAGCAGCTCAGCAGCAATAAAGCTGGCTAGAAGAAGAAGAAGAAGAAGAATCACATCAAATAAACATCACTCATCTCTTCAGCTTGATCCTTCGTTCGGCCTAGATTCGTTACAATATACACATTGGTTTAACGATCACTAAGTAGCAAATATTATATAGGAATTAGACCAATTTTGGTCACAAACTGGGATTTCTATACAGAAATTGGCCAACCTATCAGAAGTGGGTGATAATATTAAAATGGGTTAAAATAAAATGTACGCATACATATTATTGGATAAGTAATTAATTGTAAACATCAATTGTGGGATTTCTCTGTGAAAACCTCCCCCCCCCTTCCGCAAGCGGTGCAGGCACGGACAATTATTTATTGACTTGTAAGAAACGAGTTAATTTTTTTTTAATGCAGGCTAAAAGGAATGATATTTTAAGAATGTGACAATAGCACGGACGTTCGCTATGAAACACGTGGATCCCTATCTGTGCGCTGAACTAGATTCATAGTTCATTGTTTTAAAATGAATGTATTGTTTTACTTTTTATTAGGTCGTCAGGGGTGACAACTGCACGGGGAGGCGGATGTGAGAGTTATCTTCACTAAAGGCCATGAAAAAAAAACAACTTTAGTAAATATTCTTACTCAAAGCACACTCATGCATAAAGTAGATAAAGCAAATTTCGTAATTGACTGCTTCGAAAGACATCGAATTCGATAAGAAAAAAAAAAGCGATTTAAAAAAACGGCGGGAAAAGTCTGGCCTAAAACTGGGTCAAATTTGAAGAACAAAATAATACTTACCAAAACTGTATCATTCATCAGGAGGCACATATGCAGAAATATTTCTTACAGGAAGTTGTAGAGCATCAGAATGTGCGATTAAGAATATCAGTTCTTTGTAGCTAAAGCGCTTTACCATCGCCAATGTCAAGAATTTTTTTATTGAGGTAGAGTGTGAGAATACAGAACGTCTGCTGCATGACTTGGTCTGCTAGGTATAGAGACAAACGGTCCACTGTTTACAGGAATAAAATGATTTACTATGCAGAGCTAAATGGAGAGATTTGTGAATTCAGAAATTTTAACAATGAAGGATATTACTTCTTATCTGTTTCTTTTTCTTCGTTCTCATTTGTTTTGGAAGGTTCAGACGAGTAAATCTATATCTGATATGAATAGCGCAGTGGCTTCAAGATCTGGCACCTCTCCATATAGTTTTTCTACTGTAAGGAGGGTGGAGGTGTTTGGGGCTAGTGTCTCGTTCGGACCTCTCGATAGAGTATGCTGCTTTTAGTCTTGGTGTGTTGGCCAGTAGTTTTTGCTTTCTGGTCTCTGCTCCTGGCTCCACAAGCAGAGACAGAAAATCCATCAACTCACTGTTGTGTGCTCGTTCGAGGTGTACAGCTCTGACCGCAGTGGTGTAGCTAAGGTCTATGATGCCATGGTGCGGCAGCCTAACATGGATGCCCTAAAAAATAAATAAAACACGAAGTATAACAGTGAAGGAACTTTTTGCCCCCACATTTTGTGAATTCTTTATAAAAGTATTTTTAGTTCGGAAACAAATCAATTTTCCAAATACATCCGACGAATGAATCTTACATGTTTTCTTGCTGACAAAACTCAATAATTTTTATCAAAATCAATTTTCTCCACCAGCTCTTGTTCTATAAACAAAATAGCCAAAATTATTGAGTCGTCCTTTTTTTTTTAGCCTTGATCTTCAGTTCTTCTTCTTCTTTGTTCTCATTGTTTTGTTGGAGTGTTCAGATGACTAGACCAATATATAAGATGAACTGCGCAATGGTTTCCAAATCAGGGAGCTTCCATATAGCTTTCTTTCTATTGGGTTGTTTTGGGGCCAGTGTCTTATCCGGGCCTCTTGGTAAAGAGAACAGTTTTGGAGGACGTGGTCGGCATTCTCTGGTGATACTTCACATGGGCAGATTTCACTGGTTCCAATTTTCAGCTTTCGGTACATATGTTGTCGCATTCTGTTGTGTCCGGTCCTGAGTCGAAAGATTAGACGTTGGTCTTGTCGAGATAGCTTGATCGTCAGTAATTCTGAACGTGAGATATAAATACTTCGTCAGCATTGTAGCCCCACTTTGTTGCAATTGTCAAACATATGTTAATCAAGATATTTGGGACTGAAGCATGAAGCTAGTATTTTTTTATAAAACTTAAAGAGTCCAAAGGGTCCTAGCTTCGTAAGTTTGGGGTCTTCTGAAGAAACTGCGACAAACTGTTGAAGCCTCTTTTTCGTTTTGTCATTTTGTCAATGTGGCTAACAGCGCTGTCGAGATTAATTTTGATCTGAGCTTTCAATAGGCGACAAATATTCATACTTTTCTGTCACATCATGAATCAGTCCAAATCTGGTGACTATTTCTTGAACAACCTGCTCTAAATTCTCCCTAGCTCTTTCTTGTGTTTTAATACCTCTTTCACCTGGCATCTGAGCACAAGCTTTCGGCACTGGTAATTCTGGCTTTTGCGATGTCCTCCCGACTAGTAGCTTAAAATGAGTGCGCAGTCCGGAGCAGATACTCCTTTTTTTTCGCTCATCATTTATTTTAGTTGATTCAGGGACCCAATATCCAAGGGAATTGAGAAAAGTAAAGGAATGCATAGCCACTGAAAATCCGCCTGTTTCAGTAGAAAAACTTGTAGCTGTACTAGTCAATGTGTTTTTGTAAGTTTTGAACATCTATTCAGATCCACCCTGACGGTTTCCTATCTGCCGCTCCAGCTGTCTCCAACAAATCGCTTAAGGCTACTTCTGGTAGTTTTGATTAGGGGCGTGTGTAAACATCCCAGTGTACCGAAAAATGTATAGAATTTTCCCCTCTTGTTTAATTAAATCTTGAGCCTTGCTGTCAAAACTGCTACCTACTTGTAGACAAAATTTAGCTAACATTTGAAATACAGTGGTCTGTAATTACGTTGGGTAATTTTTATGGGAAAGTTCGTGGGAGCAGGAACTAAAACATTCTGGATGAAAGTTTGATACCCTTCACCACTTGATTCCCCTTCAGCCGGCTCATTGCTTGCTACGCCTCTGTCTCCAAGCGAAGGTTTACATATTTTAAAAATTTGATTTAAATTAATACATTACGAGTGATAATGCAAATATCAATAATACTGTTTTGTTGTTTTGCTTGACAATGAAATGTTGATAAAATCGAATTCAGATCGATAGAAATGTACTGCCTTGTTAATCATTATCTCCCTTTATAGAAAGTTGTTTGTAGAATTAGGTGTTTCCAGTGTCTTGTACTTAAAGAATTAAACTTCCTAATTATTTATTGATTTATACGCTGAGGTCAGATGTTAATAGATTAGTTTTGCTGCTAGGTTATGCCAACATAGAATCTGTAAATGTTAAAATACAAATATGTTCAATGGACAAAACTATATTTTCACATATTCAACATTTGTCACTAAATCGAAGGTAACTCCAGATAATTCAGGAGTGATTTATATTTATTAATAAGATAATAATTTTTTTTATCCATTAGAAAATTTGTCTTACAATTGCATTACACCAAACAAAACATTATAACTATAGAAAACCAAAATATAGATTCACACCAGCTTCACTCATAATTTACATGTGAAATGCTAATATCAGATAGTGCAAGTGTATTTAAAATGATATAATTTAGAAGGGGACAAAAGAGTATTTGTGCCTATTTGTCTTTGCTATTGGTGTTTTGAATCTCTTTTGTGATGGCACAATTAATATGACTGCTACAATAATGTTACAATATGAGATGTAAAATTGAGATAATAGCAGAAACAGTACTTTTTTCTGTATTTTGAAAAAAATATTTTACGATAGAATAAAAAAAAAAAAAATATGACTTTTGGTCTCCAGTCAATACTTTTAAAATACACACTACAGTGTCTTTGTGTATATCCCTAAATGTCTGTTCTGTCACCCTCAAACAGATTGCGTCCCAATTAGTTGGTTAAAATCTTGTAAAGATCACGCTGCATTCAAAACATCAAAATTAAATTTCGAATAATTATTTTCAAGAAGAAATTATAATCCAGATAAAAAGAAGAAACTAGTTTTAAAAGATTATAAAAAAAAATACATTAGAGAGATGATTGTGTCCGTTGTTTTGACTGGACAGCTTTTTAGTTCAAACTACAAGGGTCAGTGTAATTAACTCCTTCAATCCACTGGGCTGGAAGTGCATATCTGAAATAAACATTTTAAAATATAGTTTTTAAACTAATTATATATATTGTTCTCTTCCATACAGCCGGTCTGTCAGTCTGTCTGTTAGTCTATCTGTCAGTCAGTCTGTCAATCAGTCTGTCAGTCAGTCAGTCAGTCAGTCTGTCAGTCAGTCAGTCAGTCAGTCAGTTTGTCAGTCTGTCAGTCAGTCTGTCAGTCAGTCAGTCAGTCTGTCTGTCTTTGTCAGTCTGTCTTTGTCAGTCTGTCTATCAGTCTGTCTGTCTGTCAGTCTGTCTGTCAGTCTGTCTGTCAGTCTGTCAGTCAGTCTGTCAGTCAGTCTGTCTTTCAGTCTGTCTGTCTGTCAGTCTGTCTGTCAGTCTGTCTGTCAGTCTGTCAGTCAGTCTGTCAGTCAGTCTGTCTTTCAGTCTGTCTGCCAGTCTGTCAGTCTACCTACCTACCTACCTACATACCTACCTACCCTAACCCTAACCCTATCCCTACCTACCTACCTACCTACCTACCTACCTATCTATCTATCTATCTATCTATCTATCTATCTATCTATCTATCTATCTATCTATCTATCTATCTATCTAACTATCTATCTATCTATCTATCTATCTATCTATCTATCTATCTATCTATCTATCTATCTTCTGTCAATGGGAGAGCAATTTACGCCCGTTCTCCCATTGTGTTCAGACAATTGTTATGCCTGCGCTAAATGTGGCAAAATATGTAGGTCACAGCTAGGGCTGCGTAGCCATTGGGAAATATAGCATTCCTCATTGATCTTCGGACTCGAAGACAAACCTAATTTACGTATCGATATATACTTGCTTATTAACTTGCAACTTCTCATGTGACTTAAGTGACTAATCCTTGCTCTATGCATCCATAGTCACAGGCTAAGATCTATTCAATCACCAAACTCTCTCTAGAGCAGCGGTTCTCAACCTTTTATGCTCGGCGACTCCTTTTTACAATCCCCCACTCTGACGCGACCCCCCCCACACACACATAGAACAATAGAAGAATAGACAAAAACAATCCATATTTTCGATGGTCTTAGGCGACCTCTGGCAAATCGTCAATTGACCCCCAAAGGGGTCGCGATCCACAGGTTGAGAGCCCCTGCTCTAGAGCGTTTTTAGTCTTCTTTCCCTATTTTTGTTGTGTTCGCCATTTGCGACCCAGTGCCCTTTCTATATACTTGTTGTCCCAGTAGGCCTAGCCTTCTATCCTGCGCTTATTTCTACTGTTGGTGTCCAACGTGACGAGCTCTCTTCGCGCCGACAGACACATGTCTAAACACGTTAAGGGGGGAGGGGGGACGATACTGTCGTAAAGTTTTTTGTTTAAAGGATTTATCAATACAATTTGTGACCAAAACAATTTCTATTTGACGCTTGAAGTAGTTGGGTTCAAACAGTTACCTTTCTTTTTTGAAGAAAATATAAGACAGTCTGGAGTACAACTCAAACGACGAATGGCTGCAGACAAAAGCATCCATCGTATTGCACGTGAGAGTGAAGCTGTAGGGGGGAGGGGCCTGGAATCAGAACACCAAAAAAAAAAACGTTACTTTATTCGGATAGAACTCTTACTATGTACATTAAAGTTTGGCTTTTACAGACTGGCGAAATACATGATAGAATTCTTACTATTTACATTTAAGTTTTGCTTTACAGACTGGCGAAATACATGATAGAATTCTTACTATTTACATTTAAGTTTTGCTTTACAGACTGGCTAAATACATGATAGAATTCTTACTATTTACATTTATGTTTTGCTTTACAGACTCGCTAAATACATGATAGAATTTTTTTCGAGCAATAAAAAAGAGCTATTTGAAAAATTTGGTTATTAACTCACATTGAGATGTGTCTTGGACTCACAGTCCAGGTAAGTTCCAATAAATACATCCTTCTCGATTCGAGTAAACAAAACTTCACATCCGGATTTAGGCGAGGAAGATTCCAATTCAATTTTTGACAGGTCTGCATGTTCATATTGTTTCGGTCTGTGGGATAAAAAAAAAAGAAGTAAAGTTCCTCTTTCAGAGATGTCTGCAAGCGAGACATGAGGACCACAAACATCAATGATAGTATGTGGTAGGAAGTCACGACAGATCAGACAACATGGACACAGACAACATGGACACAGACTACGCGTGCTGGTACGAACCTCGCTGGGAGCTAAATGAATGAACCAGTCATAGCCAAGAGAATGAGAAAGAAAGCTGCACAATTACATAATTAAACAGGAGCATTCACTGTGGCAAACTTTGACGCTCTAGAATCGGCTTGTTTAGCCACATCACATTCTGATGGGACTCAAGAAGAAACTAAAATAGAAATTCATGAAGTCAAATGAGGCATGATGCGCATTCATTGTCTTTAGAGACAGAGGAAGCCATTTTACGGATGGCAACTTTGTCTGGGATTAAGAAGTGGTCAGTTGTAGTATGCTCGTGCAGTTTCGTATCTACGGCAGCTGGTCACCCATGGTCTGACTCTCCACAAACTCAAAAACATACAAAACATGCATTTTTAAAACTAAAATGTGCATATTAAATAATTGTAACTTATTTTAAAATAGTATCAGTATGGTTATTAATAAGTGTTAAAAAATGGATTTTTATTAAAGCTTTCAAAAACGTGTAGGGGTCCGACAAAAATTCTGCCCTGCGGCCTCCACATACCTAAATCAGCCTCTGGTTGTATTGCGTGTGCCTACTTAATTTCTAATGGCTACCTGACTTTCGTTGGGGAAAAGTAAGGCCTTGCCACATGACACCCTCGTAAGCCGTTGGCCACAGAAACAGATGTTATCTACATCATCTGCCCTATAGACCACGAGGTATGAAATGAAATATAGCAATTTCTTATTACAATTTTTGACTTTAAAGTAGCCAGATTCAATGTAATAAAGCTGAACTTTACCAATGTAGCATAGTTTCACAATTCCCTAGCTAATCTTTTATCGAGTGTCAGCTAACGTACTGCAGTTTTACAAAGTTTATATCAACTCACTCTGTCTGTCTGTCATCTGATTAAAAGGTTTTTACACATTATTTGTCCCACACCCAATCTCGGATCAAACTGAACTTTGGCGCAATTATTTCTTATCTTATCTTATCTTATCTTATGTATTACAAAAGTTACTTCAAAAAAGAAGATTTACCTGACAAAACTAAGCAATTAGTTAAGTATTGGTAATTAATTAATTGTTTAGTATTGAATAAGGGAAAGAAACTGTACTTGACAGATGGGGAGGTATATGTTGAAATAGTCACGTTGAGCCAAATAAAAACAAATGGTAACACAAATATTTCTAATCGCACAATTATTGTTGGTCTAGATCTATTACAAATGTAGTCACATGACTGATTCAAACTGATACAATACACTTCATATGAACCTTGTGTTATTTTTTCTTTCGAAATGTCTTCTTGTTTTAGATATCAACTTACTTGTAATCGATTGGTCGTTTGACATCATATTGCTGTCCATGAATTATTCCATAGTCATCTTCAGATAAAATCAAAATAGTCATTCTATGGACAGTTCCATTGACAGATTCCTCAATATAATAAGTCCAATTCTGAATGACAATATATGTTTTAAAATTACTATTAATAGTAAGAAACTGTTTTGAATTCTGAAGATTAAAGGTGAATGCAATATTTCACTTGACTACGCTGACCCAGTAGCTAACTACATTTTTTTGTTCACATCTTATTCAGACAAAACCGTTGTCCGCCAAGCGTCTATTTAAGTTCTCTCTTTCACAGCCTTGCTTGCTAGTGGCAAGGTCTTTTCTTTGAGTCTCAAACGTGCGTTCTGCGTGTGTCCCGCGACCATTGCGACTTGGGATAAGATCTCCGAGACACCGTACAATAAGAGTACTGTTTCCTTCATTAGTCGCATAACGAAAAACATATTCTACGTAACTCTCTTATCTTATATAATACAGACGTTACTTCAAAAAAAAAAAAAGAAGATGATTACGTCCTACACGTCATGCATCTAATCATGCATATTAGTGAAAGGTGGGGGACAATCACCTGCATTTGCTAACCAATTCACACAGCATTGCACTTCGACGTAAGAGCTGCATTAGCAGGAGGCTATAATACATCAAGCCTTATCTTATCTAATACAGACGTTACTTCAAAAAAGAAGATGATTACGTCCTACGCGTCATGCATTTAGTCATGCATATTAACCAGTGACCTAAATTCTGCCAAGTCATTGGTTTTCCTGGCTGGCTCAGGCAACCCATTCCATTCTCTAATAGCACTAGGGAAGCAGGAGCATTTGTACAAATTTGTCCTAGTAGCTTTAATGGAGAGGATATGGCTCAGGCAACCCATTCCATGCTCTAATAGCACTAGGGAAGCAGGAGCATTTGTACAAATTTGTCCTATCAGCTTTAAGGGAGAGGATATAGAGGTAGTCTACATATGATTTTCATAAATAAAAACAACAACCACTAAAAAAAGCAAACAAAAAAAAAGCTTAGATAACCTATCAATAAAAAGCAACCTCAAATTTAATAAACAGCTCAGTTATCGGCATACTACGGCTGACTATGCCATATCTGTCTGGCCAAAACTAAGAATCAATAAAAAAAATTTACCAATTAGTTAATTAAATAATGTTAATAAATTATTTCCTTTGAAATCTCAAATAATGGAAAGAAATAGTAGTTTTTCGGAAGTGGTGGTATAAGCCGAATTAGTCCCCTTTCCAAGGGAATAGAATAGTATTTGACGGAAGCGGTGGTGTAAGCTGAAGAGATAGAGAAGCACGTGACTCAATGTTGTTTGTTTACGATTGGTGAATGAGGTCCATTGATACACTTACTGTCTTCTGCTTGTTTTTAACTCCAAATGTTTAGCCAAATTTACATTTTCTTTCTTTTTTTTTTTTTTTATTTGAAAAATTATAACGATCTGACTATTTTTTTTAAAACCCTTGTGGCATACGAGCTTGTAATTCTTTTCTCAGCTATATACATCAACTATTAAATTTATAGAAAAATCGTTAGAGCCGTTTTTTTGAGATCAACGTTCAGGTTCTGCCCCCCCCCCCCCCCCCCGTCGATGAAGTTCTGAGTAGAATAGAGGTTTTGTAAAAAAGGAATCTTTCAAGTTCTTCAAGAATATACAGAACATTTTTCAACATTTGCAAATAATTCATTAAAAAAGTAAACAACATTGCATGAATATGCACGTATAGTCCCACCATGAGCACAACAGTAATAAAATGTAGACATAGATTATGGGGACTAAATTCACACTTCACACATCATCCATAATCAGCAGAGTGTTTTAATGTGTTTATATACCAAAAATCTATATAAACAAATAATGTGTAAAAAACTTACATCCGGAAAAGCTGCTATTTCCACGGGTCTCCAAATGGCTGTAATGACGTCGTGTTTATCATTGACATCAACATCCAATTTGTCCACAATTCTCTGAACTTCGTTGGTGTAGGAGGCGCTTGCCATAGTGGTAAAGCTATATAGGTTCTCGGAGAAAACTGCGGACAAGTTGATACGTCTTGAACTTCAAAGTTAAGGTTTAGGGTTTTTAAAGAGACAAAGTTAGAAGGGTTTATCGTAGATAAGGAGTAATGTGTGACCACCTATTGGACGAAATAATGAGACCAAAAGTTGCCTGAAATAGTACAGAGAGACCAAATGTTGCCCGAAATGGTACAGATAGACCAAATGTTGCCCGAAATGGTACATATAGACCAAATGTTGCCCGAAACGGTACAGATAGACTAAATGTTGCTCGAAATGGTACAGGTAGACCAAATGTTGCCTGAAATATTAGAGATCAGATATACCAAATGTTGCCTGAGACGTTAGCTATCAGATATACCAAATGTTGCCTGAAATAGTACAGATAGACCAAATGTTGCCCAAAATAGTACACATAGGCTAAATGTTGCACCAAAAAATTGTCAAAAACAATCTATTACCGAAAATCGAGTTTTACAAGCTATTGCCCAAAACAGCAGAAGTAGACTAAATAGCGCCACAAAGATCACCTAAAGGAGTAGAAATGACCTCCTTCGTCTAAAAGTAACCAAAAAAAAAAAAGCCTATTACCTAAAGTTGTTCATTTTGACTGCGTATTTCATAACGCAGTTAGTCGAAATGGGAAAATGTTGCTCAAAGTCGTCGAGTAGCCGACTTAGTGAAAGGTGGGGGGACAATCACCTGCATTCGCTAACCAACTCACATAGCATTGCACTTCGACGTAAGAGCGGCATTAGCAGGAGGCTATAATACATCAAGCCTTATCTTATCTAATACAGAAGTTACTTCAAAAAAGAAGATGATTACGTCCTACGCGTCATGCATTTAGTCATGCATATTAACCAGTGACTTAAATTCTGCCAAGTCACTGGTTTTCCTGGCTAGCTCAGGCAACCCATTCCATGCTCTAATAGCACTAGGGAAGAAGGAGTATTTGTACAAATTTGTCCTAGCATATGGGATGAGGAATGTGCCTTTATCTTTGTGTCTTTCAGAGTATTTTATTAAATTGTGTTTTTGTATTTGAAGATTATGGTTCAGTGTTTTATGTATAATTGCTACTTTACTTTTGGGTCTTCTGTCCTGAAGGCTTTCTAAATTTAGTGATTTTACTAATGGTGTTACTCTGGTTAAGTGTGAATATTCGTTTGTTATGAATCTCACAGCTCTATTTGTGTCTGTTCCAGTTTCTTAATGTTATCTTGAGACGAGGGGTCCCAAACGGAGGATGCATATTCTATTATTGGCCTAACCAAGGTTAAATAACATTTTAGTTTTATGTTCTTATTTGATTTATAGAAATTTCTTTTAATAAATCCTAATGGTTTATTTGATTTTTTTATAGTTTCATCAATATGTGGATTCCATGACAGTTTTTCATTTATTATAACGCCTAGGTATTTTGCGTTTTTAGTCTGTGTTACTGGTTTGCCATGAATAAGATAAGTGGAATTAATTTGTTTTAGTTTTTTTGTTACTCTTAACAACTGACATTTTTCTGGGTGAAAAGACATGCTCCAATTTGATTCCCATTTCTGTAATTCATCTAATTCTCTTTGTAAAATATATGTGTCTTGTGTTGTTTTTATTGTTCTATATATTATGTAATCGTCTGCAAATAATCTGACTTTTGTTCCTGAACTAATGCAATTTGGTAAATCCTTTATGTAAATTAAAAATAGTAGTGGACCCAAGACTGTTCCTTGAGGTACACCTGAGTTTACTGTTATTGGTGTTGATTTAGAGCCATTTATTATTAAAGTTTGTTCTCTACGTATCAGAAAATCTTTAATCCACTGATGCACTGAAGTCTTATCCACAGCAACTACCACAACCAGGTTACTACAGCAACTACCACAACCATCACCAAAGCAACTACCACAACCAGCTCGCCACAACCAATTTTGATAAAACAAGTGTCGAGGTATAATAACAGCCCTATCTTTACCAAAGATCACACTCTGATGAAATATATTCTTTAACTTTAGAGCGGCTGTTTCACAAACTCTTTCCATAACGGAACCCTTTGCATTTTTTTTGTTGAGTATTTAGCGGGAATACTGCTTATTTTTTTATAGAGAGGTTAATTCACGTGGTGGCCTACTAGTTAATTTTTTAGTAGTTTGTGAAATACCTTTTCGGGACAAGCGGAACACTAGGGTTCCGTGTAACTCAGTTTGGAAAACACTGCGAGAATGCCATTAATTCTGCCCGAATATATGTATGATATATATATATATATATATATATATATATATATATATATATATATATATATATATATATATATATATATATATATGTGTGTGTGTGTGTAAATGTTATTGCATTTATGTTGAACATTTCATTTCTTCAGATTAACTTTACATTGTTAGTCTCCTGAAAGCAGTGGACATCTATGGTGACTAATGGGAACATGTAGCCCTAAACCGCACTATATGGAGAGAGATGGTCACAAAGATAGCCTGGAACAGTGAAATAGCAATGACCTAAGATCTGGAAGCCAGAAAACGGGAAATGGCTATTTCGTCCATCACCAAAGCAAACTTCACCTTTACATGTATTGTATCACCAAAGCAAACTTTACCTTTACATGTATTGTATCACCAAAGCAAACTTTACCTTTACATGTATTGTATCACTAAAGCAAACTTCACCTTTACATGTGTTGTACGTGGATCGGAATGTCTCTCCAAAAAAAAAAAAAGGACTCTAAAGACACATAAAAAAGTACTCCACGAGATGATCAAAGTCGTTCTACGACTGGAGGAGTTTAGTTGTGTTTTACTTGATGCCTTGTTCAAATGCTTAATGTCATTATCCATAATACTATCTTTTTTCAATGACACCTATGATAAACATTAAATGATACAATTTTTGACCAGAAGATCTATTCCTAAAGTGCTCGAAAACAAATGTGTTTGTTTCTTTGTTTTACATGTTTCGGACACGCTACTCCAGAGTTGAGAACTATTACATTCTAGCCCAAACCTTCAACAACATAACGGCGTTTGCAAGATTCGAAAGGAAGGCTATCATACCTTACCACAGAACCAGGAAGCCAGTAAAATGATGTTCTAAGAATGAAAGAAACAAACATATAGATGCCTAAAGGCACGCAAGAATAAAGACATTCTGGAGATGTAATGGAGATTACAATGCTAAAGCCTTAGTCAAAGAATTATTTAGGTTTAATAGTGTGAAATCAAAAAACAATAACAGAAGTATATCTATCTTGCACAAAATGTTTCACTTCTATATATTCTCTCTAATTTAGAATAAATTGATAATTTAAAGAAATGAAGCAAAATAATAGATTAAAAAAAAAACATAACAGGCTTTACCCTCTCTTGCATATGTCGTATAGCTGCATGACACGATGAGAAACAGGGACAGTTTGAGGCTGGTCATTTTTTGGTCCACGTCTGCTCTCCTCAATCTGAAACTGCCTTGGTGTATGCAGTCATGTTTTTATAGAGACTAGAGCATTAGCACAGCTGTTCGTGTGTCGTTTTTTGTTTTTCAATAGTTCAAACACATTGAGACGGTTATCTTATGAAACATCTTCAACAACTGAGTACGTTGGCTAATTAAAATGACATTAGAACAAATATAATAATTACTTGGAGACAGAGGCACCTGCGGATATAGAACTTTTGAAAGGGGGGGGAGCGATTTTTTTCCACTTAAGGACACACACACACTCGAAAACTAATTACATTGGTTCACTTTCTGCTCAACCCTAGCTGGGTTTGCGGCGGAGCCCCTCATAATGCGTTTTTTTTTGCATTTTTAGATGCACAAACACATTCTCCCGACGTCTACATTTATCACTGTCCATTCTATTAAAAATGCAGGTCAAAAAAAGTGAAATAAAGTCAGCTGGTAGCACTTGCAGTTACTGAAGTGTGAGTGACAATCGAGACACATGATGTCTTTATTTAGCATATTCATCGTAATACTAGTCGTCGTGTATAGCGATACCTCTTGTATTAAGCCTATTTCGGACAGAAGAAGACAAACGATGGCTGAACACTCTGTGGAAAATCGGTTGTTATAACGCGTACAAAACGGGTAGAATAGTTTGGCAGAAATATATGAAAATGTCTGTTTTAAAAGAACTTGGAAAATAATGTTTGTACTTGATAAATATTGAAATAATAATTGACAGACCCTAATTACATGCAAATACAACCAATTATTTGTTTTAGAAAATACCTTCAGAATAAGGCACCCCACAGGTTCATAAAAGCTGAGGTAGATTTAGATTAAGGGGGTTTAAGGGTTAACCCTAAAAAAAAACCTCAGTCTACAAAAATATTATAACATAATATATTATAACAAGAAAAACAAAAAAATAATACTTAAAAAAAAACAACAAAGTTTATATTCATCGTACTTGTATCAATTAGTTTGGAGCAGTCATGTGACTTAATATGTAATAGACCTAGACTAACAATGAAAAAGCATTTATATACAAATGTGTCAAAATATAAAAAGTAGCATATGTTATATAGATATTTAAGTAATTTTGTTTATAAACTGTGATTTCTTGAACCGACCACCCACCCATTCGCCCCCGATCCACCAGTGCTTAGTGAGTATTTAGAAAGAAAAGACACAACTGTAGTACAGTCATGTCATGTTCCTAAGCCAATAAAACAAACTGTCATGTTCCCAAGCCAATAAAACAAACTGTCATGTTCCCAAGCCAATAAAACAAACTGTCATGTTCCCAAGCCAATACAACAAACTGTCATGTTCCCAAGCCAATAAAACAAACTGTCATGTTCCCAAGCCAATAAAACAAACTGTCATGTTCCCAAGCCAATACAACAAACTGTCATGTTCCCAAGCCAATACAACAAACTGTCATGTTCCTAAGCCAATACAACAAACTGTCATGTCCCTAAGCCAATACAACAAACTCTCAAGTTTCCAAGCCAATACAACAAATTGTCATATTCCTAAGCCAATACAACAAACTGTCATGTTCCTAAGCCAATACAACAAACTGTCATGTTCCTAAGCCAATATAACAAACTGTCATGTTCCTAAGCCAATACAACAAACTGTCATGTTCCTAAGCCAATACAACAAACTGTCATGTTCCTAAGCCAATACAACAAACTGTATTGTTCCCAAGCCAATACAGCAAACTGTCATGTTCCCAAGCCAATACAACAAACTGTCATGTTCCCAAGCCAATTTTATTGGCTTTATTTTTATTGGGAAGCTAAGTCCGCTTGAACTTGACTTGGCTTGAAGGGGAATTGAGGTTCGACACCCTAAAGGCAGCACGGAAAACCTTCTCCCAGATATCCCCTCCCCCCCCCCACTGGTTCACATATGAGATTGGACCAAAGCGCTCTGAGCATGCTAAAAGCATGAAAGTAGCGCTATATAAAAGCTATAATTTATTTATTTATTAATTATTATGTTAAAGAGTATAAAAATAATAACAATATGCAGTGTGATAAGAAATGAATGTCAAGGACATGCTTCGATATTTTTTTTTTCTCAAGACGAACATGAGGGTGTAATTAGATTCTGATAGAGCTTTTTGCATTTTGACAGTCGAATATGTCATAGTGACCTTTTATAATAGACTAGTAATTGTTAAAATAAAGAGCAACCGTACTTTTGGGGAAAAAAAAGTTGTAGACATGTGTAAATATAACAAGATTACAAAGACAATTTGTGTGCAAACACAAACTCGAAATCGGCCCCCCAAGTGGTCCACCCAGGCAGGTAAAAAGGCAGGTTTCATTATTTTCAGAAAGAACATCAGAATGAAATTCTATCATAGACAAATGACAGAGAAAAATGGAGAAAGAAGGTTGACAGATCTTGTGTTGTGCCCCAGCGGTCCACAGACCAAAGGATAAGTGAAAGCGAATGTGAAGTTAGATGTGAACATGACCTAACTGATGTCTTAGAATGAATATCTAATTGCTCTAATGACAGACATTACACTCAAAACTAATAGCGTCTTTTCTCCTTTCTTGGGCGCTAAAACACTAGGAACTACAAACTGTCAATCCTCCATACATACTGTTCATATAAAGTATGATTGCCTTTAATCCATCACACCCAGTGCACAAGGTCCTGTTTGTCGCCTGTCGTAGTACGGCCAGCAGGGACATTGCATGATTTTCTGTGCGTGAGATGAATAAATGGAAAGGCCTGTACTTCACCTACCTTCACCTATCCGTTAGAACAGTTGGGGCGCCACACAAGATTTGTTTTCCGTCTTTCTCCGTTCCTCTCTGTCTTTTGCCTAGAATACCTTTAAGTAACAGGCCCGTCTATTCTTTTATGCTGTCTTCCAATATCGTTCTGCCTCTACCTCTTTTTCTTGGCACTGTTCTCTGCAGGAAGGTTTTTACTAACCTTTAGGATCTTGTGATGTTATTAAATAAGTTGAATCTGGTCCATTATATCTTGTTTTTAAAATTTATGTGAAGAAACAAGTCCTTATAAGTATAAACTGCCTTATATTGTGTGCAGCATTCAGACATAACATATTTACAAGGCGAACATTGTCTACAGATACCCAACTCCACTAGATGACTTCCGCTCTTCTTGTTTACACACTCGTCACTTCCCCCAAGTCCCCTAACTCCCCGGTACCCAACACTTGACCGTGTGTCACGGTTGACCACACATAGTAACCGTGTCACAACAATGTATAACTATAAAATATCAATCGCCTCAGTTCCCTGTCTTCCTCTATACAAAATGTATATTTGATTGCCCTTGATTTACCATACCCAATGGACGAAGTCTTCTTGGTAAAATGTGTAATCATTTTGAGTCTTGTTCCTTTTTAAATGGTGTATTTGTTTAAAATAAAATGGTAGCTAATTTAGATTTAAAAACCAAAGAGTTCTCTTTTACAAGGCAAAATGTAGTGGTCACACCTTTTTTTTTTAGCATGCTACATAATAGTGAAATAGGATTTTTATAAATGCTTTTACATTTTGAGAACTAAATATGACAGACGGAAAAACAAAATGACAGACAGGCGACATAAAGCTAATAGGGGCTTTTCTCCTTTAGTAGCCGTTTAAATATTTGCAAAAGAACAGATATTAAGTGAATGGTTGAATGCCCGTATGTTCAAGGAATAACAGACGCGCATGTAGTACTTTAAGCAGACATCAAATATTCGAAATTATCATCAGCAGAAAAATTAACTTCTTATCATGTGGTTGCAATCTGTATACCGCGCGAGTGATGGTTATCCGTATGCTGGCTTCTCTAGCCGTGACCCTAATTAAACATAGCAGAACTAAAACGCGCGTTTTTCCTAGGCCCGTAATGACATTTATTCAAACATTATGTTTAGGCTGTCAAGAGAGCCGGTCAAGAGGCTTAAATATGTGTTACCGAGCTTACATCAAGTAATACATCTCGCTCCGTCTGTCTAGTCAAAATGTTTTACACTATAGATCTCCCACTTCCCATTCTCGGATCAAATTGAAACTTTGCACAAATATTCATTGTCCAAGACAACACATGAATCAGTTAAAAAAAAATATACCAATTAGTTCATCGGTTAGTCATAATTAATTTATTTTGTTTTATACGGAATCTTGTCAAGGCTAATTTTGAGAATCAGGTCGTTCGCTGAATAGCTCATTGGCCAAACTTTATTACATGGGGACAACATTGACAAGGCTGCTTCCTTAACATGGCACAAAGCAGGTCATCTCTACCCTGAAACAGAAGGCTTTGTTACAGCAATACAGGACAGAGTCATCAGGACACAAAAATTACGAGAAGCATATCCTGAAACTCAATGTTGTCGACAAATGCCGAAAATGTGGAAATGAGGGCGAGTCGATTGAACACATTATGGCAGGATGTCAAGCCCTATCAGAATCAGCCCACCTAGGTCGCCATAACCAAGTTGCAAAGTTAAGATACCAACACCTGGCTTTGACGCACAATTTGATCGGTAAGGATACTCCTCCATATTACAAATACTCACTACAAGAGGTTCTCGAGTCTACGGATCATCTACTGTACTGGGATAGGCCTTTTCTGACTAACAAAACGGTAGATTTCAATCGACCTGATCTTCTGTTTGTTGATAGAAAAAGAAAAAAACACTAAAATTATCGATATCGCCGTACCACTGTCTCACAATTTAAAAAAAAACTTTGATAGAAAAACAAAGAAAATATGGGAACCTAGGCTTGGAGATTAAGCGTCTATGGAAATTGTCCAAAATAACAATATACCTCATTGTTATATCAACCGAGGGGATAATGACAAATGACCCACAGATACCTTGAAGGGTCTTAACATTCCTAGGAATATACTCGTTGCCTGTCAGAGGGCGGTACTGCTGCAGACCTGCCACATCACCAGAAATTCCCTTAGTGAAAACTGATAAAGGGACTACAATAAATTTTGTTTCCATTTAACGAAACTCGACCCTGGCAGCGCCAGAGAATGACTACTCGTTCGTTTCTAACATAATAATAATTATTATTATCTTTATTATCCATAAGGAAATTTGTCTTATTATTTGTGCGTTACACCAAACAAATCATTATCACTAGAGAAAACCAAAATATACACCTACACCAGACTTACGCATAATATACATGTGAAATGTTTATATCAAATAGTTGATCAGAGTAATCGTCAGGTTGTGTTATTTAACAGAAGTACAAAAATAAAAACTGCAGTGTTTTATAGTTCCTTCTGTTGTGTCTCTGTCTCTTCTGTGTCTCTGTCTCTTCTGTGTCTCTGCCTCTTCTATGTCTCTGCCTCTTCTATGTCTCTGCCTCTTCTATGTCTCTGCCTCTTCTATGTCTCTGCCTCTTCTATGTCTCTGCCTCTTCTATGTCTCTGCCTCTTCTATGTCTCTGCCTCTTCTATGTCTCTGCCTCTTCTATGTCTCTGCCTCTTCTATGTCTCTGTCTCTTCTATGTCTCTCATTCTTCTATGTCGCTGTCTCTTCTATGTCTCTGTCTCTTCTATGTCTCTGTCTCTTCTATGCATGTCTCTCTTTCTTTTATGCCTTTGCCTCTTCTATGCCTCTGCCTCTTCTATGTCTCTCATTCTTCTGTGTCTCTGCCTCTTCTATGTCTCTGCCTCTTCTATGTCTCTGTCTCTTCTATGTCTCTATCTCTTCTATGTCTCTGTCTCTTCTATGTCTCTGCCTCTTCTATGTCTCTGCCTCTTCTATGTCTCTGCCTCTTCTATGTCTCTGTCTCTTCTATGTCTCTATCTCTTCTATGTCTCTGTCTCTTCTATGCATGTCTCTCTTTCTTTTATGCCTCTGCCTCTTCTATGTCTCTGCCTCTTCTATGTCTCTGCCTCTTCTATGTCTCTCATTCTAATATGTCTCTCATTCTTCTATGTCTCTGTCTCTTCTATGTCTCTGTCTCTTCTATGTCTCTGTCTCTTCTATGTCTCTGTCTCTTCTATGTCTCTCTTTCTTCTATGTCTCTGTCTCTTCTATGTCTGTTTCTTCTGTCTCTGTCACTTCTATGTCTCTGCCTCTTATATGTCTCTGCCTCTTCTATGTCTCTGCCTCTTCTATGTCTCTGTCTCTTCTATGTCTTTGCCTCTTCTATGTCTCTGCCTCTTCTATGTCTCTGCCTCTTCTATGTCTCTGTCTCTTCTATGTCTCTGTCTCTTTTATGTCTCTGCCTCTTCTATGTCTCTGCCTCTTCTATGTCTCTGCCTCTTCTATGTCTCTATCTCTTCTATGTCTCTTCTATGTCTCTGTCTCTTCTATGTCTCTTCTATGTCTCTGTCTCTTCTATGTCTCTGTCTCTTCTATGTCTCTGCCTCTTCTATGTCTCTGTCTCTTCTATATCTCTGTCTCTTCTATGTCTCTGTCTCTTTTATGTCTCTTTTTCTTTTATGTTTCTGTCTCTTCTATGTCTCTGTCTCTTCTATGTCTCTGTCTCTCCTATGTCTGTCTCTTCTATGTCTCTGTCTCTTCTATGTCTCTGTCTCTTCTATGTCTCTGCCTCTTCTATGTCTCTGTCTCTTCTATATCTCTGTCTCTTCTATGTCTCTGTCTCTTTTATGTCTCTTTTTCTTTTATGTCTCTGTCTCTTCTATGTCTCTGTCTCTTCTATGTCTCTGTCTCTCCTATGTCTCTGTCTCTTCTATGTCTCTGTCTCTTCTATGTCTCTGTCTACAAGCCAAACATCATGCAATATTTACGCCGGCCATATTCAGACTGGTAAGAAGTCTGAGTTTGAGGAATCGTAGGCAATCATGATTTAAATAAACATTTTAAATGAAGGTAGATAGGATTGTGATTATCGATAATTTGTAGTTCCATTTCTAATATCTACATAAATGGTTCTCATGAATTCTTTAATGATACTGTAACAGGTTAGTAATGACATATTCAACTGTCTAAACCTAAACAGAAAAGTAAATGAAATTAGACCTCATTTTGACGTACTAAAAATATTAAAGCCTAACCTTTGACCCGCATTGCTCACTAAACTCTAAACCACACATTCCCTTGGCCATCTTTTGTTTTCTTTTCTCAGGGCAGACAGAGGGGAACATTCCTCTTTAGAATGTCTTAGAACACTAATACAAACAAAACAAGACGAGGTAGGGAAAATGGCCTAAGTAAGTACACCCATGCCGTCTCAGACTCACAAAGACAAGGTTCAACACCAAATTGTATTTTACTCTTTTCGAGCTCCAAGCATTATAAATAGAATACAAGTCTTGGAATGTTTAAAAAGAAAAAATATTTAATTCAGCTACTCTCAGAGAACTGGTTCCTAATATAACGGTAGACGCTGTGATGTAATTTCAATGAACTGAGCAGCTTGTTAGTTAAAAGTTACAAGGAACTGTGAAGTTGATTCCTTCTGTCCACCGGGCCGGAAGTTCATATCTGAAATAAACAGATTAACATTTAGTTTCTTTCTAAGCTCATAAACACACTTCTTACAATTTTTTTTTTTAAAAGAAAGGGTTAGGGTTGCTTCTTACAATGTGTCTATCTATCTATCTCGCTATCTATCTGTCTCTCCGTGTGTGGTTCCCGGCTTCATGCGCAGGGTATTTCTCAAGATCAAAAGTCATTTTATTAATATTTGTTTCAAATTTGGTAAGTGAACACAAATATTTGTTTACTAAAGTTGCAAGAACATTTTTTAAAACTCTGAAGTTCAACATTTAATTTTAATTGGAGAAATTTGCTGTCGTCTTCTTATTCCTTCATATTTCCCTGGCCGACACGTCAATATGTAAATTAGTTTGGCCTTCACGATGAGGTAGTTCTGCAGTCGGATGTCTTTGTGTTTGATGCAACTCGTGCTAAGGGACATAATCGACTTAATAGTTGCAACAAATCAAGCTAGTTTTGAAAAATGTAAAATGTCATTTTAATTATAAGGAAAAAATGTCTATTCATTTGAAAATTATATTTTCCGTTACAACGAAACCAGCACTGAATCGATTTTGAAATATTAAAATTCATTTATTTGATTTATTTTCATAAATTTGGGACTAAATGTCACAACTATAAATTGAATACATGTTAATTTTTTTTTAAATTGGAAAGAGAGTTAGTACCAAAATGTATAGTGCAGGCATCACTCCTTCAAAATCACCGACTTATTGTTGCTATTGACGCTAAAATCTTCCAACCTTCATTCGTAAATATAGAAGATAAAAGTGTAACTGACCATAGAATAGTGTCACATTGGCACGAATTAAAGACAAGGGTTAACATTGTCGAGTGCATTCTATACTCTCGAAAGACAATATGGTCACATTTGTAATGCAGGATCTTGAGCCTTTAAATCAATTAGTGTAAATGTGTAATGAGACTTGACTATGTAGCATTCATGATTATAATTAATTGACATATCTGCACTATATAGGTCATGTCGTGCCCTTTAACCCTTCAAGGATTCTACTTTTCTACTGAATACAAACGCCTTTATGCAGCATCCTCATGTTGTTGTTTTTTAAATTGTGGACTTACACTTCGTTTATAAAGGCGCGGTGGTTGAGTGGTAAAGCGCTTGTCTATCAAACCGGAATCTCGGGTTCGAATCCTGGAGAAGATTGGGATTTTTAATTTCGGGATTCTTGGGCGCATCTGAATCCACACAGCCTTGATGGATACCTGACATAAGTTGGGGAATAGTAAAGGCGGTTGGT
Source organism: Biomphalaria sudanica (assembly GCA_036873155.1). Classification (NCBI taxonomy): domain Eukaryota; kingdom Metazoa; phylum Mollusca; class Gastropoda; family Planorbidae; genus Biomphalaria; species Biomphalaria sudanica. Next base: position 49,173 of record JAZGLO010006001.1, on the reverse strand, counting down.
CGTTGTGCTGGCCACACGACACGCTCTTTAACAGTATGCCACAGTGTAATAAGAAATAAAGGAACACTGAAGAGTAACCTAAAACAAGGCTTTATTAAACTAGAACGACACATGAACTGACGAAAGAGACTTGGATAGTAGCACACTAAATCAATGTTGTGAACACATTCTCACGACGTTACACAAACATAAACAAATACTAACTATTTCACCACATTCACCCCGCCTAGGATTAAAATAGCAAGTATAGAAATATAGTAGGCCATAGCATAAATAAAAAAGAGAATGCCAGTGCCTGCAATACAATAGATCAATAAATAGTGTCGAAATATTAGTTTCTCTTGTAAACAATAATGAGGAGTGATACAAAGAAACATAAAAACCAGTATCTGTAGTAGGACGTATAAACAATTACTAGTTTCAGTAGCAAGGGATAAACAATGCCAGTTTATGTAGTCAGTATAAGTCTAGTAATAGAGAAACAACTCTAGACTCTATAGTTCGGTCTGGTTCTTCTCTCTCTTAAGTTGTAACGGGGTTGACTATCATGCTCTACAGTTTGGGAGTCACTAATGAGTTCCTGAGCGTCAAGTGGGGTATGATGGTTCTGTGTATTTTCAAGAGGAAGCGCTCGGAGATCCTCAGAGCCTTCCAGGGGTTCTTTCCTTTCTTGTATCACCGTAGGGGTGTTGACTGGTACTTCCATGTTTTGAGCTTCTGGAGGATATTCATTATCCTCACCCTGAGCGAAGAACGAAGGTTCACTTGTTGTTGTGGATGGGGAGGGGTTGGGAGCCAAGCGTCTTAGAGAGACTGTCTCCTCTTTACCGCTGGGCAACCGTACCACGGCATATTGGGGGTTACACATCAGTAACTCGACTTCTTCCGTGAGAGGATCATACTTTGAAGATCTGTTCTCTCTTCTCAGCAACACTCGACCTGGGCTGGATAGCCAAGTGGGGATAGATATCCCGAAGGAGGATTTCCGGTTGAACCGGAAAACTCTCTCATGTGGAGTTTCGTTTGTTGCCGTAGATAGTAATGATCTAATCGAGTATAGGGCCTGGTTCAAGACAAGTTCCCATCTTGAGATCGGGAGATCGAGGTCTTTCAGTGCTAAAGTAACAGCGTTCCATAGAGTTTTGTTTAGTCGTTCAATTTGCCCGTTGCCTGAAGGATTAAAAGCGGTTGTTCTACTTGTAGCTATTCCCCTCTCGTGCAGAAAGGATTGCACCTCCTTCGACATAAAGGACGTACCTCTGTCGGAATGGACGTATTCTGGCATCCCAACTAAGGAAAACAGCTGATTTAAACACTTTATGACAGTAGATGAGGACATATCGGGACATGGGTAGGCAAATGGGAAGCGTGAGTACTCATCCACCATTGTTAATAAATATTTATTGTGAGTAGCAGATGGGAGTGGCCCCTTAAAATCGATGCTTACTCTCTGAAATGGTTGGGTAGCCTTGATGAGGGTGCCTGAAAACTGTTTAAAGAATCTAGGCTTCAGTTCAGCGCAAGTTTTACATTGGTTTACCACTTTGCGGACGTCCTCGCAGGAAAAAGGTAAGTTCTTAGTCCGAACGAAATGGAGGAGTCTCGTGACCCCTGGGTGGCAGAGGTTGTTGTGTAACAGTTTGAGGTCTTCTCCAGTCATTGCTGACGCAAAGTGGTTTCTTGAAAAGGTATCCGCCGCAGCGTTTTGTTTCCCGGGTCGATATACGACGTCATATTGGAAACAACTAAGCTCTAGTCGCCATCTTTGTATCTTTTCGTTTTTGATCTTGCCCTTGTTTTGCTGGTCAAACATAAAGGACACTGAGCGTTGATCTGTAAACAATGTGAAAGGTCTACTGATGAGGTAATGTTGCCATTTTCTCAGGGCTTCTACGATAGCGTATGCTTCCTTTTCAACTGCAGAATGTCTGCGTTCACTATTAGTGAGTGTTCTTGAAAAGAAGGCGACAGGACGGCCGTCTTGATTAAGAGTGGCGGCGATCGCGATGTCAGAGGCATCTGTTTCGACTATTAGTGGTCGATTATAATCTATCGTCGACACAACAGCGTTTTCAAGTTCATGTTTTAGCTGTTTTAAAGCTTCCTGTACTTGTTCAGGGAGAGGAAAGGTTTTGTTGTTCACCAATAAATGGATCTTGTTGGAGAAATTTGGGATCCATTGAGAATAATAGGACAGTAGTCCAATAACCCGCTTTTGTGATTTCATGTCTTGTGGTGGAGGTAGATTTCTCAACGCTTGAAATCTTTCGGGGTCTGGTCTTAATTGCCCTTGTGAGATTTCGTAACCTAGGAGGCATACTTTATCAGTCGCAATAGCACTTTTATCATCGTTGAATGTGATACCGTACTTTTTAGCGGCGTTGAGAAATCTTTGTAGATTCTGGTCGTGGCTACTGGAGTCACGTCCGCAGATGGTAACGTTATCCACGTAAGCGAACGTATCCTGTAGCCCTTCCTCCTCAATTATGGTGTTGATCGTCCTTTGAAATGCAGCAACTCCGTTTGTCACTCCAAAAGGAATGCGGCAAAACTGATAAAGCTTTCCGCAAGCCTCGAACGCCGTGTACTGCTTTTCATCATCCCTGATAGGTATCTGGTGATAAGCGCTTTTGAGGTCAAATGTACTGTATATTGAGTATTTAGATATTTCCTGCACCAGTTCATCAACTTTTGGCACGGGGTACGCGTCGAGGTAAGTGAATCGATTGATGGTTTGACTATAGTCGATAACCATTCTCTTTTTGTGCCTTTCATTCGTTGTTACAATTATTTGAGCTCTCCACGGGGACGTGGAAGGTTCAATAATTTTGTGAGATAGAAGTCTCTTGATTTCAGTTTGAATGAATTTGGAGTCAGGCATAGAATATTTTCTAGATTTAGTGGCTATGGGGTGGCAGTTAGGAGCAAGATTAGCGAAGAGGTGAGGGGCTTCAACTCGTGCAGCTTTCAGCGTACAGACCTGAAGAGTGCTTCGTTTTCCCTCAAATGGGATCATCAGTTTTTCGTGCTGGCTGATGAAATCTAGTCCTAAGATTACATCAGATACTAGTCCGTCTAGTAGTGAGAGCTTCACACTTTCGTATTGTTCGTCTTTGTACTTTATTTTGGCGAAAATATGTCCGTGAGTAGTGCGAGAAAGATGTGTAGAGGCCATGTAGATTCTGTTTCTGGACATTTCTAATTTCCATTTGTACCTTTTAGCAATTGAAGAAGATATATAGCTTTCACTGCTCCCCGTATCTACGAGAGCCTTCAATGGTACTCCATTGACCAGTATTGAAATTGTAGATTTAGTAAGGCCGGACGCTGGTGTCGATGCCCAGGAAGATCCAACGGTTGTAGTCCGCGACGTCTCATCATCCGCTTTCACTATGGCTGAGGTTGTAGATTTGAGTGTCTGTCTGGTCGATCTACAGACTTTCTGAAAATGACCCCTCTTGCCGCACAAGTTGCATGTAGCGTCACGGGCTGGACATCTAAAGCGTTGATGTGGGCTGTATCCACAAAAGAAGCATCTTTTACTAGTCGCCGCACTCACCTCATGTTCTAGTTTTGTTGTTGGAGAAAGGCTCTCCACGTCGGCGCTGGCTCCACATGGAGTTTCAGAGTAGATGTTATACGCCATGGCATGGTTATGGGCATATTCAAGTTGTCTTGCCTCTTCATAGGCACTCTGTAGAGTTAGAGTAGATTTCTCTAAGAGTCGCAGCCTTATGCTGTTTGAAGCCAGTCCGGTAATGAAGGCGTCTCTTACGAAGATATCTCTGTGTTCTTCAGCGGTGACAGCTTTGAAGTCACAGTCTTTGGCCATACTTTTAAGCTTAAGTAGGAAGGAGTCAACGGTTTGTCCGTTCTCTTGTCGACATAGAGTTATCATGTGCCGTGCGAAAATTTCGCTTTTAGGTTTCACGTAGACATTTTGTAGAACTTTGATTGATTCTTCGAACGTTGTACACTCACTTATGTACTGAAATACGCTCGAAGAAACGTAGTTTTCAAGTAGTTTCTTTTTGTCAATCTCGCAATGAGAGACTGAGGAGATGAAATTCTCAAATGTTCTGAGCCAGTGCAGCCACTTCTCGGCAGCCGATGGCGTGCTAGGCTCTATGTCTAGCTCTTTTGGCCTAAATAGACGCTCCATTTGTATTACAATTTTTACTTACAGACTGAGAATAGTGTTGAACGAAAATCCAAATAAGATACACGAGACACATAGATCCATAGAATTGAAAATTTCTAGTTTAATAAATTGTAATAAGAAATAAAGGAACACTGAAGAGTAACCTAAAACAAGGCTTTATTAAACTAGAACGACACATGAACTGACGAAAGAGACTTGGATAGTAGCACACTAAATCAATGTTGTGAACACATTCTCACGACGTTACACAAACATAAACAAATACTAACTATTTCACCACATAGATCTGTAGATCGCAAGGTCTGAAAGGGAATTTTTTTTTTCTTTTACTTACCTTCGTTTGTTGTAGAAAATATAGGGCAGTCTGGCGAAGATTTCAAAGGTTGAAGGACTGCAGACGAAGGCTGTTAATGTCTGACACGTGACAGTAAAGCTGTATGGGGAAGGGCTCTGCAATAAGAACAAATCCATATGTTTAAGAATTGTATTTCATTGTCGACATTAACTAGAAATAAGAACAAAGGTTACAAAATCAGAGTCATCACCAGGATTCAGCCACAACATCTCTATATATTCATTTAGCGTACATTTAATTTTTTTTAAATTATAGTTATTAACCTTATTCATACATTCAAAATTAATAACAAGTTACAATAATAAAGAGAATTTCAAAAAGATTTATCCTTCTTACAAAAATAGATACACTGGCAACACACACACAAAAATTATTGACCTAGATTACTTTAGGTAGTGGAGCTAGCTACATTGGTGTACAATTGACTTGACAAGACTTTCCCCTCGCTAATAAAAATTAACATCTACGTTGTCATTTGTCATACAAACTAGACCTAGATCTAGCTAGATCTAGACCTAATTATAAATCTAAATATAGATTCAAGATATAAGTCTAGGTCTTGATCTAGAACTAGATCTGAGTCAAGATCTAGAAATAGATCTAAGTCTAGATCCTGAATTTCCAGGGGTACCTTGAAATCTCTTGTTTTAGGGTGTCATTCCTGCGCACGATTGAAAAAAAACGACATTGTCAGCTTTCAGTTAATAAAAATTTATTTGTAGACACGAATGTATTGTCTAATACAAAATCTTAATTATGACATTATGCTTATCCCTTCCTAGACTGGGCCCCGCGCAATCCGTCTCGCATAGGGCCCCGAAATTGTAAGGGCCGGCCCGGCCCTGCATGGAAACAGTTCTCATAAACCAAGACTTGCTATTCGTTTATACCAAGTAGGCACCATCTAGGCCTACAATAGCTACTATTAAACAGGATATTTTGGGTAAGGATTCGACATTGCACAAGACCCCGCACACTGCTAAAGCGCTTCTTCCACAGTACTTCATAGCTATATGCAGTTAAATAGAACTTTATCTTAATTTATCTTATCTTATAAAATACAGACGTTGCTTAAGACACTAGAGTAGTTGCTGATTTTTTCTTTTACCTGACAAAACAAGAATCAATAAACAAATTTAACTAATTAGTTAATGAAATATTGGTAACTAATTCTTTTGTTTGGTATCGAACAAAGGAAAGAAATACTACTTAACTGATGTATTGGTATAAATTGAATTAGTCCCCTTTTAACTATGTAAAGAGAAATAGGTCACGGCTTTTTTTAAACTAACAAACCTATTTCCATATGCTATATATCGACTCACTCTGTCTGTCTGTCAGTCTTAATTTGAAATATATTTTATACGGTATCTAACTCAAAATTTATTTCAAGAAAATAGTTGTTTTTTTAATTTACTTTTACTGGCAAAGATTAGTCATCAATTATTCCAAGAGTTTGCATTGCGCATTGCGTTTATGGTGCTGTTTAATTACCAAAAAATGAGAATGTCTTTGAACTTTTTACGTAACAATGTGGCTGTGTGAAAATTTGCATAAATAAAATGGAAAAGCAGCTAAGTTAGCTGGAATGATGCTTTACAAGCGAGATTCCAACGTAGTTGGCAGTATATAATGCTATATCTTCTGCCGTTGTTGTAATTGGCAATAGATAATTCAATATAATCTGCTTAATCAAAATACGATAGTAGATGCAAGAGGTAATGTAATGTAATATTTAGCATGTTTAGAGATATTTATGCAAAAATGTTTTTGGCCCACATATAATTACAATAAATGTGACAAATCATATTTATATGACAGTGTAGATATCTCTCTCTTTTAAAAAAGACAAATGAACTTTTTTGAGCTAGGTCTACATCTTTATGTATAAAATTTACATTGTAACGTACTCTACGATTAGTCTCCGAAATACAATCTGGGTAACTTCCCACATAGACGTTCTTTTCCAGTCGAGTAAACAAAACTTCACATTCGGGTTGAGGCGTCATAGACTCCAACTCGACATTGGTCAGGTCTGCATATTCATATTGCTTTGGCCTGAGGGATAAATGAATACAATGAGGGGGGGGGAGGATAACATCACAGGTAAAAGATTAAGAATTAATTTATTAAAATTACATGGGCATTTAACTTTATTAACTAAATTTGTACTATGCATGTCCATAAGAAGAAAGTTTGTAAACGCATGTCGTAAGACGCAGCTAAAGAGCAACTTTTTTCCTATATTATCAATATTTCTATATGGTCTCTACAAATCAACTTACCTGTAATCAATTGGCTGTTTGACATTTAACACCTGACCGTGGATAACTCCGAACTCATCTTCAGAGTAAACCAAAATATTCATTCTATTAATAACCCCATTGACGGACTGCTCAAGATACAAAGTCCAATTCTACATCAGAAATAAAGAAATTAAAATATTTTAGTACCTCAAAAATAAAAATAAAAATAATGGAGAATCAAATCATAAAAAAAAAACAGCTTCGAAAAAATAGTCAACATCGAATGTTACAAAGTTGTATCGTTTGAGAGAACATTGTTGATGTGACGCATTGAACATTTTCATACAAGGCGGGGAAAAAAATTATATAAATAGCATACATTTTGGTGTATCCGGTCTGCAAAATAGAGAAAGTGTTGCTGATTGTGAACTTTTTATCAGCGCAGAATCCAGAGACGTAAGAGACTATTCGACTTTCACTATAAGACTTGAAATTGCCAGGGAGAGTTGATGCAAAGATTAACAGCTACCATTTGAGATGTTTAAAATTATAGCTGAAATCATTTTTATATAAACTACGTAAGGGGAATCACTCCTATAATCAAAATTACTAAAACATAGTTATTTACCCATTATGTCACATGATCTAATAGAAGGCAGGAGAGCTGGAGGTTGTCCACTTTTAAGGTATACTGATGCATGCAAGCGCGCCATGAAGCTCGATAGAATCGACACCAACAGTTGGGAGAAAGAGACACTGGATAGACCCAGATGAAGAGCAAGCATCACGGAAGGATCATGGACTGCAGATGGCGTACACACCAGAAGTAGAAAGAAAGGTGAAAGTACAACTGCCCCTGGTGATTACAGATTTCCTAACTTTGACCGCAGTTTTGTATCACGGATCTGCCTCTTTAGTCACATGATAAACACAGCTACCATCTCTTGAGTAACTTCTTCATAAAAGATGCTTTTCCAAAACACACACGATCCTGCATCTATTAAACCACTGTTACATCAGATCTGGACAAAGTGGCCGTCTCATTTCCAGTAGGACTAAAATAGAAAGATTGAAAAACTCCTTTATCCCACTTTCGGTTAGTGTATTACAAGGTCATCTGTCGTCATCAAGAGGTACATAGAAATCAAACTCATAAAGCACTGGTTGTGAGTGTGTATGTGTTTCGTGCGTGAATATTGTTCGTATTTGTTTCTATAGTGTTATTTCAGTAGTTATACTGAGGTGGTCAATTGTAGTCAAACTGAATTTCCATTTCTCAGAACCAGTATAGATTATCTTGTCTTATTATATCATATCCTATCTTATATTTTCTTATCTTATCTTATCTTAAAATGCTAAAGAAACATATATGTTATCATTGCATGTGACTGGATTATTTGTTTCCTGTATCCATATAACAGAAAATCTATATTAACAACAAATGTGTAAAAACTTACATCCGGGAAAGCTGCTATTACCACGGGTCTCCAAAAGACGCTGATACCGTCGTGTTCATCTTCAACCTCAGCATCTAGTTCATCCACAACTCTCTGAACTTTGTTGTTGTAGTAGCCGTTGAAGATGCTGAAGAAGGTGAAGAGATTCTCTGACAGTACTGTGGACAAATGGCTGCGTCTTGAAAGCTGTTATGTACAGTTTAGGTTGCGGTTGATGCATTATTCTTTTGGTAACTGCGATCTTTTAATATGGTACATCAGTCGTGATAAAATTTTAAAAGAAATATATAGGCCTATAATGAGTAATATAACCCCAAATAGTAGAGATAGACTATATGTTGCCATTATTAATAAAGATGGTCCAGCTATTTCCCAAACCAGCATGAGATAACGGAACACTTCTGAGAATTTAAGGGAACACTTAGCTTATTTTTTTTAGAAAGATTAATTAATGTGGTTAATTATTACAATAGTTCGTAAAACACCTATTTAAGCCTCGCAGAACACTAGTGTTCCAAGGAACACAGTTTGTGAAACACTTCATGAAAGATCTGGACAGGGGAGATATGTCGGTCTATGAGATAGAAATTAGGAATCGTGTCTAAAAACAACGACCTATTCTTCATGACTTATCCTTACTAGTTTGGTATATGCAAGAACATTAACTTAAGTCAAGAATGTGTATTTGTGAATTATGAAGTAGCATTAGTGTATTATTGTGTTAATTAATATTTGAAATGAATATCTTTAACTTAGTACTGTGTATGGCCAACAGATGATTAATTTACCATATGGCAACAGAATGATCAACCGCCTATACGTTTCTAAGAATCCTGAAATTGAAAATCTCAGTTTTGATTTACTACAGACATTTTGTATGGAATTTCGTTCTATTTTGTTTTGTAGCGCTCATGACAAAGATGTAATTAGCTCCCCTCTCACTGACATGTAATTAGCTCCCCTCTTACTGAGATGTTATTAGCTCCCTTTTCTCTGTGAACAATTCTATAAATAGCTACATACAGTTGTATATATTTTTAACCAAGCTCCATATAATACAATTAGAAAGGTGGCACACGCAGTGTTACCTTTTTCTGCAAATGTCGCAAAGCTGCACGACAAGATGAGAAACAGAGACAGTTTTAGGCTGTTCATTTCTGGTCCACGTCTGCTCCCTCTCCTCAGTAAGAAACTGGTCTCAACGTGTCCAGAAGTATTCTTATATAGGCCAGTGCTTCATCCCAGTTGTTCTGTCTTGAATGTTTTAGCTTTGTTCTCTGTTGACGCTCCCGCATTTAGATCTATAGTCAAAACTAGTACATTGTTTATAGGTAGTTAGATCGCTATCTTGACACCTTGTACACCAAAGTTTGCTGACTAGTGGAAATTAAACTACAACCAGTAAAAAGTTTCAAAATAGTCTGTGGAGAGGGGGTGGTGGACATTATGTTAATTAATGAAACTGTACTGCAGTCACGTGATGTTCCCCATCAAAAAGTGTGACCATCGCGTGATATATTTATGCTAATGAGTATAGAACAAAGTAGATGATCAATTATGTGGTGGCTGATTGGTTAAGCGCTTGGCTTTAGTTGAGGAAAGCAAAAGTCGGTTGGTCGTTGGGCTGGCCACACGATACCCTTCTCATTAAGAACTTTTAACAAATTAACATGAATTATTATATAAAATGTTAGTGATGTGGTCTGCCGGTGTGTAGAACCAGACATACACCTAAAAGCCGTTACTTTTTTAAAAAATTTGATTCACAGGTTATGTAAATGAGGTCGAATGGTGTAATGTTGAAGAATGCGAATGGTGTGAAATGCTGGGTTCTTGCTTCCACTCTTGACACGTGACAATTATATACACTATAAACTGACTCAAGTCAGTTTCAGCAGACAAATATAAAGTTTATTTTAAAACACAATAATAATAATACTGCACTCCTTGTTAGTGCTACAAGTCAAGAAAAAATAAACAATCCTATCCGCATGACAGCGGTGTCACATGTATCCAATATATGTTAGTTACAAATCACGTCCGCATCTCAGCGGGTAACACTGTACAGAATAATCCTTAATAATAATACACATCTCAAAAGGAGCACTGGCAACAGCTGCCCACGAGTTACTTTCTAACTGTAAATACTACCGACTTTTCTAAGTCGCTACTGTCCGTCCCTGACCAAAATATTACTTGACCACTCGGTCGAAAGAATACCTCTTGACTTAACTGACTTGACTTGACTTACTGACTTGACTGAACTCATTCTCCTTCCTGTTTTCTACATCAGGAATTCCACGTGTCTTTTAAACTCTTAACATGACGTGAACTTTAGATCATGCAGTGTCAACTAAGACTGTGACAGGTTGGAGACTTAGTTTACGAGGAACTAAGGCATGCTGTTTGCCTACTGTATTGTCCTTTGGAAACTTAATCCCACGTATATACTGGATAGTAAAATTTTCATGTGCCCATCTGAGGTGTGTGGACGTGCTTGAATTTCCATAGTTGAAAAATAAGGCTCTTCAGTGGGATTCGAACTTGATATCCATCGGTTCGAAAGTGAAGCGACTAACAACTTTTACAACCACGTATACCCTAATAGAGCGCTTTCTTAAAAACATGGGACACTACGGCGTTGTTTTATAGTCCAGAGTTTATCGAATCTTACCGAAGTAGCAAGTAAATTTTCTATATTCTGTTTGTTATTTTTTTTTTATTTTAGTGATACTAAGTCATTAAACAATCTATCTTAAGGATTTTCAACCCGTGGCTAGAGACCCCACTTTGGGAATCCAATGAAGATTTTCCAGGGTTCACCAAGCTAAAAAGATTAACAACCGCTGCTCTATTCAGTTGTACAAACTGTCATCTAAAAAAGATAGAGAGTGTATCCCGTTCCTTATGCCAAGAAAGTATGTTTGATTGTTCATGTTAGTGAACGCTTAAAAACAACTAAACCTTTTTTCTGGAGTAACCTCACAGTGTGATCCAAGCTTGAATGTCACGCCGAAAGAAAATAGCTTTAATAACTTGTCAGTTTACTTATTTTTTTAACTGCGTTTTTCTATTTCCTATCAATAAATTCGTTCGCCCATAATTGATATTGTTACGACTCTGCTATGCGCACCGCCATCCAGGCTAGTGCAGAGGTGCGCACTTCTAGTAACCAGACTAGAACAGGATGTTGACATTAGGACACAATCGATTTCCGCCCAAGTGGAGAGCCTAGATAAAGATGCTGTGCTCAAGACATGTTGCTCTACATGCATTAGTGATGTCCTGTAAATAAACATCTGTGTGTCTCGTTGAGTTGCCTCACTTAAGTTATTACAATATTTGAATTGATGGTTTTCCTTGAATGACAAGTACTTTGCATATTGCTCCGCTTTTAATCAGCTTTATCAATCAGCCCGACGATGTTTGATAAACGTCATCTCTCTCTTTATCTTTATCATTTTGCGACAGACGTTTTAAAGTTGGTAAACAATCTGGCAGTCTATGTCTCCTGGTTACTTTGGCGGAGAAAGTGGGGGCCATAGACATAGAATTTTGTTAAAGAGGAATGTGTCTTTATACAAAAAGCATCATCTTGACAAGAGCGCGCAACTCTATTGGAAGGCTATGGACAGAGGTTGGGTAGCCTTCCAATAGAGTTGCGCGCTCTTGTCAAGATGGCTACTTTTTGTATAAAGGCACATTCCTCGTTCCATATGCTAGAACAAATCTGTACAAATGCTCTTTCTTCCCTAGCGATATTAGAGCATGGAATGGGTTGCCTGAGAAAACCAATGACTTGGCAGAATTTAAGTCGTTGGTTAAGACTAAGACTAAGACTAAGACTGCTTTATTGATCCTTACGGAAATTTGTTGTGATTACAAGGACTCTTTTCTCATATAAAGACAACACAACAGAAAAATACACACAAATACAACAGACAACATAAGAGTTCATTCAGCGACTACAGACAGGTATCTTGGTGCATTTCATGTTCCCTGATCAATGAGTGGCGGTGATAGAGTCTGACCGAGTGAGGTACGAACGAGTTTTTGTACCGCTCTGTTCTTGTTTTGATTGACAGCAGTCGCCCACTTCGCGACGACCTGTCGTAGTTCTGATGGAGCGGGTGGCCGTTGTCTTCCAAGATTTTTTCGATTTTTGTTCAAAAAGTTCCTTTTAATGTGGTAATGTTGTGAGTGTAATTTTTGATGCTTTTTCAATGATGTTTTCTAGACGTCGCAACAGTTTAGATGAGGCGTTGCCTTGCCAACAAGTTATTCCGTATGTTAGCAGACTCTGCATAGTCGCGCGGTAAAATGTCTCAAGGATCTTCTTGCTTAATTAAAAGCTATTGAGTTTGTATAGAAAAAAGAGTCGCTGGGCTGCCTTCTTTGTCAGAGTTCCAAGGTGGTCTTCCCATGAAAGCTTGTTGTTGATGATAACACCTAGATATTTATATGCCTTTACTTGTTCTATAGATGTAGTGTTTATTTGCAGTTCACGTATAGTATGTTTTTTCTTTCTAAAATCTATAATAAGTTCTTTAGTTTTTGTTCAGTTCTAGAAAGTTGTCGGTGCACCAGTTTGTAAACTCTTCTATCGAGCTTCGATACTGAGTTTCGTCTCCTGAAATAAGACCGACTATGGCAGTATCATCAGCGAATTAAATGAGTTTAACTGAGTCATAGATGCTTCTTATGTCATTAGTGTAAAGAGTGTATAGTACAGGAGAAAGTACACAACCTTGTGGAGCACCCGTACATAGTACTCGAGTTGACGATTTGGTGTTGTTGACTTTAACATACTGGGGCCGTTGGGTTAAAAAGTTTAGAACCCAAGCTTGTAAGTAAGGGCTTACATTTAAGTTACTCAGTTTGTTTATCATTAGATGTGGCTGTATGGTATTGAAAGCCGAGGAGAAATCTACAAAGAGGACTCGTGCGTATGTTTTTGGGTATATCGAGATGCTTATAAAGCTGGTCCAAAAGCAATAGCATTACGCGTAGGACGAAACTTCTTTTTTTGGACGTAACGTCTGTATTTTATAAGATAAGATAAGAAAAGCATGAACCTACTCATAGATCTAGCCTTTGTTCATAGTCTTTCAATATGCATAAATATACTCAGACTTTTTACGCCTGTCACCCTTATAGCTAAAATACGCTTGTTTCAATGGGTGCAAGTCACCTTTCAACAGTTTATTTTCAAATTTTAAATATGCCATTGACAGTGCAAATTTTTGTCTTCTAAAACGGGAAAAAACATTGTTTTTATTATGGTAGTGTTTACTTTGACTGCGAAACATGAAGAATGAATAGGAAATGAGACAAAGAGATATAGATATACATTCTCAGATTGACGCCCTTATGTCTTTTCAATGCAAATGTTGTTTTAGTTGAAAAAAAAAAGAGAATAACACAAAAGAAAGCGGGGGGGGGGGGAGGGAATAAAAAAATTATTCCCCAACAAATTCTGAGCATGAAGATGAACTGAAGGTCAATGTCTGTCAATACGCTTTAATGTCGACTTGGAATGTAATGTACTGTGCAAGCATAATAGATCCATAGGGGCCGCCGACTATACATTTAAACTCCCTTTGTCACTCATTACAAAGCTAATAATAAACTTGCTCGGTATGTCAGTCTGGTAAATGATTCTAATTCTCGGATCAAAAGGAAAGTTTGCACAATTGTTTATTGCCCTATACAAAACACGAATCAATAGAAAAATTTACCAATGATATTATCGATAAACCGTAACTAATTAATTTGTATAGAAACAAAATTCACTTGACAAAGGGGAGATTGTTCCGAATATTTAAGAAAATTCAAATTCATTCGGTGCACCAATGTTCAGTGGCCTTCGTCAACTTTCTCGTGTTGATAAAGACATTTTTTTTAGTCTAACTAGGCCGTGTGACTTAGTGGAATCTTTTCTTTTGACGTCATTGGGAATGATTTCGTTATGTAAATAAAATGCTATAAGAACTATTTCGTCAATATCTAGAGTTATCTTATCTTATACACTGCAGACATGACAACATTAAAAGATAAAATATTTACGTTTGATGCATTTCATTTGTCAATCTAGTCAATGTCTTAGTATGTAAACTGGAGAAGTGTATATTTCTCTTCCACGCTGGCCTCAAACAATTCATCAATGTTTGCATTTTTGATGTACTTAATGCGTGGACTCCTAAGCTTACGAATTTTTTTAAAATTTCATTTTCACAGTGTAATGATATTTAATTTTTTCATTCCCCCCCTCTTTTTTATGCTGGAGGCCGTAAATGACCTCAGTGAGTGTGTTACTGTGCTTAGGAGCATTAGTTTTGATTTTCTCGATTGAGAGATTGAGGTTTTTTTTTTTGTTTTTTGTGTGTGTTTGTGAATCACTATATGGGAATTTGATTTGGAGTATCGTAAAAGTATTTCTATTACCGAGATTATGACACATTACAATTGGATTGTGTTTTGGCCTTTTCCGATGGCCTAGAGCAATGATGCCCAAATTACGGCCCGCGGGCTATATCCGGCCCGCAACATAGTTCCGTCCGGCCCACAAAAACATCCGCACAAAGTGTAGACAATCACGTCCCAACATAAAAAAAAAGATAAAAAAAAAGGCCCTACCTTTGAGCTCTCACTATTTCTTTGATGGATTGTGGTACTTATATTAAAGCCAACATGTCTGATTTATAAACAAAATTGCGGTTCATTTTAAAGAACATCACACTTAACATCAGGCGAATTTTTACCAAAAAGAGACTAGAAAATATGTCTGCTGTAAGACTAGCTACTGAGCTACTTATATTATCAGTAGAGAAAGGAAGTCATTTTTAGAGTGAGAATGCGTAAAACAAAAAGGGCTTGCTAACAGTGAGTCCTTAAAAGAATATGGTTGAAACTGTCTGATGACAAGTACGATACTAAGACACAGGGTAGCAACTCTTTATTTATTCGTGGAACAAAAAGAAATTTTTTAATCAAAGAGAAGCTTTCATGAGCATGCAACAGACCCCCACTGGCAAAGAACTGTTTAAAGAAGTTTCAACCATCACAAAGGCTGCTCTAACTTAATGACTCATTTATGAGTTGGCTTCGGATAAACATCTCACTATTTGTTGTAAGTACTAGAGTCACGGGTTTCTAATAAAATATGTTGTTTATTTCCCTTTTTAAAAATATTGTTGTAACTTTAGGTTAGGCACTCAACGAAAAGACATACAACTCAACACAGTTTAACAGGAAATAAAAGTTGTGTTTATTCACTAAGGTAAACACATAACATGATGATTCATCCTTCAGCTTTCTCAGAGTCTTACTACTAAGTATAAAAGTCCTTTGCTACTTAACTCGAATGTGGACCAACAACAGCCTTCCCCGCTTCGCTCCAGGTCCCTACTACAACCTTCAGGCAGCACAGAAGTTGGCCTCTTAGTTTCCCAAACATCCAGACTCTTCACAATCTTTGATGCACTGTTCTTCTCTCTCTTCTAGTGTCCTCCTGTTTACGTTCACTAGTGCGCTGGTGCGCACCTCAAGCACTGGTGCAAGGCAGGGTTACAACAATGGCAATGTGGCCCGTGACACGAGTGTCGGAAATTAAAATATTAAAATGGCCCTTTGGCCGGATAAGGCTAGGGATCACTGGTCTAGAGGTTAAGTTCGCTTGGGAGAGCGTTACTGCTAGGCGGTGTTATCGCTTCCGGGGTCACCGGTTCGGTCCCTTATTTTCTTTTCAGTTAATTCACTACTTTCTCTCTTAAAAACTTGGTCCCTAGTGCTGCTTTTTATTGAAGCTCAATATGTAAGTATCATTCATTTGTTTCAGCACCTAACTTCACATTTATTCTTTTTTAAAAGGCAGCACAGAAACCTTCTCCCAGATAGCCTTTCGTACTTTTTTTTTTTTAAAATGCCGCTACACTGTGGCAATATGCAATTTGTGCTTTCACACAGACGCAAACACTCTTTTGTTCCCCTGGCAATCAAATCATTAAATAGGAACAATCTGATATAAACTTTGTCACATGTAAATTATGAGTGAGTCTGGTGTGAATGTACACTTTGGTTTCTTATAGTTATAATGTTTTTTTTTGTTTGGTGTAACGCACAAATTGTAAGACAAATTTCCATACGGACAATAAAGATTACTTTATTATTATTATTATAAAAGTGATTGGACCATAGCGCACCGAGCATGCTTTAAGCATTCAAGTTGCGTTAAAAGAAATCCTAATTACACAAATGTATTGTTATAGCTCCGAGATGCACACCGCCATCCAAGGTAGTGCGGAAGGTGCGCACTATTAGTGACTAGACTAGGAAAGATGTTGAACGATTTCCGCCCAAGTCTAGAACCAATATGAAGAGGCTGCCTGGTCGTGCGGTATGCGCGCTGAACTGTCGTTCGGATTTATCGATGGTTGAGGGTTCAAATCCTGCCCGCTCCCATGCCCCGTCGTCCTGCGGGAGGTATGGACTAGGAAGTAAACTATCTTCAACTCTGAAGGAACATCCGAAACATGTAAAACATTTAACAAACATTTTACAAGATGCTGTGCTCAAGGCAGATGTCCTATGTGTTTGTCATGTCTCCATGTAAATAATCATCTATGTTTCGTGAAGTTGCCTCCCTTCAGTTATTACAGTATTATTGTTAGTAAAGACCTGTTAACAAGAACAACATTCTTTTAAAATGCTTTAAAAAAAAAGACAATACCACCTTTTTACAATTGGTAGAACGATTATTTTTCTCTTTATAGATAATAAGTGTTAGATTTTTTTTATACCTCGACTCATTCCTACCCCCTCTCCCAAAGAAAAATCTTGCTCGCAAAATAAAGAACACATTAGTTAATTAAACTCTTGAATGGATAACACCCACCCACTTACGAAAATATTAGAAGACGTTTAATCCATTTGAGATTTGTATTGTCCGTTTCAATAAAAGCAGATATTTTTTTTTGTTGTTCTGTTCTCAGGGCACTAAAACTAGAAATGTCTGCCCTCTAAAACCCACAAGAATTGGTTCGTCACCTAATTGTATTTGCTCGTTTACTGAACTAAGCATTATAACTAGAATACAAGTCTATGAATGTTTATTTAATTCAGCTACTCTCAGAGAACTGGTTCCTAATATAACGGTAGACGCTGTAATGTAATTTCAATGAACTGAGCAGCTTGTTAGTTAAAAGTTACAAGGAACTGTGAAATTGATTCCTTCGGTCCACTGGGCCGGAAGTTCATATCTGAAATAAACAGTTTAACATTTAGTTTTAACTCTTTAAGTTTTATCTATCTATCTATCTATCTATTTATCTATCTATCTATCTATCTATCTATCTATCTATCTATCTATCTATCTATCTATCTATCTTTCTATCTATCTATCTATCTACCTAACTCTTTTCAAAACAGAAATATTTGTGGATGCTTTTTTGTGTATCACTTAGGTATAGCAAAATGTTATAAGTCAGAGATGAGATATTTTTCTCAATAGATGTAAGTGAAAACTTCATAAGAACACAAATTTGTATGGATATTTGTTTCAAATTCTGCTAAGTTCACACACAGATCTTTTTAAAATTGCAAGAACATTTCTAAAACTCTAAAGCTCAACGTCTATCTTTTTTAAATTCCATCTACAAATTTCCCTGGCCGACATGTCAATATATAAATTAGTGTTTAGTCTCCACAATGACGTGCTCTACAGTCGTACGTATTTATGTTTGATGCAACTCGTGCAAAGGGACTTAATCGACTTAACAAAAATAATAGTTCAAAGACTCAAAAAAACAAAGATTTACTGCTGCAGGGGTAAACGACTGTATAGAAAATACGAAAAACATGCATATATGTAACTTTGCCGGACCAAGTAAAACAAAGGACGTTTGGGCCACGAGGCCTTGATCAGCTACAAAACAAACAAAAAATAAAAAACAATTAACACAAAATAGTCTTAAGTTAACTTATCTGTCCGATGTTGTTCTCTATCGAGGCAGAAAAGAAATGAGCTGCGCTGGTGTAAAAGCGCGGGAAAACGGAAGGGGGCGGAGATGTCAGGCAAAGATGAATGGGAAAAGGGGGTACCGTAGTGTTAGTGCCCATCGCTTATTAAATAAAAGTGTGCTGGTTGTTGATCCCGTTAGGTTGGAGGGTGCCTGACATGTAAATAAGTTTGTTTTCGATCTGCAGACGGGTGTTTTTGTCGTTGCATTGTTGTATGGCAGTGACGAGGAGGTCGGTGGTACCCCTATGATGTGTGTTATTGAAATGGATAGAGACGGGCTTAGTAGCGAAGTTACGAATGTCTCTAAGGTGTTCTTGGAGTCGTGTTTTTAAGGTCCTGCCTGTGTTTCCAATATAAACCATCTGACACCTTGAGCATATTATAGCATATATGACTCCTCTACTATTACAGTTAAATTTGCCACTTATCTTGATGGTAATTTTAGGACAGGTGATGGTGGGGGTGGCGAGTGTGTGTTTGCAGGTCTGACAATTACGTCGCTTACATGGCCAAGTGCCAGGTTCACTTGAAATGTTGTGGAGTTTAGTGTGTACTAATATGTCTTGTAGGTTTTGGTCTCGCCTGAATACTACAAGAGGTGGGGATGAAAAGACGTCGCGAGTATGTTCATCGGCTAGGAGAATGTTCAGGTTTTTGAGAAAGATGTTTTTTGCTTTCACATTGTGAGGGTGATAGGTTAATATCAATTTGGGCCTCCCATCATTGTTAGATATCGTTTTTTTCTTGAAAGCTTGTTCTCTTTTAAGATTCTCCACTCGCGATAAGGCTTTGTCTAAAATAGCCTGAGGGTAGCCACGACGCAAGAAAAACTCTATCATTTCAGTTGCTTTTTCAGTGAAGTCATTGTCATCTTGGCAAAGGCGGCGGATACGTAGAAGTTGGGAGTAGGGGATAGAATCTTTACAGGATGGTGGATGGGATGACGAGTATAGGAGATAGCTATGGCTGTCAGTGTCTTTGTAATGGCAGGATGTAGACAGAGAATTTCG
The DNA here is from genome assembly GCA_036873155.1 of Biomphalaria sudanica. Lineage (NCBI taxonomy): Eukaryota > Metazoa > Mollusca > Gastropoda > Planorbidae > Biomphalaria > Biomphalaria sudanica. Next base: position 29,925 of record JAZGLO010006001.1, on the reverse strand, counting down.
GGTTATGTTTATTTCTATGTCTAAGAAGTTCACTCTAGTTCTGGAAATGGTGTAAGTGAAACGAATGGCGGGATTGAAGTTGTTAGTGAACTCAATAAATTGGATAAGTTCATTCTCTGTCAGAGATGTTATGCCTAGGCCATCATCAATGTATCTCCTATAAAATTCGGGCATGGGGCCCGTGTAGGATGAACAAATGTTGAGTTCTAAGAAGCCCATAAATAGGCAGGCATAAGATGGACCGAATGCCGTACCCATAGCTACTCCGCTGATTTGGTCGAAAAATTGCCCATTAAACTCGAAGGAGTTGAGAGTTAGTACCAGCTCCGTAAGGCGAACTAGAATGTCAGTGGATATAGATTTGTGTTTGTTTTCTGGTATATCAAAAAAGTAACGGATGGCTTTAAGGCCATCAGCATGTGGGATGGAAGTGTAAAGGGAGCTGACATCTAGGAGAAGAGTATGTATTCTTTGTCAGGTTGTAGTATGACTTTTGCTAGTGTTAACAGGGCGTGGTTGGTATCTTTAATGAACGTAGGTAACTTTTCGACTATAGGTTGAAAGATTGTGTCCAGAAAGCGGGAGATAAGTTCAGTGGGGCAGGAACAAGCGGAGACAATAGGTCTGCCGGGGTTGTTAAGTTTGGGAATCTTGGGTAAGAGGTAGAAATATGGTTTTCCTAATTCGCTATCATGGAGTCGTAGTTTGTGGGCCGATCGTGGAAGTAGGTTATCAGCAATAATTTTATCTATTTCAACCTTAACTTTTTTATTATTAGAGATGGTTCCGTCAGTTTTTCTCGGTGCATAAAAATTGGTGTCGCTGAGCTGGTTAAGGGCCTCCTTGATGTATAAGTTTCTATCCCACACTACGATAGAGCCGCCTTTATCTGCTGGTTTAATGACGATGTCCTTACGTTTACGGAGTTGGTGGAGTGCTTCTCTTTCGGACCTGGTTATGTTAAGCTGCTTTAATGGAGGATATTTCACGAGTTTTAGATCATGTTCTGTCTTTTTGATGTAAAGATCTAAGGCTTGAGAGGCTCCCGCATTGGGGGTCCAATTGGATTTACGTTTAGAAATTCCTATAAATGGGTCATCGAGGTCGTCGTCTAGATCTTTGTTTCCGTCACTGGAACCACTGAAGTGGTATTTGAGTCTAAGTTTGCGAAAAAAATGGTTTGCATCTTGCATAAGTTGGTAATTGTCGTGCTGTTGATTAAGAGGAATGAATTTAAGTCCTTTACTCAGAACGGATCTTTCATCGGCGGAGATGGGGAGTTCTGGTGGTATGCAGACAACCAATTTAGTGTTAGATGTAGTGATGTTACTCTCGCTGTTGCTGTTTCTATCTCTGATATTATTTAATTTCTTGTCTTTGCAGGTGTTAAGATATGTATAAAATTTGTTATTGTAGTTGTTGATAATAAGTTTGATAAGTTGGAAAGCTTCGGGGATATGAGATGTAAGGGAGTATAGGCGTGAATTAAGGTCTTCAGTGGAATGCCGGGCCGCCGATAATTGTCGGGTATAGATTTCAACAACACAGCGCATGCGTTGGAGAGAACATCGTTTACTAATCCTGTCCAAGCGGCTGTGTTCTCTTAGGTAATAGCATGAGATTAATGAAGCTAGTTTTGAAAAAAATGTAAAATGTCATTTTAATTATAAGGAAGAAGTGTTTATTCATTTGAAAAATTTTTTTTTCGTTACAACAAAACCTGCACCGAATCTAATTTGAAATAATAAATTTCATTTATCTATATGGAAAGCTTGGAGCCCAATGTCATAACTATAAAATAGTGGGGGTTTTTTTGTGTGTAAATAATGTGGGATAACGTGTGAAACACCAGCTTACATCTTCCATACAGAGAGACACACGTATTGTTACTATTGGTGCTAAGCGCTTCATTATTTTTATTCACCAAGACGGAATATTTGAATATGATAACACTGAGAGATCAAGAGATCAAAAGCACGCCATTCACCAATCGCAAACAAACAACGTTTAGTCACTTGCTTCTCTGTCTCTTCTATAGAAATTACGACCTAATTTTAATCAACAATGGTTAACACGTGACAGTTCTTTTCCCCGTTGTATTATCAATATTATCACGTGACCATTCATTTTGGTGAATGAGGTCCATTATGGTGTTTATAGCAAGGGGAGACAACAATTTTCATTTGTTAAGCAAGATTTTGAACTTTTTAAACTCAATTATTGTGAATGTGCTATGTGGCGATACAATTTTGCATTTATGATTATAATTATTTGACATCAGCACAATGTAGGCCATGTTGTGCCCTTTGACTCTTCAAGGACTCAACTTTTCTACTCGCTAAAATAATAATCCTTGTATGCAGCACTTTCAATGGAGGCGCTTACCTTCGTTTTTTGTAGAAAATATAGGGTATCCTGGCGAAAATCTCAAAGGTTGAAGGACTGCAGACAAAGGATGTGAATGCATGACACGTGATTGTAAAGCTGTAAGGAGCGGGGGTCTGTAAGAAGAACAAATCCATATGTTGAAGAATTGTATTTCATTGTCGACCCTAAGTAGAAATAAAAACTAGGTTACAAAGACAGTTTGTGTGGAAACACAAACTCAAAATCAGCAGGGGCAGGAGTCTGTAAGAAGAACAAATCCAGATCTTTAAGGATCGTATTTCAGAGTCGATATTAACTAGCAATCCGAACAACTGATCATTCAGTTTAGGCATTTTTCAAGCCATTGATTAACATAGACCGAGTTTCCATTCAGGCAAATAGTTTTGAGTGAGCCCTGTTAGAGAGTTTGTTTGTCACTCTCAGCTTTTTTTTTACACATATAAGCGTGACCCCTACCACAGATTCTAATGTACCGTACCACATCGTTGTTGACTGAAGTAGGGTGTGGTGGGTTTCCATGGAAACAATTTTCGTAAACCAAGATTTATTACTAATATATATTAATTACGCCTACAATGAAAGCTATTACATACATATATTAAACATAAATGAATAATATGTATCATTTGTTTCAGTACCTAGCTTCAACTCTATGTTTACAATGAAAGCTATTAACACGATATTCTTTGGTTAGGATTAGGCCTCGCATAAAACATTCGCACAAGTCCCCACACTTGGCAAGAGTGTCTCCCCCTTGACGCCCTAGTCATTACCATTTCTAAGTTGAATGATATTTTTACAAAGTTTATTTTAACTCACGTTACCCAAGTTGCACGATGTTCGCACATTTTCCACACGTTCATCCTTGGATCAAGCGAGTCTGAGTGTTACAAGACCAGCTGTCCTCGTCTAGAAGGACGTGGAAGTCAGACTTAAAAGACATTGGTTGCTATTCGAATTTTTTCATCCATATTGTTTTTGTAAAATAGTTACGCTGAGGTTGTCAATTGTAGTCAAACTGAATTTCTATTTGACTGGCTCAATAAAATTATCTATTCTAAATATATCGGAAAGGGTATCGTGTGGCCAGCCCAACGACCAACCGACTTTTGCTTTCCTCAACTAAAGCCAAGCGCTTAACCAATCAGCCACCACATAATTGATCATCTACTTTGTTCTATACTCATTAGCATAAATATATCACGCGATGGTCACACTTTTTGATGGGGAACATCACGTGACTGCAGTACAGTTTCATTAATTAACATAATGTCCACCACCCCCTCTCCACAGACTATTTTGAAACTTTTTACTGGTTGTAGTTTAATTTCCACTAGTCAGCAAACTTTGGTGTACAAGGTGTCAAGATAGCGATCTAACTACCTATAAACAATGTACTAGTTTTGACTATAGATCTAAATGCGGGAGCGTCAACAGAGAACAAAGCTAAAACATTCAAGACAGAACAACTGGGATGAAGCACTGGCCTATATAAGAATACTTCTGGACACGTTGAGACCAGTTTCTTACTGAGGAGAGGGAGCAGACGTGGACCAGAAATGAACAGCCTAAAACTGTCTCTGTTTCTCATCTTGTCGTGCAGCTTTGCGACATTTGCAGAAAAAGGTAACACTGCGTGTGCCACCTTTCTAATTGTATTATATGGAGCTTGGTTAAAAATATATACAACTGTATGTAGCTATTTATAGAATTGTTCACAGAGAAAAGGGAGCTAATAACATCTCAGTAAGAGGGGAGCTAATTACATGTCAGTGAGAGGGGAGCTAATTACATCTTTGTCATGAGCGCTACAAAACAAAATAGAACGAAATTCCATACAAAATGTCTGTAGTAAATCAAAACTGAGATTTTCAATTTCAGGATTCTTAGAAACGTATAGGCGGTTGATCATTCTGTTGCCATATGGTAAATTAATCATCTGTTGGCCATACACAGTACTAAGTTAAAGATATTCATTTCAAATATTAATTAACACAATAATACACTAATGCTACTTCATAATTCACAAATACACATTCTTGACTTAAGTTAATGTTCTTGCATATACCAAACTAGTAAGGATAAGTCATGAAGAATAGGTCGTTGTTTTTAGACACGATTCCTAATTTCTATCTCATAGACCGACATATCTCCCCTGTCCAGATCTTTTATGAAGTGTTTCACAAACTGTGTTTCTTGGAACCCTAGTGTTCCGCGAGGCTTAAATAGGTGTTCCACGAACTATTGTAATAATTAACCACATTAATTAATCTTTCTAAAAAAAATAAGCTAAGTGTTCCCTTAAATTCTCAGAAGTGTTCCGTTATCTCATGCTGGTTTGGGAAATAGCTGGACCATCTTTATTAATAATGGCAACATATAGTCTATCTCTACTATTTGGGGTTATATTACTCATTATAGGCCTATATATTTCTTTTAAAATTTTATCACGACTGATGTACCATATTAAAAGATCGCAGTTACCAAAAGAATAATGCATCAACCGCAACCTAAACTGTACATAACAGCTTTCAAGACGCAGCCATTTGTCCACAGTACTGTCAGAGAATCTCTTCACCTTCTTCAGCATCTTCAACGGCTACTACAACAACAAAGTTCAGAGAGTTGTGGATGAACTAGATGCTGAGGTTGAAGATGAACACGACGGTATCAGCGTCTTTTGGAGACCCGTGGTAATAGCAGCTTTCCCGGATGTAAGTTTTTACACATTTGTTGTTAATATAGATTTTCTGTTATATGGATACAGGAAACAAATAATCCAGTCACATGCAATGATAACATATATGTTTCTTTAGCATTTTAAGATAAGATAAGATAAGAAAATATAAGATAGGATATGATATAATAAGACAAGATAATCTATACTGGTTCTGAGAAATGGAAATTCAGTTTGACTACAATTGACCACCTCAGTATAACTACTGAAATAACACTATAGAAACAAATACGAACAATATTCACGCACGAAACACATACACACTCACAACCAGTGCTTTATGAGTTTGATTTCTATGTACCTCTTGATGACGACAGATGACCTTGTAATACACTAACCGAAAGTGGGATAAAGGAGTTTTTCAATCTTTCTATTTTAGTCCTACTGGAAATGAGACGGCCACTTTGTCCAGATCTGATGTAACAGTGGTTTAATAGATGCAGGATCGTGTGTGTTTTGGAAAAGCATCTTTTATGAAGAAGTTACTCAAGAGATGGTAGCTGTGTTTATCATGTGACTAAAGAGGCAGATCCGTGATACAAAACTGCGGTCAAAGTTAGGAAATCTGTAATCACCAGGGGCAGTTGTACTTTCACCTTTCTTTCTACTTCTGGTGTGTACGCCATCTGCAGTCCATGATCCTTCCGTGATGCTTGCTCTTCATCTGGGTCTATCCAGTGTCTCTTTCTCCCAACTGTTGGTGTCGATTCTATCGAGCTTCATGGCGCGCTTGCATGCATCAGTATACCTTAAAAGTGGACAACCTCCAGCTCTCCTGCCTTCTATTAGATCATGTGACATAATGGGTAAATAACTATGTTTTAGTAATTTTGATTATAGGAGTGATTCCCCTTACGTAGTTTATATAAAAATGATTTCAGCTATAATTTTAAACATCTCAAATGGTAGCTGTTAATCTTTGCATCAACTCTCCCTGGCAATTTCAAGTCTTATAGTGAAAGTCGAATAGTCTCTTACGTCTCTGGATTCTGCGCTGATAAAAAGTTCACAATCAGCAACACTTTCTCTATTTTGCAGACCGGATACACCAAAATGTATGCTATTTATATAATTTTTTTCCCCGCCATGTATGAAAATGTTCAATGCGTCACATCTACAATGTTCTCTCAAACGATACAACTTTGTAACATTCGATGTTGACTATTTTTTCGAAGCTGTTTTTTTTTTATGATTTGATTCTCCATTATTTTTATTTTTATTTTTGAGGTACTAAAATATTTTAATTTCTTTATTTCTGATGTAGAATTGGACTTTGTATCTTGAGCAGTCCGTCAATGGGGTTATTAATAGAATGAATATTTTGGTTTACTCTGAAGATGAGTTCGGAGTTATCCACGGTCAGGTGTTAAATGTCAAACAGCCAATTGATTACAGGTAAGTTGATTTGTAGAGACCATATAGAAATATTGATAATATAGGAAAAAAGTTGCTCTTTAGCTGCGTCTTACGACATGCGTTTACAAACTTTCTTCTTATGGACATGCATAGTACAAATTTAGTTAATAAAGTTAAATGCCCATGTAATTTTAATAAATTAATTCTTAATCTTTTACCTGTGATGTTATCCTCCCCCCCCCCCATTGTATTCATTTATCCCTCAGGCCAAAGCAATATGAATATGCAGACCTGACCAATGTCGAGTTGGAGTCTATGACGCCTCAACCCGAATGTGAAGTTTTGTTTACTCGACTGGAAAAGAACGTCTATGTGGGAAGTTACCCAGATTGTATTTCGGAGACTAATCGTAGAGTACGTTACAATGTAAATTTTATACATAAAGATGTAGACCTAGCTCAAAAAAGTTCATTTGTCTTTTTTAAAAGAGAGAGATATCTACACTGTCATATAAATATGATTTGTCACATTTATTGTAATTATATGTGGGCCAAAAACATTTTTGCATAAATATCTCTAAACATGCTAAATATTACATTACATTACCTCTTGCATCTACTATCGTATTTTGATTAAGCAGATTATATTGAATTATCTATTGCCAATTACAACAACGGCAGAAGATATAGCATTATATACTGCCAACTACGTTGGAATCTCGCTTGTAAAGCATCATTCCAGCTAACTTAGCTGCTTTTCCATTTTATTTATGCAAATTTTCACACAGCCACATTGTTACGTAAAAAGTTCAAAGACATTCTCATTTTTTGGTAATTAAACAGCATTATACATACAATACGCAAAGCAAACTCTTGGAATAATTGATGACTAATCTTTGCCAGTAAAAGTAAATTAAAAAACAACTATTTTCTTGAAATAAATTTTGAGTTAGATACCGTATAAAATATATTTCAAACTAAGACTGACAGACAGACAGAGTGAGTCGATATATACCATATGGAAATAGGTTTGTTAGTTTTAAAAAAGCCGTGACCTATTTCTCTTTACATAGTTAAAAGGGGACTAATTCAACTTATACCAACACATCAGTCAAGTAGTATTTCTTTCCTTTGTTCGATACCAAACAAAAGAATTAGTTACCAATATTTAATTAACTAACTAGTTGAATTTGTTTATTGATTCTTGTTTTGTCAGGTAAAAGAAATAATAATAAGCAACGTCTGTATTTTATAAGATAAGATAAATTAAGATAAGATAAAGTTCTATTTAACTGCATATAGCCATGAAGTACTGTAGAAGAAGCGCTTTAGCAGTGTGCGGGGCCTTACCCAAAATATCCTGTTTAATAGTAGCTATTGTAGGCCTAATTGCTGCCTACTTGGTATAATCGAATAGCAAGTTTTGGTTTATGAGAACTGTTTCCATGCAGGGCAGGCCCTAACAATTGCGGGGCCCTATGCGAGACGGATTGCGCGGGGCAAAGTCTGGGTAGGGATAAGCATAATGTCAAAATAAAGATTTTGTATTAGACAATACATTTGTCTCTACAAATAAATTTTTATTAACTGAAAGCTGAAAATGTCGTTTTTTTTTTAATCGTGCGCAGGAATGACACCCTAAAACAAGAGATTTCAAGGTACCCCTGGAAATTCAGGATCTAGACTTAGATCTATTTCTAGATCTTGACTCAGATTTAGTTCTAGATCAAGACCTAGACAGATATCTTGAATCTATATTTAGATTTATATTTAGGTCTAGATCTAGCTAGATCTAGGTCTAGTTTGTATGACAAATGACAACGTAGATGTTAATTTGTATTAGCGAGGGGAAAGTCTTGTCAAGTCATTTGTACACCAATGTAGCTAGCTCATTACCTAAAGTAATCTAGGTCAATACTTTTTTTTGTGTGTTGCCAATTTATCTAATTTTGTAAGAAGGATAAATCTTTTTGAAATTCTCTTTATTATTGTAGCTTGTTATTAATTTTGAATGTATGAATAAGGTTAATTATTATTATTTAAAAAAAAAATTAAATGTACGCTAAATGAATATATAGAGAGGTTGTGGATAAGGGGTAAAGCTCTTGGAACTGGAAGTCCCGTGTTCGAATCCTGGTGATGCCTCTGGGCGGACCACTTCGGGGGCGATTTTGAGTTTGTGTTTGCACACAAACTGATTTTGTAACCTTTGTTTTTATTTCTAGTTAATATCGACAATGAAATACAATTCTTCAACATATGGGTTTGTTCTTATTGCAGAGCCCTTCCCCATACAGCTTTACTGTCACGTGTCAGACATTAACAGCCTTCGTCTGCAGTCCTTCAACCTTTGAAATCTTCGCCAGACTGCCCTATATTTTCTACAACAAACGAAGGTAAGTAAAAGAGAACAAAAAAATTCCCTTTCTGACCTTGCGATCTATAGATCTATGTTTCTGTGGCATACTGTTAAAGAGCGTGTCGTGTGGCCAGCACAACGACCAACCGCCTTTACTTTTCCCCAACTAATGTCAGGTATCCATCAAGGCTGTGTGGATTCAGATGCGCCCAAGGATCCCGAAATTAAAAATCCCAATCTTCTCCAGGATTCAAACCCGAGATTCCGCTTTACCACTCAACCACCGCGCCTTTATAAACGAAGTGTAAGTCCACAATTTAAAAAACAACAACATGACGATGCTGAATAAAGGCGTTTGTATTCAGTAGAAAAGTAGAATCCTTGAAGGGTTAAAGGGCACGACATGACCTATATAGTGCAGATATGTCAATGAATTATAATCATGAATGCTACATAGTCAAGTCTCATTACACATTTACACTAATTGATTTAAAGGCTCAAGATCCTGCATTACAAATGTGACCATATTGCATTAACGGAAAATATAATTTTCAAATGAATAGACATTTTTTCCTTATATTTAAAATGACATTTTACATTTTTCAAAACTAGCTTGATTTGTTGCAACTATTAAGTCGATTATGTCCCTTAGCACGAGTTGCATCAAACACAAAGACATCCGACTGCAGTACAACCTCATCGTTAAGACCAAACTAATTTACATATTGACGTGTCGGCCAGGGAAATATGAAGGAATAAGAAGACGACAGCAAATTTCTCGAATTAAAATTAAATGTTGAACTTCAAAGTTTTAAAAAATGTTCTTGCAACTATAGTAAACAAATCTTTGTGTTCACTTACCAAATTTGAAATAAATATTAATAAAATAACTTTTGATCTTAAGAAACAGCCTGTACACTACTACATACCGTGCACACACGGTACACACACACGGAGAGAAAGATAGATAGCGAAATCGATAGATAGACACATTAAAAGAACCAACCCTAACCCTTTCTTTAAAAAAAAATTGTAAGAAGTGTGTTTATGAGCTTAGAAAGAAACTAAATGTTAAACTGTTTATTTCAGATATGAACTTCCGGCCTGGTGGTCAGAAGGAATCAACCTCACAGTTCCTTGTAACTTTTAACTAACAAGCTGCTCAGTTCATTGAAATTACATCACAGCGTCTACCGTTATACTTGGAACTAGTTCTCTGACAGTAGCTGAATTAAATATTTTTTCTTTTTAAACATTCCAAGACTTGTATTCTATTTATAATGCTTGGAGCTCGAAAAGAGCAAAATACAATTTGGTGTTGAACCTTGTCTTTGTGAGTCTGAGACGGCATGGGTGTACTTACTTAGGCCATTTTCCCTACCTCGTCTTGTTTTGTTTGTATTAGTGTTCTAAGACATTCTAAAGAGGAATGATCCCCTCTGTCTGCCCTGAGAAAAGAAAACAAAAGATGGCCAAGGGAATGTGTGGCCTAGTGTTTAGTGAGCAATGCGGGTCAAAGGTTAATATTTTTAGTACGTCAAAATGAAGTCGAATTTCATTTACTTTTCTGTTTAGGTTTAGACAGTTGAATATGTCATTACTAACCTGTTACAGTATCATTAAAGAATTCATGAGAACCATTTATGTAGATATTAGAAATGGAACTACAAATTATCAATAATCACAATCCTATCTACCTTCATTTAAAATGTTTATTTAAATCATGATTGCCTACGATTCCTCAAACTCAGACTTCTTACCAGTCTGAATATGGCCGGCGTAAATATTGCATGATGTTTGGCTTGTAGACAGAGACATAGAAGAGACAGAGACATAGAAGAGACAGAGACATAGAAGAGACAGAGACATGGAAGAAACAGAGACATGGAAGAGACAGAGACATAGAAGAGACAGAGACATACAAGAAACAGAGACATAGAAGAGACAGAGACATAGAAGAGACAGACACATAGAAGAAAGAGACATAGAAGAGACAGAGACATAGAAGAGACAGAGACATAGAAGAGGCAGAGGCATAGAAGAGGCAGAGGCATAGAAGAGGCAGAGGCATAGAAGAGGCAGAGACACTGAAGAGGCAGAGACACTGAAGAGGCAGAGACACTGAAGAGGCAGAGACACTGAAGAGGCAGAGACACTGAAGAGGCAGAGACACTGAAGAGGCAGAGACACTGAAGAGGCAAAGACACAGAAGAGGCAAAGACACAGAAGAGGCAAAGACACAGAAGAGGCAAAGACACAGAAGAGGCAAAGACACAGAAGAGGCAAAGACACAGAAGAGGCAAAGACACATATTCAACTGTCTAAACCTAAACAGAAAAGTAAATGAAATTCGACCTCATTTTGACGTACTATAAATATTAAAGCTTAACCTTTGACCCGCATTGCTCACTAAACACTAGGCCACACATTCCCATGGCCATCTTTTGTTTTCTTTAATGGCGACTTGGTATGTAATGTACTGTGCAAGCATAATAGACCCATAGGGGCCGCCGACTATACATTTAAACTCCCTTTGTCACTCATTACAAAGCTAATAATCAACTTGCTCGGTCTGTCAGTCTGGTAAAAAAATCTAATTCTCGGATCAAGAGGAAAGTTTGCACAATTGTTTATTGCCCTATACAAAACACGAATCAATAGAAAAATTGACCAATGATATTATCGATAAACCGTAGCTAATTTATTTGTTTTCATGTAGAATGTATACAAACAAAAATTCACTTGACGAAGGGGAGATTGTTCCGAATATTTAAGAAAATTCAAATTCATTTGGTGCACCAATGTTCAGTAGCCCTCGTCAACTCTCTCGTGTTGATAAAGACATTTTTTTTAGTCTAACTAGGCCGTGTGACTTAGTGGAATCTTTTCTTTTGATGTCATTGGGAATGATTTCGTTATGTAAATAAAATGCTATAAGAACTATTTCGTCAATGTCTAGAGTTATCTTATCTTATACACTGCAGACATGACAACATTAAAAGATAGAATATATACGTCTGATGCATTTCATTTGTCAATCTAGTCATGCATGTTAAACAATGACTTCAACTCTGTGCTAATTTGTTGGGTTTTTCGCTGGCTGATTCAGGCAATTCGTTTCATTCTCTAACGGCATGAGAGAAAAATGTGTACGAAATAGTCCTGCCATATGGAATATACTTACTATCGATTATAGTGTACTGGTCATTGATCCATGTACATGTATATATCTTTTGTTGCTTGAACTGTATTCTTCTACCAGCAAGGGATGAGCTTTCTTTTTCTTTCTTTAGTTCTTTGCTTGCATCACATAAATCATGGCTATTTGTAACCTTCGATTTTTCCTAAGACTTCAGAGTCTGACTCATCTAATACTGATCTGATAGTATTCGTGAGTCAATGTCTTAGTATATAAACTGGAGAAGTGTACTATATTACCCTTCCACGCCGGCCTCAAACTATTCATCAATGTTTGCATCTTTGATGTACTTAATGCGTGGACTCCTTAGCTTATTTTCACAGTGTAATGATATTTCATTTTATCATTCCCCCCCCCCTTTTTTTTATGCTGGAGGCCGTAAATGACCTCAGTGAGTGTGTTACTGTGCTTAGGAGCATTAGTTTTGATTTTCTCGATTGAGAGATTGAGGATTTTTTTTTGTGTGTGTGTTTGTGAATCACTATATGGGAATTTGATTTGGAGTATCGTAAAAGTATTTCTTTTACCGAGATTATGACACATTACAATTGGATTGTGTTTTGGCCTTTTCCGATGGCCTAGAGCAATGATGCCCAAATTACGGCCCGCGGGCTAAATCCGGCCCGCCACATAGTTCCATCCGGCCCACAGAAACATCCGCACAAAGTGTAGACAATCACGTCCCAACATAAAAAAAAGTTTAAAAAAAAAAGTCCCTACCTTTGGGCTCTCACTATTTCTTTGATGGATTGTGGTACTTATAAAAAGCCAACATGTCTGATTTATAAACAAAATTGCGGTTCATTTTAAAGAACATCACACTTAACATCAGGCGAATATTTACCAAAAAGAGACCAGAAAATATGTCTGCTGTAAGACTAGCTACTGAGCTACTTATATTATCAGTAGAGAAAAGAAGTCATTTTTAGAGTGAGAATGCGTAAAAAAAAAGGGCTTGCTAACAATGAGTCCTTAAAAGAATATGGTTGAAACTGTCTGATGACAAGTACGATACTAAGACACAGGGAAGCAACTCTTTATTTATTCGTGGAACAAAAAGAATTTTTTAATCAAAGAGAAGCTTTCATGAGCATGCAACAGACCCCCACTGGCAAAGAACTGTTTAAAGAAGTTTCAACAAAGGCTGCTCTAACTTGATGACTCATTTATGAGATGGTTTCGGATAAACATCTCACTATTTGTTGTAAGTACTAGAGTCACGGGTTTCTAATAAAATAAGTTGTTTATTCCCTTTTTTAAATATTGTTATAACTTTAGGTTAGGCACTCAACGAAAAGGCATGCAACTCAACACAGTTTAACAGGAAATAATAGTTGTGTTTATTCACTAAGGTAAACACATAGCATGATGATTCATCCTTCAGCTTCCTCAGAGTCTTACTACTAAGTATACCAGTTCTTTGCTACTTAACTCGAATGTGGACCGACGACAGCCTTCCCCGCTTCGCTCCAGGTCCCTACTACAACCTTCAGGCAGCACAAAAGTTGGACTCTTAGTTTCACAAACATCCAGACTCTTCACAATCCCTGATGCCCTGTTATTCTCTCTCTTCTAGTGTCTTCCTGTTTACGTTCACTAGTGCGCTAGTGCGCACCTCAAGCACTTGTGCAAGGCAGGGTTACAACAATGGCAATGTGGCCCGTGACACGAGTGTCGGAAATTAAAATGTCCATTTGGCTGGATAAGGCTAGGCATCACTGGTCTAGAGGTTAAGTTCGCTTGGGAGAGCGTTACTGCTAGGCGGTGTTATCGCTTCCGGGGTCTCCGGTTCGGTCCCTTATTTTCTTTTCAGTTAATTCACTACTTTCTCTCTTAAAAACTTGGTCCCTGGTGCTGCTTTTCATTGAAGCTCAATATGTAAGTATCATTCATTTGTTTCAGCACTTAACTTCACATTTATTCTTTTTTAAAAGGCAGCACAGAAACCTTCTCCCAGATAGCCTTTCCTACTTTTTTTTTCAAAATGGCGCTGCACTGTGGCGATATGCAATTTGTGCTTTCACAAACAGACGCAAACACTCTTCTGTTCCCCTGGCAATCAAATCATTAAATAGGAACAATCTGATAAAAACTTTGTCACATGTAAATTATGAGTGAGTCTGGTGTGAATGTACACTTTGGTTTCTTATAGTTATAATGTTTTTTTTTGTTTGGTGTAATGCACAAATTGTAAGACAAATTTCCATACGGACAATAAAGATTACTTTATTATTATTATTATAAAAGTGATTGGACCATAGCGCACCGAGCATGCTTTAAGCATTCAAGTTGCGTTAAAAGAAATCCTAATTACACAAATGTATTGTTATAACTCCGAGATGCACACCGCCATCCAAGATAGTGCAGAAGGTGCGCACTATAAGTGACTAGACTAGGAAGGATGTTGACATTGGAGGAAAAGAGAGAATGATTTCAGCCCAAGTTTAGAACCGATATGAAGATGCTGCCTGGTCGTGCGGTTTGCGCGCTGGACTGTCGTTCGGATTTATCGATGGTCGAGGGTTCAAATCCTGCCCGCTCCCATCCCCGTCGTCCTGCGGGAGGTATGGACTAGGAAGTAAACTATATTTTCAACTCTGAAGGAACATCCGAAACATGTAAAACATTTAACAAACATTTTACAAGATGCTGTGCTCAAGGCAGATGTCCTATGTGTTTGTCATGTCTCCATGTAAATAATCCTCTATGTTTCCTTGAGTTGCCTCCCTTCAGTTATTACAGTATTATTGTTAGTAAAGACCTGTTAACAAGAACAACATTCTTTTAAAATGCTTTTTTAAAAAAAAAGACAATACCTCCTTTTTACAATTGGTAGAACGATTATTTTTCTCTTTATAGATAATAAGTGTTAGATTTTTTTTTTACCTCGCCTCATTTCTACCCCCTCTCCCCCAGAAAAATCTTGCTCGCAAAATAAAGAACACATTAGTTAATTAAACTCTTGAATGGATAACACCCACCCACTTACGAAAATATTAGAAGACGTTTAATCCATTTGAGATTGTATTGTCCGTTTCAATAAAAGCAGCACCGATTTTTTTTGTTGTTCTGTTCTCAGGGCACTAAAACTAGAAATGTCTGCCCTCTAAAACCCACAAGAATTGGTTCGTCACCTAATTGTATTTGCTCATTTACTGAACCAAGCATTATAACTAGAATACAAGTCTATGAATGTTTATTTAATTCAGCTACTCTCAGAGAACTGGTTCCTAATATAACGGTAGACGCTGTAATGTAATTTCAATGAACTGAGCAGCTTGTTAGTTAAAAGTTACAAGGAACTGTGAAATTGATTCCTTCGGTCCACTGGGCCGGAAGTTCATATCTGAAATAAACAGTTTAACATTTAGTTTTAACTCTTTAAGTTGTATCTATCTATCTATCTATCTATCTATCTATCTATCTATCTATCTATCTATCTATCTATCTTTCTATCTATCTATCTATCTATCTACCTAACTCTTTTCAAAACAGAAATATTTGTGGATGTTTTTTTGTGTATCACTTAGGTATAGCAAAATGTTACAAGTCAGAGATGAGAGATTTTTCTCAATAGATGTAAGTGAACACTTCATATGAACACAAATTTGTATGGATATTTGTTTCAAACTCTGCTAAGTTCACACACAGATCTTTTTAAAATTGCAAGAATATTTCTAAAACTATGAAGCTCAACGTCTATCTTTTTTAAATTCCATCTACAAATTTCCCTGGCCGACATGTCAATATGTAAATTAGTTTAGTCTCCACGATGAGGTGCTCGACAGTCGGACGTATTTATGTTTGATGCAACTCTTGCAAAGGGACTTAATCGACTTAACAAAATAATAGCATGAGATTAATGAAGCTAGTTTTGAGAAATTTAAAATGTCATTTTAATTATAAGGAAGAAGTGTTTATTCGTTACAACAAAACCAGCACCGAATCTAATTTGAAATAATAAATTTCATTTATCTATATGGAAAGCTTGGGGCCCAATGTCATAACTATAAAATAGTGTTGTTTTTTTTTGTAAAAGCTGTGGGATAACATGTGAAACACCAACCCACATCTGCCATACAGAGACACACACGTATTGTTACTATTGGTGCTAAGCGCTTCATTATTTTTATTCACCGAGATGGAATATTTGAATATGATAACACTGGAAATGATGTCATTTAATGGTACGATTAAACCTATTGAGAGATCAAGAGATCAAAAGCACGCCATTCACTAATCGCAAACAAACAACGTTTAGTCACTTGCTTCTCTGTCTCTTCTATAGAAATTACGACCTAATTTTAATCAACAATGGTTAACACGTGACAGTTCTTTTCCCCGTTGTTTTATCAATATTATCACGTGACCGTTCATTTTGGTGAATGAGGTCCATTATGGTGTTTATAGCAAGGGGAGACAACAATTTTCATTTGTTAAGCAAGATTTTGAACTTTTTAAAATTAATTATTGTGAATGTGCTATGTGGCGATACAATTTTGCATTTATGATTATAATTATTTGACATCGGCACAATGTAGGCCATGTTGTGCCCTTTGACTCTTCAAGGACTCAACTTTTCTACTCGCTAAATACAAACTCTTGTATGCAGAACTTTCAATGGAGGCGCTTACCTTCGTTTTTTGTAGAAAATATAGGGCATCCTGGCGAAACTCTCAAAGGTTGAAGGACTGCAGACGAATGATGTGAATGCATGACACGTGATTGTAAAGCTGTAAGGAGCGGGGGTCTGTAAGAAGAACAAATCCATATGTTGAAGAATTGTATTTCATTGTCGACCTTAACTAGAAATAAAAACTAGGTTACAAAGACAGTTTGTGTGGAAACACAAACTCAAAATCAGCAGGGGCAGGAGTCTGTAAGAAGAACAAATCCAGATCTTTAAGGATCGTATTTCAGAGTCGATATTAACTAGCAATCCGAACACATATAAGCGTGACCCCTACCACAGATTCTAATGTACCGTACCACATCGTTGTTGACTGAAGTAGGGTGTGGTGGGTTTCCATGGAAACAATTTTCGTAAACCAAGATTTATTACTAATCTATACCAATTACGCCTACAATGAAAGCTATTAACACGATATTCTTTGGTTAGGATTAGGCCTCGCATAAAACATTCGCACAAGTCCCCATACTTGGCAAGAGTGTCTCCCCCTTGACGCCCTAGTCATTACCATTTCTAAGTTGAATGATATTTTTACAAAGCTTATTTCAACTCAGAAGTTCTGATTGGAATAGAAGGTGTACACACTTTTCACACGCTCATTCATGACATGACATGACATTAACCAATAAAAAAAAACTAACAAATTAGTCAATTAATTAGTAAAGTTCCCATTTCAGACCTTGCGATCTATAGGGCAGATGATGTTAAGGTCATCTGTTTCTTTTCCAACGGTTAACGAGCAGGGTGTCACGTGGCCAGCACAACGACCAACCGTCTTTACTTTCCCCAACTTAAGTCAGGTACCGTAGAGTTGGGTGGACTCAGGGGCGCCCTAAAAAAATCCCGAAATTCAAAATTGCAGTCTTCACCGAAATTCGAACCCAGGACCCCAGGTTCGGAAGCCAAGCACTTAACCACTCAGCCACTGCAATTAATTTTTTTTTTGAAACCCAAAATGGAAATTAATCCTTCAGTATTTAGAGATACGGCTAAAGTTGTAGGGTTTCGTCCCATTAGATAACTGAACGTTATTTCTCCTACACCCATTCTCGTATCAAGTCGAAACTTTGAACAAAACATGAGTCAATCGAAACACGAAAAGGACCAAGATACCTGTGTGTAGTCGCTGAATGAGCTCTTTATGTTGTGTCTGTTCTTTTTATGTGTATGTTTCTGTTGTGTTGTCTTTATATGAGAAAAGAGTCCTTGTGATCACAACAAATTTCCATAAGGGTCAATAAAGCAGTCTTAGTCTTAGTCTTAATTGAAAAATCAACCAATTGGTCAATAAATGATTCGTAATTATATCGAGTAAGGAAAATAACTTCTAAATTATTGAGAGATATAGCTGTAAGTGCGGAGGTCCTTCCCTTAAAAAAGGTTTGTTTTTAATTTATTCTTATATATTTTGCTTGTTTAACAAACAAGATAAGATAAGATGAGATAATTTCATTGATCCAATCAAATGGAAATTCAGTTTGACTACAATTGACAACCTCAGCGTAACTATTTTACAAAAACAATATGGATGAAAAAATTCGAACAGCAATCACTCACACACATACACATTCACAACCAGCGTCTTTTGAGTCTGACTTCCACGTCCTTCTCGATGACGACAGCGGATCTTGTAACACTCTGACCGATAGTGGGATAAAGGAGTTTTAAAATCTTTCAGTTTTAGTCCTCATGGAAAGGAGACGACCACTTCGTTCAGATCTAATTTAACGGTGGTTTGATGGGTGCAGGTTGTCTTTAAAAATCGTGAGTGTTTTGGAAATGCATCTGTCTTGGAAAAGCTCTTCAAGAGATGGTACATATAATAAATCCAAACAATAAAACTGAACAACGAGAACAAAGCATTAAGATTAAACTCGCAATTGATTTCATTCGCTGACTTACTCTTCAGTCTCTTCGTTCCTTCTCTTTTCTAGAGTTATAGCCCTTGTGTCAAAGAACAAAGAGAAGTTTCGAATATTTTTTTCACCAGTATCTAGCTCAAAATACCCATCTCACCAAATATTTCATTTGAAATACAATTTTTCAGTATTTTTATTTTTTATTTTTACTGACACACGATGAGTGATCAATTATATCCAACAGTTATAGTAAAGTGCGAAGTTCGAGCGCATTAAGCCCGCTGGCAGCAATTTTCAAGTTTGGATTTTTATAGCACCGTAACGGTCTGACCTATGAAAAAACTGATAGTATCTCTGAATTCCTCGTCCTTTTTTCTATAAAAATAGATTGGATTTAATGTATCACCAGGCTTAGTTAAAATAAAAAACGAAGTCAAAGAGGTGTAGGGTAAGTATCGCCAAGCGTACTTTTCCTCGAGCGGATTTTTCCCCAGTTAGTAAGCTCGATCGGGTTGATGGAAGGTTCGAACAGATCAAAGAAAATATATCTAAAAACATGTTTTAATATTTAATTTTTACTATAAAGTCATTTTCTTTTTACTCCAGCGCAAGAACACCATCCATTGCACCATTTCCCACCCTCCACAACTTCAAATAGTCTCTTTATGCTGATGAGCAATCAGACTTAAAAATAGCCTTAAGCCCATTAACCATTTCCTTCACTACCGGGTAGTAAAAAAGAATAATTCCACACCTCCTGAGTTTGACCTCCCCATGAACTTAGCCTTTACAAGGAAAAGGAAATAGTATGTGTCGGAAGTAAAGAAAAAAGGTGCATGCGCAGTAACAATATAGTAGTAATTTGGTAAACATTCAAATAAAAAAGTTTTAGCAATAAAAAGTGAACTGTTCGAACCTCTTGACAAATCGGGGCTGCTCAAACTTCGCACTTTACTCTAGTATTGAACTTTCATTAAGCTTGCTTAGTTTAATTACCGAAGATGAACATGAGTTTTGATCTAGTTACATAGTAACACATGATTTTTGTTTCTAATTAACAGAATGTATGAATAAACTAGAATAGCTGCTAAATTAACTGGAAAGATGTTTTGGTAGTATGTACGTACTTTGCGATTAGTCTCCGAAATACAATCTGGATAACTTCCCACAAAGACGTTCTTTTCCAGTCCAGTAAACAAAAGTTCACACTCAGGTGGTGACACCTGAGACTCCAACTCGACATTGATCAGGTCTGCATATTCATATTGCTTTGGTCTGAGGGAAATATGAATACAATGGTTGGTATTATACTGGTAGTAATGGAATGGCTTTTTCTTTCTCTTTTTCTTTTTCTTTCTCTCTCTCTCGCTCTCTCTCTCACTCTCTCTCTTTGACAGTGTAATCAATTGCTTTCCTTAAGAAATAAATATGATCAACCGAAAACTAAAATTATTACGAAAAAAAGGTTGCAAAGACAGTTTGTGTTGAAACACAAACTCAAAATCGGCCCCCCGAAGTGGTCCACCAAGGCAGCTAAAAAGGCAGGTTTTAATATTTTCAGAAAGAATATCAGAATGACATTCTATCAAAGGCAAATGACAGAAAAAAATGGAGAAAGACGGTTGACAGATCTTGTGTAGTGCCCTAACGGTCCCGCAGACCAAGGAATAGGTGAAAGTGAAGGTGACCTAACTGATGTCATTTAATGATTATCTAATTGATCTAATTGTTTTGTAAAGGGCCAATTTCTTATTCAAACAACACAATTCCATAAAAAAAATTCCTTTAGTTAAATGTTTCAGGGCTATGGAGATACATGGATGCAGTACACGTGATAATATGAAAACAACTTATTAATTGTTATTTTAAATTATGTTCCACATATATGCATACTAAATAGATTTTTTCAATTTAACAAAAAAGTAAATATTTTTTTTTTTGTAAATGTAGTTGTTAGTATGACAGAATTTACTTATCTTAGCAATTCAATTGTAAAAAAAACATTTTTTTTGACAAAAATTTAAAACCGTTTGCATAAATGTGTTAAAAAATATGGTAAACAGCCATCTACCTTACTAAATAGCCTCCTAGGTTTGTTACTATTAATAGTGAATAGTTGTAAAAATTAAATTTTTTACTTTCAGAAAAAAGTAGCCGTTGCATCAGAATTTTGAATGGTCCAAAATATTATGATGTCAGATTTTCACTATCTTTTCTAGTTTACGAGAGCTAAACGGGACGGATGGACGGACGAACAGACAGACCACACAAAACTTAGAGCACCTATTCCCCTTTTGGGGGCTGCTAAAATATTTTAAATCATTACATTCATTGACGTCATATCATCTCCTGAGAAGAACCTATCGTTTTCACGAATGACGACTGCAGCAAGGTAAGTAGTTGTTTTGAATGAAGCATTTCTATAGTCTGCTTCAATGCCATTCTAGAATTTTCCCCTCCTTTCTGAAGTCAGCAGACGTCAAATTTCTCTCGAATGACCTTCCCTCGTTCTGATGACGCCTTTTACGTGAACAAAACAGGCCCGCATCAAAACATTTTTTGTCACTGGAAGAGAATAGTACAACAACAAAAAAACAACACCTTTTCCAAACAATGTGTCTCTCACACTCTAGTATCGACCAGTCCTTTCTAAATTTAAATTGAATTGACATGTGCTCTAATTTGTTGGTATTGTCTTGTAGAGGCCAGCAAAATGAAGTTTTGAAGCTCAGAATGCAGCTGGAAAACGCTTGGTGTCACAAAGGAAACTTACAGCGTTCGCCTGACCCACTAGTTGGCTAAGGGAAATAGGACAGCATCACAGGGAAAAGACTAAGAATTAATGGTTTTAAAATAGATGGGCATTTAACTTTGTTAACTAAACTGTGCATGCCTGTAAAAAAAAAGAAAATCTGTCCAAGCATGTCCTAAAATGCAGCTAAAAATTAGCTACTCAACACATGTAAAGAGTAACATGTATACCATATTGTCAATATTCCAGCATGGACTGTATAAATCAACTTACTTGTAATCAATTGGCTGTTTGACATTTAACACCTGACCGTGAATGATTCCGAACTCATCTTCAGACAAGACCACAATATGCATTCTGTTAATAACTCCATTGACAGATTGCTCAACATAAAAAGTCCAATCCTGTTTGCGAAATAAAGAAATCAAAATATTGTATTCGTTCAAACATAAAATAAAATAATTGAGAATCGTTTCATGAATTATAGAAAAAAAATCGGGTTTGAAAAATTAACTAACATCGAATGCTACAAAGTTATATCACTTGAAAGGAGAACATTGTGGAAGTCATGTGTTGAAAATTTTCATCCATGGTGTAAAAACTATAAATAGCAAGCGCTTTGGTGTATCCGGTTTGCAAAAAAAAATCAAAAAAAAAAATCTTTAGAATCGACACCAATAGTTGAGAGAAAGAAGCACTGGATAGATTCACATAGAGAGCAAGCAAAAAGGAAGGTTCCCACATTGCAGATGGCGTACACAGCAGAAGTAGAAAGAAAGGTGAAAGTGCAACTGCCCCTGGTGATTTCAGATATCCTAACTTTGACCGCAGTTTTGCATCAAGGATTTGCCTCTTTAGTCACATGATAAGTTGCAAAGGACAAAAATATCACGTCTCGAGACGTAAACTACTAGATATGGATTTGTTTCATCAATGCATTGTGACTGGATTGATGGATTCTTCTTGCCTGTAATGTACAAAAACTATGTAGGAATCAAATGATGACAAACTTACATCCGGCAAAGCTGCTATTGGCACGGGTCTCCAGATGGCGCTGATACCGTCGTGTTCATCTTCCACATCAGCATCTAGTTCATCCACAACTCTCTGAACTTGGTTGCTGTAGTAGCCGTTGAAGATGCTGAAGAAGGTGAAGAGATTCTCTGACAGTGCTGTGGACAAAGTCATACTTCTTGAAAAGTGCCTGTCGTCATAATGAGAGATACTCAATGGACCTCATTCACCAATCGTAAACAAACACATTTAGCCACGTCATAATATTGATAAAACAATAAAAAATACGTCTCACGTGACAGCCACTATGGATTACATAATTTGTATAGAAGATATATAGAATCAACGTGACGAAATGTTGTTTGTTTCTGATTGGTGAATGAGGTCCATTAGATAGAGTCTGTGTCGGCTCTGTTGACATTGTTAGTGAACACGGGTGTGGCGAGGTGGGGTTGCGGGGCTAGCTGGGGCATGTGACCATTGACCACTGGGGGGGGGGTATAATTTGCATACAGACGAATGACTCTGGACCAATAGAATGTTGTTGTTTTTTTACATTCCGATGGTCTAGACTCTAGAGGTTAAGCTCGCTTTGCAGTGCGTTACTGCTAGGCGTGTTGTCGTTTCCGGAGTCACTGGTTCGAGCCTCGAAGTCCTCTATTTTCGTCGCAGTTTATTCACTACCTTCTCTCATTCAAAATTGGTCGCTGGTGCTCTCTATTTATGTTCCACATGTATGTCTTGAAGGCTGTCATGAAAGTGTAGAGTTTAGGTAACGGTCGATTTATTAGCTATGAGCTATGATTTCCATTAAAGTGGGACTTTTGGTATTATTTCCACTCAAAGGACAAACGCGTTGTAAGTGAGAGCTTTGAAAAACATCAAAATCTATTAGAAAAATGTCAATTGACGAAGCCAAAAGTATAAGGAAGCAAAAAAAAAATTCCTTTTTGTTTTGAAATTTACAATTGATCACGAAATGTTTATCATTGTAACCTGTTTCCATCAGAAAGCAATCTATGCACTGACATTTCTTGAATAAACTTGAAAACTAATAGAATGGTGATTAACATTTAGACTCTATTGTAGCTGAAGCTCTAGCCATTACCAATTTAAAACAGTTCAAATTGAGGCAAAAATTGAGTTTGTATATTTGTTTCGTTGGTTATTGAGAGTAACGTTGTAATGCGTCGAAATGTTTATCATTGTAACCTGTTTCCATCAGAAAGCAATCTTTGCACTGACATTTCTTGAATAAACTTGAAAACTAATAGAATGGTGATTAACATTTAAACTCTATTGTAGCTGAAGCTCTAGCCATTACCAATTTAAAACAGTTCAAATTGAGGCAAAAATTGAGTTTGTATATTTGTTTCGTTGGTTATTGAGAGTAACGTTGTAATGCGTTTTGTTTCACTTTTTTTCTGAAATAAAAACATTTCTTCTTTAGGAGTCTCAATATATGCAGAGTTAACGAACTATCTGTAGATCAAGAAATGTTTATTTACATGGTTAAATGTTACTTCTTAACTACAACCTGCATTTCGCATGTGAAAAGAAACATTGTTTGTTTAAAGTTGGAAAATTTATTTAATTTGAAAACAATTTTTCGCTTTTGTGGAATATTTTGAAAGAGAAACTATAGATTACTTTTCTTACTTTTTTAAACCGGCGGACAATGGTTATGCCTGTGCTGGATGTGGCAAAATATGTAGGTCATAGCTGGGGCTGCCACCCACCGTAGACTTTCCATTGCTCGAAGACAAGCCTTATACTTATTGAAATATTGTCCCAAACTAATGTCAGGTACCCATTAGGGGTTGGATTCAGAGGCATCCTAAAAATCCCGAAATTGAAAATCTTATTTTTCACAGGGATTGGAACTCGGCAGCCAAGCGTTTTGATCTAGTAGAAACATTTTTATAGAACTTTGTTCTATTTTGTTCTCATGCTATCATGCCCAAGATGTAATTAGCTCCCCTCTCACCGAGTTGAAATTAGCTCCCCTCTCAATGAAATATAATTAGCTCCCTTCTCAATTAGATAAAATTAGCTTACCTCTCACCGAGATGTAATTAGCTCCCTTCTCACCGAGTTGAAATTAGCTCCCCTCTCAAAGAAATATAATTAGCTCCCTTCTCACTGAGATGTAATTATCTCCCCTCTCACTGAGATGTAATTATCTCCCCTCTCACTGAGATGTAAAGTAGCTCGGCTATCACTGTGAACAATTCTATATATAGCTACAGACAGTTCTGTATATATTTTTAACCATTCCACATACAATTAGAATGGTGGCATCCGGAACGTTACCTTTTCCTGCAAATGTCGTACAACTGCACGTCAAGATGAGTAACAGGGACAGTTTGAGGCTGGTCATTTCTTTGTCCTCGTCTGCGCCCTCCTCAATAAGAAACTGGTCTCAACGTGTCCAGTCGTGTTCTTATATAGGCCAGTGCTTCATCCCAGTTATTCCTGAATGTTTTTATCTTTGTTCTCTGTTGACGATCCCGCATTTATATCTAGTGTTAACACTAGCACATTGTTCCAAAGGTATTTATATCCTGACACCTTTCTACATCAAAATTTGCTGACTAGACATAGTTATTATGTAACAAACATCGTAAACAAATAAAATAATAATAAAGTTGTATGGCACGGGAGGGAGACAATATTGTAATCAATAAAACTGTATTGTAGTCACGTGGTATTTCCCAGCGAAAGGTGCGATCCTCACCTGATATATTTATGCTAATAAGTTTAGAACACGGAAGTAATCCATGGGCGTGGTGGCTGAGTGATTAAGAGTTTGGCTTCCGAACCTGGGGTCCTGAGACTATTTGTAAGCACACAAAATAGATAAAAAAAAAAGCTTAAAAAGTAACTATAGGAATCTTCACCTTCGTCTATGTCTTAGTCTGTTGGATATTGTTTTGGCACCACACAAGATCCGTTTCCCGACTTTCTCCATTCCTCTCTTTCTTTTGCCTTGTGTAGCATTAGTAGTTGTTGATGTGCTTGTTGCCAATTGTCTAGTATTGGCTGTTATCTACTTGACCATTATTAAAGTACCAGATTATTTGGAGCTCTTGTTGTTAAGTTCTTGATGTGTTAGATGTGCTGTGTTGTGTTTAGCAGTGTTTACAGAAGGCCTGGTTAGGAGAGAATCGTAACAATATAAAACATAAATGAAAAACAGCTAAAACATTAAACAAAACTGGTAAAACATTAAACAAAACTGATAAAACATTACAAAAACACAGATGAAACCTATAAATGATATGAGAATTAAAAAAAAAACCAATTCGATGATATTTGTATACTAGTTTATTACTTAATAAAGAGTTGTTGTTTTTTAAATCAATTATAAATTTATATTTCAAGTTCTGTTTATGTTATGTTAACTGATTGTAGTCTATTGAATGTTTAGATTCCATTACAACTTCCTTATCTATGGAATGTTTAATTCTCGAAATAATCTCTGTTATCTATTCTGTGTTTAGCTACACGAAACTATAAAGTCGACACCTTCAGTCGACTGGGTTGGAAGATCAAACCTGAAATATACTTATTATATTTTACATAGTAGATAGCATGCATAACAATGTCCGGTAACGAGCTTTATTCATTAGACAGAAACTAATGAATCATGCACTAATACTCATTATGAAACTGCCAGGAGCGAGATTAGATTCGTCAGAGAAAGCGACTTAGAAACCAGCCAGTAAAAGCCACTTAGAAACCAGCCAGTAAAAGCCACTTAGAAACCAGCCAGTGAAAGCGACTTAGAAACCAGCCAGTGAAAGCCACTTAGAAACCAGCCAGTCAAAGCCACTTAGAAACCAGCCAGTGAAAGCGACTTAGAAACCAGCCATCGAAAGTCAGAAACTAGCCAGTGAAAACAAAGTCTGCAGTAAGACTGTCTTCTAGGAACACACTTTTTTTCACTTGAATATTCCTCAAACCTTAAGAGTTATATCAGCGCTGCTTGACAAGGAACGGGAAAAGGATCCAAGACATCTGGTAAGCGTGAACTTGGCTTGTCTTGGCTACCTAGAAGGGGGCTCGAGGTTCGACACCCGACTCGGGCAGAGTTGGGTTTACTGAGCGCCTAAAGGCAGCACGGAAAACCAACTCTTAGATACCCCCTCCCCCCCACCGGTCCACGAATGAGATTGGACCAAAGCGCTCTGAGCATGCTATGAGCATGAAAGTAGCGCTATATAAAAGCTTTAATAATAATAATAATAATAATAATCTGTTCTATGAATTTCTCAGTGTGTCTGTTCTTTTTCTGGATGTTTTTTTACATTGAAAAAAAATTCCCTTGTAATCACAACCCATTTCCAATAAGGATCCAAAGTCTTACCATCATCAGTCAAAACTTGTACAAAATATAAGCCGAAAATAAGTAGGCGTACTATCACACTTGTCTACGAAACACCAGAATATCCTCTTTGCGACATCTCCCACGTAATGTTATTCCTAAAATCCTTCTCAGCCGTGGCCGCTGCTCCAGCCTTTCTTTCCACCTGTATGGATGACTTCCAAGTCTCGTAAGCGTAGCAGCACAAGAGTTAAAAGTTTACTGAGAGAAAATTATGAAGTAATACAATGAAATATTGACAAGCGGCGGCCAGGACTCGAACCACAGACCTTCGACTTGGCAACACCACTTTGCAGTGGCGCGGATATCAAGCTATCGTTAGTTCTCACCATCCAGATATTGCTGGATTAAGACTAAGCTAACCTTATGTATAATTATGTATTGTACTTGAATTCCACTATGCATAATTGTGATTGAATCTAACTCCAAGTACCGTATTGCAAGTGAAAACAAAGACAAAAAGTCTTTATTCTAAGTAATTTCCCTTCGTCTGGCAAACTGAATGTAAGAAAGCCTGGTGAAAGTCTCCTTGGTAACGTGGCTGCAGACCAACACTGCTACAGTGTCACAGGTCAAGGTCATGCTATAAGGTGCAGGTACCTAGCAAATGAGAAAACAATATTCCTTGTGAGTCAAAGTAGTTTTGTATCGATACATTTCAAAATAGTTTTGTATCGATACATTTCAAAATAGTTTTGTATCGATGCATTTCAAAATAGTTTTGTATCGATACATTTCAAAATAGTTTTGTATCGACACATTTCAAAATAGTTTTGTATCGATACATTTCAAAATAGTTTTGTATCGATACATTTCAAAATAGTTAAACTGATCATAAAATAATAAGAATTAAAAAAAAAAACTACAGCAAGTCTTTTCCAAAGTGTGTTCCGCAAAACCCAAGTGTTCCTCGAGGCTTAAATAGGTTTTCCACTAACTACTGGAATAATTAACTGTTAGGCCACCACGTGAATTGATCTCTTTGAAAAAAAGCGAAATACCTTAAATACTTAGAAAGTGCAAAGTGTTGCGTTAAGGAAAAAGTTTGGGAAACCCTGGTTTAAAAGCTCGCACTATCTTTCTATAATATTATGAGAGATACATGATGTCAGGTTCTTTTATTTGGTTTATGGGGGTTATTGAAAATTCTATGACTTAAACCCTAACAAACGGACTCGCCAGAGGGAAATAAGAAGCGCTGTTACTTAGATCACTGCAGATCGTAGTTAGCTTACAAATATACACTAAATGAACCACAAAATCTCCAGCTAGCCAGGAAATAACAAGTTTAATAGCTATATAGAAAAACTCCGTGACACAAACATCATTCCTTTTCTACTGCCAACACAAAGTGACTAACATAGACTCTCTCTTTCTCTCCTACAAGGAAAACTAAAAACATTCAAAAACATCAAATATATACTGTTCACATTCATAGCTTGTGATATAAACAAAGAGATATAACTCTTTCACATATAAATAGCAACACAGAAATAAAACATTCACTTTCACCCTACAAGCACATGAAAAATGGTTCTAAAAGAACTGAAATTACAATAATTTATTCCTCCACAATAATAGTCCAGGAAGTAGTCCGAAGACCAGGGAGTCAGGACATCCGGGAAATAGTCTGAAGTAGA
The DNA here is from genome assembly GCA_036873155.1 of Biomphalaria sudanica. NCBI lineage: Eukaryota > Metazoa > Mollusca > Gastropoda > Planorbidae > Biomphalaria > Biomphalaria sudanica. The sequence goes on along the minus strand of JAZGLO010006001.1, from coordinate 1,545 downwards.
CGCCTTGGTTGAGTTTCGGGATTTTTTTAGGGCGCCCCTAACCCAACTCTAATGGGTACTTGGCTTTTGTTGGGAAAAGTAAATCCGTAAAGGTAAAGGTCGTTGTGCTGGCCACGTGACACCCTGCTCGTTAACCGATTGGTCAGAATGGGGGTAACTTAACGTTTACCTGACCTTACTATATGTGGACTTAAAGAGGCGCAGACCTTATGAGCGACAGAGGTACAGTCTGGGGCGCTGCCAACATAGACGTTTTTCTGAGTTCGAGTAAACAACGCTTCACGTTCTGGTGGAGACGTCAGGGATTCTAATTCTATATTTTGTCAAGTCCTCTTGTTCATATTGCCTGGGTCTGAGGGATATGTGAATATAAGATGTGGGGTTATGGAACAAAGAGGTGTGTTCCTTGATCTCTAATGTTTAATTCATCTTTCTTTCCCAAGTTTTTGTGTTCTCCTATAACTTCTCCATGTCTCAGCTAGCCTTCTCTTGTCTCTTATTCAAACTTCCTCATCTTTCTCTTTTCTCTCGTTTTAACGTCCTCTATCTACTATTGTTTCTCTCACTCTCTCTCGGACTGTTTCTTTCTGTTTTGTCACAAACTCTCTTCCTCTCTCTTTCACTCAGTCTGTTTCTTTCTGTTTTGTCACTCTCTCTGTCTCTCTCCCTCTCCGTGATTGTTTCTTTCTGTTTTGTCATAAACTCTATCTATCTCTCTCTGTCTCTTTCTCGGACTGTTTCTTTCTGTTTGTCTCTCTCTCTCTCTCTCTGACTGTTTCTTTCAATCCAGGCTCCTTCTTTTATGCTTGCTCTCCATGTAGAACTATCCAGTGCCTCTTTCTCTCAGCTGTTAGTGTCGATTTTGAAGAGCTTCAGAAAACCTTAAAAGGTTCCAAAAACCAAAATCTTTATCGCGGTCATACGACCCAGCCAAAACAATTCACAACTTTTCTCTAAGAATACTGCAGAAGTATATTTTTATTTTAACTACCTAGAGTTAGTTCAATGAAACATTTCAGGAGTGTAATAAATTGTGTTTAGGGTTTAACTTACTTGTAATTCTCTGGCTGTTTAACGTTCAAGGCTTGAGAATGAATGATTCCATAGTCATCTTCAGAGAAGACAAAAATTAGCATCCGCAAGATGACTTTATTATCTGACTCCTCAAAATACACAGTGTAGTTCTGCACACATAAACACACACACACATAACATCAGTAATGAGTGAGTTATGAATTTTCTTTTTATATATGATAGTAGCAATATCTCTCTATATAAATATTTTATCTACTACAATTTCATGTGTTCTAATCATGTCTCTTATTTGGCCAGGCAGCTGCCAAAGCTGGCTATTACAAGTTCAATAGTATTATATCACAACATTAGCGAACGAGCTCTATCTATAATATTTCAATTACTAGATCTAGGGTTTACAACTTACAATTGGCAGCGCTGCAAGTTGCACAGGTCTCCATAATGCAGTTATAGCGTCGTGTTCGTCGTTGACGCTAACAGCTAATTCGTCATAGACTCTCTGTTCTCTGT
>JAZGLO010005999.1:0-121603 GCA_036873155.1 Biomphalaria sudanica | reverse complement strand
TGTCTCTGTCTCTCTCTGCCTCTCTCACTCACTGTCTCTGTCTCTCTCTGCCTCTCTCACTCTCTGTCTGTCTCTCTCTGCCTCTCTCACTCTCTGTCTCTGTCTCTCTCTGCCTCTCTCACTCTCTGTCTCTGTCTCTCTCTGCCTCTCTCACTCTCTGTCTCTGTCTCTCTCTGCCTCTCTCACTCTCTGTCTCTGTCTCTCTCTGCCTCTCTCACTCTCTGTCTCTGTCTCTCTCTGCCTCTCTCACTCTCTGTCTCTGTCTCTCTCTCACTCTCTGTCTCTGTCTCTGTCTCTGTCTCTCTCTCACTCTCTGTCTCTGTCTCTCTCTCACTCTCTGTCTCTGTCTCTCTCTCACTCTCTGTCTCTGTCTCTCTCTGCCTCTCTCACTCTCTGTCTCTGTCTCTCTCTCACTCTCTGTCTCTGTCTCTGTCTCTGTCTCTCTCTCACTCTCTGTCTCTGTCTCTCTCTCACTCTCTGTCTCTGTCTCTGTCTCTCTCTCACTCTCTGTCTCTGTCTCTCTCTGCCTCTCTCACTCTCTGTCTCTGTCTCTCTCTGCCTCTCTCACTCTCTGTCTCTGTCTCTCTCTGCCTCTCTCACTCCCCTTTTTTGTACATGTACAAATGACCTCACCGAAACATTAATTATTGTTTAGTTTAATTGCAGACCAGCTGCAGTCTTCACAATGACAAAAGAAATCTTTCTCTTTTCAAGCATTTCTCATTTGGCGGAGCCTGCTCACCCCATCCCGTGTTGGGCACAATGTACTGTTAGGACTTTTTTTTTATAAGAGCTAAAATTATTTTGTTATTTGAATTGTATTTACCTTACCATAGTTCAGTACTGATGAAGTAAAATACCATTGTTAACAACTATACTATCCGTTTTCGGGAGAGACGTCTGCAACGAGATCTATTCGAAACATTCTCGGGTAGAAGTCATTTCTGTCAGCTTAATTGTAACCACTCTTCTCGCGACAGAACAGTCGATCCCACACTTTACTTTGTGATCAAATTAGGCCCACTACAAAAGGATGATTTTTACGACGCTTCAGTATCGTCCCCTTAATTATTGTTTTTTAGTGTGCACTCATTTTACTATGAAGAAACAGCAGGAGAATGCATTTCTGTAGTCCGAATTGTAGACAATAGCCTGGAGTCAGCCCCGTTGGAGGGTAATGGAGGGCTTACAGCTCCAGACCACAGATGGGGGGGAGGTCAAAATATATTAAATAAAAGGTTAAGAACACTGAACTATTATATCGAGAGACTGAATGGCTGATTGATTTTCTCAATTTCGCAACATCACAGTTTTGCAAGGTCCTATAAGAAAAACAAGACTGCGCGTGATCGAAGTAAATGGAGTACTTCTCTGAGTAAGACTTTTTGTTGTTCTTCCTGCCCAGCAGACGATCAGAAACTCTGGAGTCTGTCTCGTCTAAATTTGTTTCCAATTCATCTTTGGACAGAGTTCTAAAAAAATGTAACATATAAACATGGTGATACAGTCTTGTTTGACATAGAACCAATAAATAAATAAAAGTTACTTTAAAACTTATTCCTTAAATACTTGCATAATTTCAAAAAAATGTGTGATGAATCTACACACACACACACTTTTTTAAACTTATGACATAAAAAAAAAAGAAAGGCATTGAGATTATGCAATAGATACATTTCTTGTTTTAAATATGTTTTTATGTGTATCGTGAATTTGTTTATTTGATTGTAGCTCTAAAGTGTTTGTTTACATTTGTAAGACTGTGTACTGGCAATATTTCGTGTCGTGATCTTTACTATGTGTGTAGTTGTTTGTCTTTCAGTGTAATAAAGCTTTTGGATGTAGCAAGGTTTTTGTTATGTTAAAGTTCGACAATGTGAAAGAAAAGTTCGGTAATAAATAAAGGAAAAGTAAGAACATATTTTGTTTCGTTTTTTATTACCTTTTAACTTTTGAAATCTTTGAAGAGTCGTCTGCAGCTGATATAAAGACAATAACATGGAAAAGTATTATTGACTGGGCAATTTGTCAATGCCTTCTTTCTTAAATATGAGTCATCTATCTATCTATCTATCTATCTATCTATCTATCTATCTATCTATCTATCTATCTATCTATCTATCTATTTATTTATCTATCTCTCTATCTATCTATCTATCTATCTATCTATCTATCTATCTATCTATCTATCTATCTATCTATCTATCTATCTATCTATCTATCTATCTATTTATTTATCTATCTCTCTATCTATCTATCTATCTATCTATCTATCTATCTATCTATCTATCTATCTATCTATCTATCTATCTATCTCTATGGGGGAGAAATGGGGTAGAAAGATATTTGGCCAGCTGTAGAGACTGACAATAAGATGTGTTTATTTCTTTGACTGTAAACCTTTGTGTTATTGTTTGCTTTGAAAGACAACTTGTCGGGGAGGGGATGGCTTGTTAAGGAACTGGAGTAATTTGTCAACATTGTTACATCGAATGTACTCCACTGCTAAAAGCGGTCGACATCTCTATATTTAACTCACTTTTTGCCCTGCTAACATCTTTTGTCTTCATCAAGGCTGGCACTTTAGTGTAGACCTGCCACAGAAGGAAATACTCCACGACACACGAGACCAGGTTCCACGCTGACAAAAAGATGGCACCATTTTCGACAGACCAGTCCATCACTTGCCCAGTGACTATAGGGGCCAGAATCTGGGTGCTGAGATCAATAGCTCGCATTGTGGCAGTCATGGCTGAGTGTAATAAAATAGTCTGTTTTAAGAGTTTGGCAGAACAGTAGACAAACATCGTAAACAAACAGGTTTGGTATACATTGGGAAATTGAAAGACACTCCTGTTTTACAGTACAAAGACACAAACATTCAAGTCTGGCATGGACATAGAAATACGATCCATATCTATACTAATTGTTTCGCACCGATCCTGATCAGAGTTTTTGTTCGCCAGACTGAAAACATTTTTAGAATTAAATTTTTATTTTTTTAAAATGAAAGTTTGATACACTTCAATATGTCTTTAAACACAACTCTCGACAAGTCTTGATAGCTGTACAAACAATGTTCTCAGAGCTATTGCGTCTGGAGATTTCTTTGACTCTGACCTACTCAAGACAGATACGGTTTCAATCAAATCGTATTCTTTGTAAACAGTTCAAACTTCTTTCAGACAAAAAACTTTTGTTGTCCATGTGATCTGTTAAAGTTGTTTGTTTCTTGTCAAGGTAAACGAGAAGTTGGACAAAGACGACAATGCAAAGTTCTAGGGAATGGCAACAAACGTTTCGAGTAGGCTTTAACAAAACAACAACTAGGGATATTCTATTTAAAATATAATTTATTTCGTAAGAGATCATTCAAAAGTGCTCCTTTAGATATCTATTTTTTAAACTTTATATCAATCTCACTAAACTTTAAGTTTGTTTATTTAGATTTATAGCACATTTGTTTTCTGAGAATGTTAATTACAACGCCAGTAACTGAAGCTTTTTCCAATTGTGAGTCTCAGTGCCAGATTTTGGTATTTGGAGGCCCTGGTGTGGCTTTTTTGTGGAGGTCCTAATGTATTTTTTTTTTGTGTGGAGGTCCTAAGATATTTTTTTTGTGTGGAGGTCCTTAAGTTTTTTTTTTGTTGTTTTTTTGTGGAGGTCCTTAGTTGTTTGTTTTTTTATAAAGGTCCTGGTGTAGTTTTTTTTTTGTGAAGGTCCTGATGTAGTTTTTTGTGTGTGGAGGTCCTGATTTAGTGTTTTTTTTTTTGTGGAGGTCCTGATGTAGTTTTGTTATTCGTGGAGGTCCTGATGTACTTTTGTTGTTGAGGTTCTGATGAAGTTTTTTGTGTGTGGAGGTTCGGATGTATTTTTTTGTGTGGAGGTCCTGATGTATTTTTTTTGTGGAGGTCCTGAGATATTTTTTTTTGTGGAGGTCTTAATTATTTTTTGTTGTGGAGGTCCTGATGTAGTTTTTATTTGTGGAGGTCCTGATGTAATTTTTATTTGTGGAGTTCCTGATGTTGTTTTTCTTTGTGAAGGTCCTGATGTAGTTTTTTTTTGTGGAGGTCTTAATTATTTTTTGTTGTGGAGGTCCTGATGTAATTTTTATTTGTGGAGGTCCTGATGTTGTTTTTCTTTGTGAAGGTCCTGATGTAGTTTTTTTTTTTGTGAAGGTCCTGATATTGTTTTTTTTTGTGGAGGTCCTGAGATACTTTATTTTGTGGAGGTCCTGATGTAGTTTTTTTGTGTGGAGGTCCTTATGTAGTTGTTGTTTTTTGTGTGTGTGCGGCCCCTTTTTCTACTTGAAGTTTAAAAAAAAAAGGGGTAGGATTAGTAGTGTGGCTTGACACATGTGAAACAGGACAGTTTGATGCAAGGTCAACTGTGTCGGGGAAGCGCGGTATGAGCTGTTCGCGTGAATACCAAAACCCAAAAATATAGTAGTGGAATCATATAAAAAGGACAGGCGTTTATCTGTGATTTAGCGAGAGAAGGCCTTGACTGACCCTATATAAAGAGATGGTGTGTCAGAATCACACTAGACGATTCGGTCTGGGACATTTCAGCACAGCAAGACAGTCCGGTACTGTGATGAGCCCAGCATGAAATAGAGAGACCAATACGGCTGAATGGTTATGAAACATTTGTAGTCAGTTAACCGTGTTGCCAAATTTGCAGTATTGGCTGTAATTTTATAAAGTTACTAACGGGACATTACCCTCGAACTGCGGGCCTTAGTTTGTGTATTAATAATCTAGTGGATTGGATTAAGATGTATGTTAAACTTAGTTAATGATCCTTTCACTTTTTTCTCTTTCGCCACGAAAATAAAAGTAGTTTTGCGAAAATCGGTTTACCCGTTAAAACAATGCATTCATATCTATTAAAAACGAAAGAAGCGCGAGATGAATAGAATATTAATTACAATTAAAACGGGTTTACCCGATTTGTTAAATGAATGGGATTATATAGTACGCCAGGACGTCCATATTCGAAGATATAAGGAACGAATTTATGTAAAAATGCTTTTGAATTACAAATTTGAAGGTTAATTTTATTAAATAATGAAATCAAAGACTATATTTTGTATTTTCATGTGTCAAAGTAAAAAACTATCTGTGCAAAGTGTAGTTTTAAAATTTTGATCTAGATCTAGATCCTTTCGATCTAAACATGGTAAACAAGGCCTTGATCCATAAAATAGTAACACTTTCATAGAGTTGACAACTTATTTTTTATAAGGTCCTAAGTTTTTTTTAGGGCTACAATACATACATTACGGTTCCAGTTAGTACCCAGGGAACATTTATTCCAAATTTTATCAAGATTGGTCAAACGGTTTAGATTTCTAAGCGAGACATGCATACATACATACATACGCCTTACTTTCTACTTTATAGTATAAAATTAAGGTATCACGTTGTTTTGGAGCCCATGATGTAAAGTTCATGATTCCGACAGAGTTGGTTTATGTCGTATGGTGCGGTGTTTGCAGATAGAGCCGTAAATGTGTGTCATACTTGTAAAAAGAAAAGTAAATTTTTTGTCAATTTAATCCATTTTCATTTTATTCATGTATGTATTTCATAAGCGCATAAGCGTAATTTGTTGTTTTGTTGGTTGTATTTTTTTTTACAAACTTTATATCAAATCACTTTGTGTGTCTGTCTTTCTGTCTGCCTGACTGGTAAAATGTTTGTACACGTTATTTCTACGGCACCCATTCTCGGATCAAGTTGAAATTTGAAGCGAAAATTAATTGTACCTAACAAAACATGACTCAATAATAATAATAAAAAAAAAACAATTCGTCAATTTAGTCAATTAATTATTTGGTTTGACTCGAAAGGAGAAATAACTTCCTCAGTCATGAGTGTTATATTTATAAAAGCGGAGTTCTTACTTTCTAAAATACTTTTTTTTTTTTTTTTTTTTTTTACAAAAGGGATTTTTATATTTCGTATGTTTTCTAATGTGAAAGCCTTCTTAAATAGTGAGGTCCTGTGTGTCGTAAATCCGGCACTGGTCTCATGAAAACGCATGTAGACATTGCGTTATTATTAACTACATAAATCTAGTTGACATGTTATTTAACAGAACACAATAGACTTTGGGATGACTCTGTGACGTGTGCAAGGAGGACATAATGATGATCTGTGAGGTGTGCAAGGAGGACATAATGATGACTCTGTGACGTGTGCAAGGAGGACATAATGATGACTCTGTGAGGTGTGCAAGGAGGACATAATGATGACTCTGTGACGTGTGCAAGGAGGACATAATGATGGCTCTGTGACGTGTGCAAGGAGGACATAATGATGACTCTGTGACGTGTGCAAGGAGGACATAATGATGACTCTGTGACTTGTCTAAGGAGGACATAATGATGGCTCCATTCTGTGCGTGAAGTCGGGGTACAGGAATGTGGTAAACAAATGTTAAAGACTTCGATCTATCTTAGCCACACTTTCTTCATAACAGCTCCCCTTGGGTTTGAACAGAACAACAAGCTTCAGTAACATTTACCAAAGTTTACAGCTCGTTGGACGTTGAAGCTTAAACATAGTTCTTAAAATAGCTATTTATAGCTGTTATATATTTGATGTGTTTGTGAACTACGCTGTTGTGTATTGGATGTGCTTGTGAACTAGGCTGTTGTGTATTGGATGTTACCATCATGGGTTAACTTTTATGGCTCTGACAAGGGTGCAGTGGCGTAGCTAGGGATTTGGGTGCCCGGGGGGCTTGACTTCTATAGGGTCCCCTGCATTTTGACATTCGACATCATGACATGATAATGGGGTAATGCTAAATGTAAAAAATTTCAGACACTGCATTTGGGGGCCCCCCTCCAGTGGGGTCCTGGGGGATTTTCAAATTTGGACACCACCCCCCCCCCCTCCCACCCTAGTTTTTTTTTTCTCAGTATGTAACTTTTTTCAACACCTGCGTCTTTACAATCCTCTCTTCTTTGACCAATACATTAGTCACTACTATTTATTTTTTTGCTCCATTTATTTACTTCCTCCCAACGTACTGTGTTGTGTGAACAGAAAACTGTTTGCACTCAGAACTTGAGGGAAGAGTTGCGGGTCCCCCTCTTAGTATGACGAGAAGACCGTATTTAACAAATGTCATAAATCGACTCGTACAAACGAAACCAACAAAATGCAGTCCTAAAGTCGTAATGGCTGTTATAAACTAGTTTCAAGGGGCGGAGTCTTGCGATATTAGCAATACCAGGGTGCTATTCGGCATTTCTTTTTACCCTGAGCGACTGAACAACCAGAAACCATTTTTAAATATTTGTAAAAAATTCAATTCTACTTTACTATGTTTGGTATGTCAAGCTGACTAGACCTACTTATACTACACTATGTTTTGTATGTCAAGCTGACCAGACCTACTGGCTAGCTTCTCCTCATTTCGTTCACAGATTTCCACAATCCAGTCCTTTTCAACTGCGATGTTGTTGGCGATGGTGGCCAGATTGGCCGCTGAAGCTAGCACGATGATAAGAGTGTAGGCCACGTAGCGTGTCCACTCTCCAATGTCCAGGAGATCCTCCTTGAACATAAGGAAACAGTAGATGACAGCGGCACACAGGATGACCAGTACGTTTTGTAGCACTATGGAAAGTCTAGCAGCTGAGGAAGGCAAAATATGGATGTATGGTAGTAAAAGTCTATTTTTAGCAAATAGCACTATCAAAAAAAAAAAAAGTAAAATACTGAGTAATTTTAAAACAGTCTAATGCTGTAATATTTTATTCAAACTAAACTTATGAAATTAATAAGATGAACATCAGCGTTAAAAAAAAGCACCAAATTGTTCTATACCATTTCTAGTCATATTGAGGTAGGAAGAAATCCAATTTATATATTCAATCTTCTTGTAGAGGTGAAGATAATAGATTTTTAAAAAAAATTTTGAGTAACTTTGAAAGTAGTTAGTACGAACTCAAGATTATCTTCAAGAATTTTGAGTGCATAATTTGCTTTTTTTATAAATATTGAAGAGGTTTTTTTTAGCTTCAAACCCTGCTGAAGGGGGATTTAAACACAAAACCCCTCTCGACTACACTCATAGACTGATGAATGGATAGTCTTATATTGAAGAGGGGATTTTATCGTTAATTTCGGAGGGGGGTTTTAAAATCAAAATCTTCCCTAGCTATCTCTTGGAATTTGGGTATTGGCGTTTACATTATTTTTTTGTTTTTGTTTTCTAGAAGAGGAATATTTAACTGCCAACACCCTGCTAGGGGGTTTTAAACTCAAAACCCCTTGGCTATGCAGGGGCAAACAATGGTTTAGTTTTAAAATCTCACCTAAAATAAACAAAATCAAAGCAAAAAATCAGTCACTAAATTCCGATCCGATTTTATTTCGGTGTGTGTGGGGGGGGGGGGGGTTTGTATATATATGTTTTAGAATTATGCTGATATACCCTGTCCACAAAAGAATAAACAATTATAAACACTTTGTCTATTAAACAACACTTTAAAAAAACACATCACCATAGTTGGTTCTTAACATTTTTTAAGTCTTTTTTTTCTTTTCATAAGTATCATTTTAATATAAAATGCATTTTTTTAAACTATATGTTATTAATTTAAGAACGAAGGGGGGTAAATCAGCTAATGTCACGCACCTCTAATTCTTGTAGAGTTATCTACCCAGTCACCAATGAGCGGTCCTCCTAGCAGTACAGTTGTTCCCATGGTCAGCCCATAAATAGCTGTTAGTTGAAGCGAGTCCGGTGTGATGTGCACCATAAATATACCAACAGCAAAGATCCACATACGATCGCCCTAGACACAAGGAAAGATAAGCAGGTTAGGTCCTATGTTCAAAGTGTCGTTGATGAAAGACATCAAACTGTCACTAGTTTCAGATTGCTCTTTATTACAGTCATCTCCCTTGTATTGTGTTTACGTAAGATGTCGGGCACAATGTCCTCGTTTGGGAGTTGAGTAAACAAAATGACGTTCCCTGGAGACCCATGGATCTGTTTCAGTGTGACAGCAAGGCTCAATAGTTTCTTAGGTCAATGGTTAACAGTATACTTCGCGGTCACCTTCGACCTCCACGGATTCACTCCAACTGATTCGAGAAGCAAGCTTTAAGTGAAAATTGGTCAAATTGGCAGAATTATTTTGTTTTAATAAATTGATCAACAGTCAATTTCACATCTGAGTATTCTACATATGTGTCTTTTTAAATTTCTGTTATTAAGTTATATTAAAATATGGGGATGTCGTGGCTCATTGGTAAAGCAATGGGTCTCGAGTTCTCGGGGAAGACAGGGATTTTTAATTACATGATTTTTAAGAAGCCCCTAGTCTAGCCAACTCTTATAAGTACCTAACATTAGTAAGTAAAAGTAAAGGCGATTGGTTGTTGTGGTGACTACATGAAACATTCATTAACCATTGGCCATGTTAACAATTGACCCTTTACATCATCTGCAAGTGTCTGAAACCCAGTTATATAAATGAGTCTACAAATTTGGTGTTTTGTTTTTTAACTTTATTTATTTTTTACTATATAAAAATAAATCCTGTTTCTAAGGTTTAGTCTTACTTTATAAACAAAAGTGTTCCTTCTAAGGTTTAGTCTTAATTTATAAACAAAAGTCTTGTTTCTAGGGTTTAATCTTACTTAATAAGGCTACATCCTGAACTTACAACTTTTCCTGTATGTTAGTTCACTCAAACGTTAGTGTGTAACATTTCACTTTAAAAAAATACTTTTACAGATTAAAAACTTTTTTATTGAACATTTGATTCTTTATTTACCCCTCCCCCTCCCAAATGAACATTTGTTTTAGTTCTAATATTAATAATGTCAAAATGAAGGGATTCAACCAATTCTAATCTCATTTAGAAAGTAGGCCGCTGTACTAACCCATGCTGTTAAGAAATGACTCAGATAAACCAGTAAGCTTGTTCCACAGATTCCAGATCTTTTCTTTGGCTCGTCTGAAATATTATGGACACAGAAAAACAACATTTGTTAAAACGTTTGTTGTGGAAACAACATCTTATCTTATATTTTTCAATGTGAACATAAGTTTTAGCAATCTTTAAAAATATAAGAGAGAAAGATAGAGAGAGAGAGAGAGATCATAGGCGGCTTTAGCAGTACGCAGGGCCCTAGGAGAATGATATAAAAGGGACCGACAGAGTCAGTGTCAGCTATACCTACAAAAGCACTACGCCCACCTTTAATGCAGCAACTGTAGACCTTATAACATGTACGTACCATAGCAGGATTTCTGGTCACTGGCTTACATTCGAAGTATACTTGATCTTTGTTTTTATTATGATTTAAAGGCCTTTTATACCAGCGCAGTGATCAAAAACATTTTGCTCGGATTATTAACAAACCAGCTTTACATCAAGTCCAACCGATGAAGCTGCCAAATGTATTTAGTTATGGTGGAAAACCAGAAAACTATAATAAAAGTAACATCGTCTGGGCTTTCACGGTGGCAGACGGAAGTTTACTTTTCTGGCTTTCAGTGGAGCTTAAACTGTGATTAACTTACATCTATAATAAGTGGTCACGATTCACCAAAACAAAAAGTACGAAGTAAACAGACATGTGTTTTAATGAACATAAAGAATAGAATCAATTATAATACTTCTATCTAGCCATATGCCGCTGGTCCTACAAATAGCCAAGGGGTTTTGAGTTTAAAACCCCCTAGCAGGGTGTTGGCAGTTAAATCGTCCTCTTCTATAAAACAAAAACAAAAAAATAATGTAAACGCCAATACCCAAATTCCAAGAGATAGCTAGGGAAGATTTTGATTTAAAACCCCCTCCGAAATTAACGATAAAATCCCCTCTTCAATAGTTCTCACTGAATATATCCATGTATGAACATAGTCACTACGAAACTCAAAATCTAATTTCTCATATAGTCCTCTTTGTACTAATCTCAAAAAGTAACTACCAGAATCACTGAGTCAATATAAGGCAAACACTAATATATTCGAGAACATCGAGTGTACACTGTTCACTTTCAGACCTGGGGATATAAACGAAGGGATATAACTCTTCCATTCCAAAATATCAATGAAATAGTAAAATAGTCACTCTTGCTATACCTGCCCCTGACAAGAAGCCAAGAAATGAAGTACTCACACTGTGTTCATTACGTTCAGAATATTAGGACTCTCACACATTTACCTATTAGTCTGTTGGAACATTGGGACACAACACAATATGCCCATACATTGATTGTGTCATGCCCATACATTGATTGTGTCATGCCTATACATTGATTGTGTCATGCCCATACATTGATTGTGTCATGCCTATACATTGAATGTGTCATACCCATCCATTGATTCTGTCATGCCCTTACATTGATTGTGTCATGCCCATACATTGATTGTGTCATGCCTATACATTGATTCTGTCATGCCTATACATTGATTGTGTTATGTCCATACATTGATTCTGTCATGCCTATACATTGATTCTGTTGTTACTTCTGTTACCTGGGAGATACTTCCCATCGAGATGGTCTTGGTAAGAAGGAACACTTTTCTGGGCACCAGGCGTCAAGTTGTCTTTGTAGAGCGAGTTCTTTGGATCAAAAGTTTCTGCCTCCATACTAGCGCGTGATAGTAACGAACTGAACCTCCCTGGATTCGAACTCGTTCAGCTATCACACCCCTGGTGAAGTAAACAAATTATTATTTGCTTAAGATTTATTAGAACATAGAAGCAGAGCCTTAAAAAATGCCAAACCTTGCAAGGGGAGATCAAATAAATGTAAATAATTTGTTAAAAGATGTTTAGATCTATATATTTATAGCTTTTATATAGCGTTACTTTCATGCTTACAGCATGCTCAGAGCGCTTTGGTCCAATCTCATTTGTGGAACAGTGGGGGGAGGAGGGGGTATCTAGGAGTTGGTAGCCAAGCCAAGCTAAGTTCAAGCGCACTTAGCCTCTCTACCACGCTTCTATATACTATTGTTATGATTTAAGTTTGATCTGCATTTGTTCAAATGTGATGCTATCAATAAAAGGTCACTGTTTGAGTCTGACATCAAAGTTACAGTCCACAACGTACAGCTTAATGTCAACTTAAATAATGCGGCCCTGTGTTTGCACTTGATGCGAGTGATGCCAGCCTAGAAATGATACGAAAGCAGTGATGTAACAGTAGGGATCATACCCATCAGAGTTTCTTCACGTCTGGAAATTCACTTTAGAATAGCACGGAGGTTGGGGCCTGATGGCTGAAAGAAACGAAATTATTTTTAAGAACAGATGGAATCATCCATTCATGCCTAATGTTGATGTAGTGGAATTATGAAATATTTGCCTGGCCATTCTAGTTTCATTCATTTTAGTTTCGTTTATTCTAGTTTCATTCATTTTGGTTTCATTTATTCTAGTTTCATTCATTTTGGTTTCATTTATTCTAGTTTCATTCATTTTGGTTTCATTTAATCTAGTTTCATTCACTGTCGTTTTATTTAATCTAGTTTCATTCATTTTGGTTTTATTTATTCTAGTTTCATTCATTTTGGTTTTATTTATTCTTGTTTCATTCATTTTGGTTTTATTTAATCTAGTTTCATTCATTTTGGTTTTATTTATTCTAGTTTCATTCATTTTGGTTTTATTTATTCTAGTTTCATTCATTTTGGTTTTATTTATTCTAGTTTCATTCATTTTGGTTTTATTTATTCTAGTTTCATTCATTTTGGTTTTATTTATTCTAGTTTCATTCATTTTGGTTTTATTTAATCTAGTTTCATTCATTTTGGTTTTATTTATTCTAGTTTCATTCATTTTGGTTTTATTTAATCTAGTTTCATTCATTTTGGTTTTATTTATTCTAGTTTCATTCATTTTGGTTTTATTTAATCTAGTTTCATTCATTTTTTTTTTATTTATTCTAGTTTCATTCATTTTGGTTTTATTTATTCTAGTTTCATTCATTTTGGTTTTATTTAATCTAGTTTCATTCATTTTGGTTTTATTTAATCTAGTTTCATTCATTTTGGTTTTATTTATTCTAGTTTCATTCATTTTGGTTTTATTTATTCTAGTTTCTTTCATTTTGGTTTTATTTAATCTAGTTTCATTCATTTTGGTTTTATTTATTCTAGTTTCATTCATTTTGGTTTTATTTAATCTAGTTTCATTCATTTTGGTTTTATTTATTCTAGTTTCATTCATTTTGGTTCATTTATTCTAGTTTTATTTATCTTAGTTTTGCTTATTCTAGTTTCCTCCTAATTGTTTTTACGTTTCCATACTGTAAGGTATCAGATAATCACAGGTACAACTAATCGCCAACTATTCATTCATTTCCGAGGCTGGAACCGGATACTTTGTTTTTACAAAGCTTATATCAACTCACTCGGTCTATCTGAGACAAAACATGAATCAATTAAGAAAAAAAAGTAACCAATTATTCAATTAATAACTGGTAATTTTGTTTGATACAAACAAGGGAAATTAATCTCTCAGTTTTTACAGATATGGCTACATTTGTTGGGTTAAGTCCCATTAAATGATTGTTTACGTTATTTCTCCCTAACGCATTCTCCAATCAAATTGAAACTTTAAACAATTATTTTTTTTAAAAACTCAATTAGTTAATTAGTCATTTTCATTGGTAATATTTTTTTTTTTGATTAAGGGAAATAACTTCAACATTATTGGTACATAAAGTTTTAAGGTGGGAGTTCTTCCTCTTTAGATAATCTTTGTTGAATAAAGAAAATGTTTTTATATTTTACTTTTGTTGTGAATAGTGGGAAGAAGAGTTGAATTTAATTTTCTTTTAAAATTACTGTGTGCAGACTTCATTCTTCGTTCTTTTGTTATGTGTAGGATATTAGTTTGTTTTTTATTGTTATATTTAGTAACTGTAGAGAGGACTCTTGGAAATAGCAAACACGATAATTTCGCATCTACTTTTCTGAACTGTTTCTGGTGAGATAACAGATGTACACTAACAACAAAGTCAACAAATGATAACATGAAGTCTCTGTGTTTGTGTCAGTGTGAACTGTACATCTTGAGATACAAGTACAGAGATAACATTTGAGTCTCTTCAATAAAGATGTAGTTGTGGGCCTTGTAAAACTGGGCTACATTGCATGACACGTCATTTGATTTCAATTCTTTTTTTCTCTTTAATATTTTTTCATCTCGATTTTGAGAAAAGATTCTTTTTTTTCTTTGGTTGGGGTATATATAGATATAAAGATATGTATATGCCGGGTATATATAGATATTTAAGTATTTATATACTGAGTAAAAATAGGGATATATGTATGTATATACTGAGTATTTGTAGGTATATATGTATTTATATACTGGGAATATAGAGGGATATATGCATGTATATATTGGGTGTAAATGGATACTAGTACACATATGTACTATTCCTCCAATAAATCAATAAACTGTGAATTCAAGAACTTTATTTAAGATTTGTAGATGCAGTTTAGAACTAATAAACGAACGAACAAATATACGGTAGGATTGGCTTGAAGTAGGTTGTTTTGTTTTACAAGTGACATTCCTCTCTGGAGCAGCCTTCGTTCCTAAGTGTTTATTAATAATAAATATATTTCATAATTAATTCCATTGAATTTTTCTGATTCTTTTATGATAATGCTTCTATCAATGTTTCAATTTATCCATGCATGTTCAAATTACATGGTTCCGAAAAGAGAAATTGAATGACGTAAGAAACACAATAAATAAGATGGTAAACAATGAACAATATCATGCGAATGTTCTGATATCTCGTGTAGTTTATTTCAACGGACAACACGAATATGTGTTCAACTGATAAAACACGTTTAAAGTAACAGCAGGTACACAGCCTCATGCAAGTACACAGCCTCATGCAGGTACACAGACTCATGCAGGTACACAGCCTCATGCAAGTACACAGCCTCATGCAGGTACACAGACTCATGCAGGTACACAGACTCATGCAAGTACACAGACTCTTGCAAGTACACAGACTCATGCAAGTACAAAGACTCATGCAGGTACACAGACTCATGCAAGTACAAAGACTCATGCAGGTACACAGACTCATGCAAGTACAAAGACTCATGCAGGTACACAGACTCATGCAAGTACACAGACTCATGCAAGTACACAGCCTCATGCAGGTACACAGACTCATGCAGGTACACAGACTCATGCAAGTACACAGACTCATGCAGGTACACAGACTCATGCAGGTACACAGACTCTTGCAAGTACACAGACTCTTGCAAGTACACAGACTCATGCAAGTACAAAGACTCATGCAGGTACACAGACTCATGCAAGTACAAAGACTCATGCAGGTACACAGACTCATGCAGGTACACAGACTCATGCAAGTACAAAGACTCATGCAGGTACACAGACTCATGCAAGTACACAGACTCATGCAAGTACACAGCCTCATACAGGTACACAGACTCATGCAGGTACACAGACTCATGCAAGTACACAGACTCATGCAGGTACACAGACTCATGCAGGTACACAGACTCTTGCAAGTACACAGACTCTTGCAAGTACACAGACTCATGCAAGTACAAAGACTCATTTACGAAATTAAAAGTTATACTTACCACATTATTTACAGAAATGACCTATTTTACTGCTACGCCTACATATTAGGTAACATAGAGATATTACTTATGAAAACATAATTAAAGTTGGGTACCATTGATTCGACAATAAGAGTTTTTACAAGTAATCTCCCATTTCATGAATCTTGTTTGAATTTGATTGATGTTTCATTAAATTTATAGGAAAAATATTTATAAATAATTTTTACAAAATTAACTGATTTTAAAAAATCTCATTAAAAAATCCCAAAATATAATATAGTTTCTAGGAACTAAATATACTGTATTGCTTTCATAGATAGTTAAATTGAGATTAATATTTTAAAGTGTGTGGATTCAAGGAGAATATCATGTAGTTAGCTCCTTAATTAGTAGTTTAAAGTGAGTCTCAATTCCCATTCTACTTCCAAGCAAAGCATTTTCTTGTTCAAGCAGCCAATGTGAACTGCAGTCTTCTTGACTTTACGCCACAATGGTTTATTGTTGAGTGAGTTCTAAAACAGCCCAGTCACAGCAGCAGATACGATCACAGACACAACTACAGTCAAAACTATAGACACAGTCACAGCAACAGATACGACCACAGACACAACTACAGTCAAAACTATAGACACAGTCACAGCAACAGATACAACCACAGACACAGTCCGTTTTTCCCCCCTAATACTTGTAATGCCATCAGCTATTTTATTATTGCTATTAATAGTTGTTGTTGATAAATCTGATAATCAGAGGTGGCCTCAGGGGCTGGTGAGTGGGGCAACTGCCCTAGACCTCACACTTTAGGGGCTGGTGAGTGGGGCAACTGCCCTAGACCTCGCACATTGGGGGGGGGGGGGCAGTGATATAGAGAATCTTTGTCACCGTCAGCCCGTCGTACAAATATTCCTTGCCCTGATATGACACTCGTTCAGGGCCCTACGCATTGCTAGGGCCGCCTTTGTGAGGAGGAGGATGCAAAACAGAACAGTTTTAAAAAGAAAGCGGCACATGAACATAAATGTCTAAAGAGTGACAAGAAACATCTAAATGAACATCACCTTACCTTTTATCTTGTTACTGGCAGTCTCTGACTAATGTGATACACATCGGGTCCAGGTAGAATGTAGATATCGTGTTGTCGTGTTGTTAAACAAACAAATAAGTGTCCAAGAACTGAATGGTTCTCGTTGTATCTTAAGAAGTCACATGACACTTAACATTTTTATTTAAACATTTTGAATAAACATTCGACACTTTATAAAATGACATTAAACATTTTTAGTGAAATGTAACAAATTTTATCATAGTTTATAGATAGGCGTTAATTTTTTTATACTGACAATATATGCAAAGGCATTCAAAATTTTTTTAGTGAACAATTTTAATGACAATTTATAGACTGGCAGCACAAGTTGTTATTTTTAATGACATTTAACTTTTTATTGACATTTTAAATGCTAGCTTTAATGTCAGTGTCTTAATGTTTTCTAGAACTCAATTTTCAAAGTGGTTAACAGATGCACATTTTGACGCTGAGCGATAGAAAAAAATAATTTTTAAATCAATCTTTAAGAAAACTTCCATCAGTGTTAAGAGTATTACGAGTGAAATTACTTGATCTCTGGCATATGAAATGTCTTAAGCGTCCTAGGACTATTCTTGAGTGATTTAGTATTAGGAAAATGCTGTCTATGGGAAAATGTTACTACAAAATAAAAGTAAGAATTGAAATATGTACCTATATATGGAGACTAGATTTTTAGCTTTCATTTGTATCTGGAGTAAAAAAAAATATCGGTAGTCTAATACTTATTTTATGTAAGGGCCGGTCTTAGGGCACAACCTATGCGGCCGCAGTGGGCCCCGCACTTTCATAGGCCCCGCGCTAATTCTAGTTGTAAATTATTGAATTAAACCATTTGACCTTATAACAGGGTTTCTGCTGTCCGCAATCCGTTTCGCATAGGGCTAAGCAATCTGAGTTTACCACAATGGGGAGTGGTTTGACCAAGGTTTTTCGATATCCCCAGTATCAGAATTGTCACTGGGTATGACGCATTCCTCTACTACTACGTCGGGGCACGGGCAAGATAGAGCCTAGCTCATGTACGCACAAGAGCCGCCCGACTCAGTCCGCGAAAGCCGTGCCAGTCAGCCCAATTTTGCCCATAAGAGAGACCCGCGAATCAGCCGAGCTCCAGGAGAACCCGACCAACCCTCGAGTTGGTGTGCAGCGCTATCCGCTTTTCGGAGAACCCGTAAGTTTCTTACTCACCGTTGCCTTGGGGCCCCACAGGGGAGGGCGGGCTGGACATAACCCCTTTGATTTCCTTTTACACTTGCCGGCTGCTCATTCATCAGCGGCAAGCAACCAGTACCCTTGGCCACTCCTCTGAAGAGCGGGCTGTTCACTCGGCGACCACGATGAGGTGGTACTGGAACGCCGAGGGCTACGCAATCTGTAGGGCCGGCCCTGTTTTATGTATATGACATTTTATAGGCAGTTACAAGTACTGTATACTTTAATGTTAGAGGTCTTCTGTTTGAAGCACTTAATGAACTCAATATGTAAAATGTATCACAGCTTCTCTCTCTGTGACTGTTTCACAGCTTTAAAAAAAAAAAAAGTAAAATTCCCCTTTCAGACCTTGCGATCTATAGGGCAGATGTTGTTACGGTCTTGTTTCTTTGGCCAACGGTTAACGAGCAGGGTGTCATGTGACCAGCACAACGACCAATCGTCTTTGCTTTCCCCAACGAAAGTCAGGTGCCCATTAGAGTTGGGTGGACTAAGGGGGGGCCCTTAAAACCCAAACTTCAAAATCCCAGTCTTCGAACCCAGTACGAAGGGTTCGGCAGCCAAACGCTTAACCATTCAGCCGCCGCGCCCCCTGTTTTACTACGTATTTGAAATAAAGGGGCTAATGAATAGAGGAAATACAGGACTATTAATACAACATGATCTGCCACTCTTGAGATAGTTAGTTGGCAACACTTCTTAACATTTTGTGTGTGTATATTGTAAAATCTTTCCATATCTTTCTCCTTTTATTTTCCTGCATGTTTCTTGAGTTTGTTTACTTTACCCCGCATTTGTCCATATCAGTTATTCTTCTTTTCCTATGATACTGTATAGATCTAACATGTTTTAAATAACATAAACGTTAATCGTAAAAAAAATCACTATAAACAGACAGCACTGAACTGTGTTTTAAAAATGTATTATTAAAATTGTAATAGCTCTATCAACGGTTCTCAAGATCGAGTACGAGTTTTACTTGCATAAGTGTATATCTGTTATTGTGAACTGAAGGGAGCAGTGTAATGTCATGTTTTTTTGTTTGAAAAGAGGTTAAGAAAGGATAAGATGAGAATAGTAGTCTTGTGAATCGCTTCATTAAGGAACTGTAATCCTTTAATCGCAGTGAAGGTGAGATATAATAAGGTTATCCCCCTTGGTTTCATGTTGCTCTTTTAGCACCTCAAGTCAATGCTAAAATAATAATAATAATATTGCTTATTACAAATACTCACCACAAGAAGTTCTCGAGTCTACGGATCATCTACTGTAATGGGATAGGCCTATTTTGACCGACAAAACGATAGATTTTAATCGCCCTGATTTGCTGCTCATCGATAAATAGAAAAAGCCGCTACCATAATAGACATCGCCATACCACTGTCTCAGAATTTAAAAGAAACTGAGCTGGAAAAACAACGCAAAGATGGGAACCTTATGGGAATCATCAAAAACAACAATAATAACATAATAATAATAATAATAATAATAATAATAATAATAATAACAACAAGGCGGCTTCATTAGCACGGCTCAGAGTAGGTCATCTCTACCTTAAAACTGAAGACTTAGTTACAGCAATACAGTACCGAGCAATTAGGACACAAAATTACGAGAAACATATCCTAAAACTCAATATTATTCACAAATGCCGAAAATGTCTATGTTCACTAAGCCTGAGACGGCAGATTAATATAAAGGATACTAATTCAGCTTATACCAACACTTTAATCAAGCACTATTTCTTTCTCTTGTTTGAGAAACAAAAAATAAAGTAATTTATTACCAATAGTTAATTAACTAATCAGTTAATTTTTAGCGGCCCCCGAAAGGGGAAAAGACGCTATTAGTTTTGTGTGGAATGTCTGTCCGTCCGTCCCGTTTAGATCTCGTAAACTAGAAAAGATAATGAAAATCCGACATCATGATATTTTGACCTTTCAAAGTTTTGTCTTTTCTGAAAGTGAAAAATCTAATTTTTTAAATCAACTATGCAAGCAATTGTTTCATAAAATTACACCATTTTTACAATTATTCCCTATTGATAGTAACAAACAATCGTAGATTATTTACGATAAGGGAAATACACCTATGCAAAATATGAAAGAATTTTTTGTCAATTTTTTTTTTTTTTTTTTTCTACAATTGTATTGCTAAGTTATAAACGTTATGTCATACTAACTACTACTGGGAATACTGAACGAAAGGAAGGGCAGAATTGTTTAAATATTATTTTTTTTACGTAAATGTTTTTTATTTTGAGGCTTTCAATCATCATCATCATCATCAAACTCCATTAGAGTGAGGGCTTGAGAGGCTCAAATCCTCTCTTGCAAAAGCCCTGGACAGAAACCCTGCTGTCTTGCGTAGTGCATAAATGTCGCCATACAGGTCGAGAATTTTGGGTTTCCCAGACCTGTCGAGACGGAGATCAGCAAGTCTGGGGCAGTCAAACAGAATATGAGGCACAGTTTCCTCTTCTTCCCCGCAGTGGGGGCACCGTGAATCAAAATTTGGCCATAGCCGCGAGAAATATGAGCCAACAGGACAGTGGCCTGTCCTGCACTGTGCTATAATAGCTTGCTCAGGCCTGGACAGCCTCCACCACGGGGAAGTGCGGTCAGGGCGCCTCATGCGCTCCCAGACTCCACGGGCTTTTTGGGACTTGTCCCAGCACTCAAACCACTTTTCCATTTCTGTTTTTTGTATTATAGCCAGGGCTTGATGAAAGCTTACAGCCTCATCAGTGGGTGGAATTAGCCCTCCCTGGTGGGCCAAAGAGTCTGCAATTGTGTTGCCAGTCACACCTATGTGACTCGGTACCAACTGCATAATTACAGGGGTGCCATAGCGTTGTTTAATGTTATGTGAAGCCATGATGACAGTGTTGATATTGGGGGGCCGGGGTTTTGCAAAGACTGTAGTACAGATTTTGAGTCAGTGACCTCAACAATCTGTGTTGCCCTCAAATGTCCCTCGCCGAGTTGAGAGTCAATGACTTTTAAGGCTTCACAGACTGCCATGGTCTCCGCATCAAAACTGCAAACACTACCACATGGTCCAAAGATTTTTCGACTGTGTAAGAGCCAAGAAAGTCGATGTAGGCTCCATAGCCTGCTCTTCCAGAATCTATTGATGCCGACCCATCAGAGTATGCAAAAATAACACTGGGCTTGAAGGTATTAATGGTCTCCAGAGCTAGGATTTGAAGGTCGTTAGATGAACGGCTTTGCTTAGTGGCATTAGGGTCTACTAATTTCAAGCGTTGGGCGTCACCAAGGGGGAAGGGGATGAAAGCGTTGAATGTTTTGTCGGTTGGTGGAGAGGCCAGCTTCATCAGATAGTCTAGTGGCATGATGCATAAAAGACTGCATCTGGATACGTCTTCTGCATCTCCAACCATCCACTAGTTTTCTAGCTGGGAGGTATTCATCCAACCTTTTATACCGCTCATAGCAGGTCAGTACTGACCATTCCCTCCTAAGGTTTAGTGGACCTATATTAGCCATTATTTCAGCCGCATTTACTGGACTTGTCCTAAAGGTTCCACAGACAAATCTTAGTACTTGGGACTGTATTTTATCAAGTTGTTCAAGAGCAGTCCTAGAGCCATACATTTGCATAGGTAGGCTGTAGTCTATCTGTGATCGGACTGCTCCTAAATACAGAGATCATAGCATGTCTGCTCGGGCTCCCCACTTCGTGGATGCCAGCTTCCGCACAATGCAAAGTTTCCCTGACGCCTTTCTTACAACATCCTGGATGTGCTCACACATTTTTAGTTTGCGATCTAAAGTTACACCAAGGTACTTGGGTAGCTTTTCCATGCTGAGAGCCACTCCGTTGAGGGAGAGCCGGAAAGGTTGCCTGAGAATGCTAGTGCCGATCGTGAACAGAGAATAGACCGTCTTGGAGGTGTTTATTTCTAGCCTCCATTTTTGTGTGTATGAGCAGAGCGTATGGAGATCTTCTTATAACACTTTTTGTATAGAGGTTGCGCTCCTTCCGGATTTCCAAAGGACAATATCATCAGCATATAGCAGCTTTTGGCATTTTAGCTGAGCCGGTAGGTCATTTATGAAGGCCGTGAAAAGGGCGCATGACAGGACGGAGCCCTGGGGGAGGTTGTGCTCGAGGGTCATTTTCCCTGAGACTTCTCCGTACATCCTTGTTCTTATTGTACGCTCTTGTAGGAAGTCTCTAATCCAGTAATATATCCGTCCCCGCACCCCCACGGCTCTTATCTTATGAAGCAAACCAGGCCGCCATACTTTATCATATGCCTGTTTTAAGTCAATGAAGACTGCGTATGTGCTTTCGGTCCTTTGGAATCCATCTGCTACGCTCTGCACAAAGGCTTTCAATAAGAGATTGACCCTTACAGAACAACTTGATCAATTTGGTAATTACTATATGACATCAGTTAGGCCACATGGCACTTCTCCTTTCTCCTTCACTTTTTCCTATCCCTTGGTCTTCTGGACCGTTGGGGGCACCACACAAGATCTGTCAATCTTGTTTCTCCATTCTTCTCTGTCATTTGTCTTTGATAGAATTTCATTCTGATATTCTTTCTGAAAATATTAAAACCTGCCTTTTTACCTGCCTGGGTGGGCCACTTTTGGGCCGATTTTGAGTTTGTGTTCCCACACAAACTGTCGGAGAAATAACATGTACACACTTTTGGCCTGACAGACACATAGACCGACATACAGACAGACAGGATGAGTTGATAAAAGCTTTCTAAAAAAGGCATTTATAAAATTAAAAGAACGAGGAACGACCTGAATTTGAACTCATGGCTCAAGCCTTCTTAGGCTTCTCAAGCCAACATGGTAACACCTCTACTAGTGGAGAGCTTATGAACATTGTCTCGACCTATTTTTACAAAGCTTATATGTATGTCTGTCTGTGTATCAGTCTGTCTGTCTGGCCAAAAGTTTGTAAACTTTATTTCTCCGACACCTCAACATTAATTTATTAATCTCTTGAATCAATAATGCATTACATTCGGAAATGTCCGAATACGATAGTCCTTTCAAGAACGCGATAGTCCTTTCAAGAACGCGATAGTCCTTTCAAGAACGCGATAGTCCTTTCAAGAACGCGATAGTCCTTTCAAGAACGCGATAGTCCTTTCAAGAACGCGATAGTCCTTTCAAGAACGCGATTGTCCTTTCAAGAACGCGATAGTCCTTTCAAGAACGCGATAGTCCTTTCAAGAACGCGATAGTCCTTTCAAGAACGCGATAGTCCTTTCAAGAACGCGATAGTCCTTTCAAGAACGCGATAGTCCTTTCAAGAACGCGATAGTCCTTTCAAGAACGCGATAGTCCTTTCAAGAACGCGATAGTCCTTTCAGAACCGATGTTGGATCTAGATCTAGATTTGGTCTTTATCCAACTGTACATGTATTTATATATTACTTTGAAAAACTGTAACTCTCAAATTTTCCCCTGTGAGAAACGAGCTAGTCATTCTCTTCTTAGCGATATGTATCCACTGCTACTTTTATGGGTAAATCGTTAGAGACATTTTTGAGCAGAGCTGTCCAGGCTCCTGGATCCAGATTCCATGAAGTTTTCACTTGAATAGAGGATGTAAAAAGAAAATTTTTACTAAGCCGGTTCCACTCTCGAGAAAATAAACTCCTCAACCACCTTGACTCCCGCAAATCGAGTTGATTCACTTGATGTGTTATAGAATAAGTCAAATTGGGATGTGAACACAAATTGTTGTGCCGTTTTTGCCATGTGATGATTTCTGTTTATTAATTGCTTGGTATTTCCTTTTATATTAATCCTAGTTGAAACAGAATCATCTTGCCGGAGATTGTATAAATGACTTGATAATACGCTGAAGAAACATCTATGTTCTCGTCTAACTTCTTTATTAAACTTCTTTAAATTACACATATTTGTAAGTTCTCAATTCAATAACAACTTACTTTAATATCTTAATAAAATGAAACTTTATAATACTACAACCTTAACTGATATAACATACCATTATGTAGGCCACATGATACAAATTCAATTAATGTAACTTCAATTACTGAGCCCGCAAACGCTTAAACACATGACCGTTACTATCAAAATATTGTTACATTGCTTGGACCCAGACGAACTAACTTTCCCCTAATTTATACTGCTCAAAATCGTACTTTTCAGAATCATAGAAACTTCTATTCTAAATATTTGATTAACTGTGACCTTCTGGACACTGACTTTTTAATTTGTTTCTCTCCCTGACCTCTTTCCCTTATTGCATGATTATAATTATAAGCGTGTTTGCTCTGGACTTCTATGACCTGAACCCGGCTTCTAGAAACAGATCGAATTAGGTCACAGTATCGACTCGTGACAAAGACCACGGAATATTTAAAAGGGTTTAGCACAATCCAAAATTTTTTTCCTACACACTACATCAAGATAAGGTGTTGTGAACGGTCGTTGACTTGTAGCATCAAACTACTGTTAGACAACTAAACCACTCTAGGTATACCATTACTTAACTTATAAAACTTGAAATAACTTGAGTAGCTTTTTTGTGAACAATTTCAAATAGAACTTTTATTCAAATATAAACAAATTCAGCTTGAAATGGAATCACTGTATAGACTTTAGTAAAAATACAAACGGTATTCTGAAGAAAAGAAAACTCATTACAATAACACGTTTTTTCACTCTCGCGCTCTGGAATCGTGCGTCCTTTCTGACGACAATGCCGTTTTTCTTGCATCATTCGCAACCAATCGCTAACCTCTTTCCACCGTCACCATAGAAACACACACATACACTCCTTAACATGAGGACATCAAAAAATTTCCCGACTCTCTTCCGATGAGTAAAAGTGATTACATTTGTCCACAAAAGTTGATGTTTCTGCTTATTAGGGATGTTTCATTTGTCTCAAAGAGTTGATGTTTCTGTTTACTATGGATGATTCTATTTTCTCATACGAAATGGTTTATCTCCCTTCATGGGCGTAGCCAGGATTTTTTTTCGGGGAGGGTTCTGGGGGGGATTTTTTTTTCTCCACCCCCGCCCCCCCCCCCCCACACGAAAAAAAATATACATACATATATATGTTTGTATGGATGGATGTGTGTGTACATAATTAATCTCGATTACATTCTGACCCTTCATTCTTTTGGAAGACGTTTATTGTGCCCTTGAATAGGTTCTTCCTGGAGTTAGTGAAAAAATTGTAGACTCTTCGCCCTTGCCAGCGCGTGGCGGGGCCCCGCCGCCAAGCACTATTTTTGGTATTGAAAGCCAACTAAATGCATATTCTGAGGTACCTACAGTGCATTATTTTGCTATTCAAAAGTTTTATTTCAAAAACCTAATGTGCTATTCTTACTGACTTAGACCCTTCCACGCCGTTCGGCGCATTTGCTGGCAAGCTGTTTCCACAAAAATCTGTCACTGGTAATGTCTGAAGCCTCTTCCCACCTGCTCTGAGAACCTCCATAAATGTGTGGCGCCACGTTGTACTAGGATGTCATCGCTACTCTTATTATGCATAATTCAACTTGTCGGAGAACATGTTCCGCAAACCTCATGCGACGCTCTGTCACAACCTTACTAAGGGGTCGACTCCCACTTCGGCATAGGATTTCTATGATTTAGAACTGATCTCTATCTCTAAAACCCGTCTTAGCCATCTTTGTAGAGCCAGATTTAGTGTTTTTCAATTTCGGCAGATGACTATTCAGTGCACTTTATTTATGGAGCCCAGCCACTGGTAGACATGTGTAACTTCTCTTGACTACGATCTTGGAATTAGGTGACTAGTTTGCTTTAGACGTTATATGGAAAAGGGAAGTTTTATCGTCAAAATCATCTGTTGGGGGGTTTTAAACTTAAATATATCTGGAGTTGTTTTTTTTTATATTCAAAACCACATTCAGTTACGGTCATAGAATTTGGTGTCTGTAGTTCTCGGCGTTCCAGTACCACCTCATCGTGGTCGCCGGGAGAACACTCCGCTCTTCTTGAGTGGCCAAGGGTACTGGTTGCTTGCCGCTGATGAATGAGCAGCCGGCAAGTGTAAAAGGAAACAAAGGGGTTATGTCCAGCCCCCCCCCTGTGGGGCCCCGGGGCAACGGATAGTAAGAGACTCACGGGTTCTCCGAAAAGCGGATTGCGCTGGACACCAACTCGAGGGTTGGTCGGGTTCTCCTGGGACTCGGCTGATTCGCGGGTCTCTCTTTGGGCAAAGACTGGATTGACTGGCGCGGCCTTAGCGGGCTGCGTCGGGCGGACTGGTCGGCGTCCACGAGCTAGGCCCTATCTAGCCCGTCCCCTGTGAGGTAGTAGAGGAACGCGCTTCCCAATAACAGTTTCGATACTGGGGATAGCGAGCAATCCTCACACAACCTCTCCTCCTGTAAGCGAGCTCTTGCCATACGGAGGTGGTGACTACTGGTGCGGACTTCCCGCACCCTATAATCCCGGACTCTCTTGCAGGCCCTGTGTACACTACTTTCTAATCGGCAATAACTAAGGCCGCCAACGGCCTTCGACTTCTGTGCAAACATGAATAATATACACCAAACCAGAAAACCCGGGTACGAGCAGACCCGAACAGGCTCCGTCGCGCCCGACAACGAAAAATCCTCTACTTCTCGCCCCGTGGTTCCGATCCGGCGGAACCTGTCAACCACGTAAAATTAGCGAAGGTACCCCTTCCCAGGACAAAGCCCTCTTCCCAGGCTACACTGCATTCGTTCTTCCCTCGGAAGAACGGTAGCCAAGTTGTGGCTAGCCAACCACACCAACCTGGTGATCATGTCCCGCACCAGGCCCAACCAACTATTACCACCCAAAAGGCCCAACCGACTACGACCAACGAAGCGAGGACCATCGGTTCTCCAAAACACCAACCATTACAACGGTTTGTCGCTTCCAGTCCAAAACCCTTAGGGAGCGATAAACTTAGCCAGATAAAAGTACTTCAGCTATGAGGCACTACGCCAAACAGCAGAGTTCCTTACCTAGGTCTCCCTGCCATGTCACCAATTTGAGTTTATCTCAGGTGTCTGTAGTTTGCTTTAGAAATAATATTGAAGAGAGGCTTTCAACCTTAAATCACTCTGTAGGGGGATTTTAATCTCAAAACTATCTTGGGGGTTTTAAACTTTTAAAAAAGCCATCTGGAAGAGAGGGCTTGAAACTCAAAATCCCCAATTGGCTTGGCTACGCTCAAAGAATTTTAGTGTGTAATTTGCTTTTTTTTATATTGAAGGGGTATTTTTTACATCAAACCCCTCTGAAGGGAAATTTAAACTCAAAACTTCCAATAGGCTTGGTTATGCTCATAGCATTTTGATTGTGAAATTATTATTTTTTTATTTTGAAGATTTATTTTTTAGCTTCAAACCCCGATAGCGGGGGTGGGGGGGGGGGTGGATGGTTAAACTATAAACCCCTTTAGCTATGCTCATAGTATTTTGAGTGCGTAATTTGCTTTTTTTTATATTTAAGAGGTATTTTTAGCTTCAAACCCAGTTGAAGAGGGGTTTAAACTCAAAACCCCTTTGGCTACGCTCATACAATTTTGAGTGTGTAATTTGCTTTTTTATATTGAAGAGGGATTTATCGTATAAATTGGAGAGGGGTTTAAAATCAAAATCTTCCTTAGATGTGCTCTTGGAATTTGCGGATTGTCGTTTGCATTTTTTTTGTATTATGGAAGAGGGGTATTTAAATGCAAAACCCCCTGGTAGGGGATTTTAAACTCAAAACCCCCTGGTAGGGAGTTTTAAACTTAAAACCCCCTGGTAGGGAGTTTTAAACGTTAAATGTCCTGGTAGGGGTTAGGGTTTCAAACTCAAAACCCCCTGGTAGGGAAATTTAAAATTAAAACCCCTGGTAGGGAGTTTAAAACTTAAAACCCCCTGTTAGGGGTTTTCAAACTCAAAACCCTCTGGTAGGGGTTTTTCAACTCAAAACCCCATGTAGGTGGTTTTAAACTCGAACCCCCCTGGTTTGGCAAGTGATGGTTTAATATTGAAATTTCACCTAAAATAAACAAAATTAAAGCAAAAGATCAGTCACTAAACTCCGACACCCCCCTACGGGGAGGGATTTCATTTCGGGGGGGGGGGGGTTGAACCCCCCCCCCCCACCGGCTACGCCCATGTATCCATTACTTTGAATCCACTTGGCATGTGACCTAGCAGTCAGAACTGCTAAAGTGCGTTCATTTTGCAACAAACACATTTAGACTACAACCACTTCCATATGTTTGAAACTTGCAACTTTCCTGCTTACCTTGGTCAGGGCACCACAACCACGAACAATATATATCTTTTGCCTAATCATGTTTGACAGGATCAACAGACATTAACTCCCGGTAGTGCACGAAGTCCCCTAACTTCTAATTAAACGGCATTTAATTATAAAACACGATTACTTCCCTTTGATTGAAAAAAAAAGAGGATTCAAACTGATGTAAACGCGGCAGAAATAGCAACATGAATATAACTCACAAATAATAATATTTGGATAAACATTGAGAGAACAAATAGAATGAAATTACACCTAAAGGCAAATAAGAACATTGAACAGCATTATATGTATGAGTCTGATGTTTTAATCATACCATCACTTATTTCAACATCAGCATTCATTTATTTTACCACACTTGCCTTTGGTGAAAATTATTCCGTGATATCGCAAATAACATCCGCTTCTCTAAAAGCACATTATAGATAATCACTAAATAGAATGTCTACATCTGGTAGATAGAAACTGAATGAAAGAGATATCTCAGAATTGTCTACGCCTATGAAAATAATAATTTTAACGTATTCGATTCCGAAAATTAAGGATGAACAATATTTCAATCCAGTAAGAGTAAGTTGTATTTTTTAAAATAACTATTGGTTGGATGTTAAAGTATTGTTGTTTTTTTTTTGTGTTTTTTTTGTATATAACTTTTCCAAATACTTTCAATAACATCTATACAAGATATGTAGAGCACTTCGATGATCACTAGGAATAGAAGTGGTTGACAATGTTTGGGGTCTGGACTACATGGTCAAAAGATAAGCACGACACAAGACTGCCTTAGTGTTTTGCGAGACACAGGACTGTCTCAGTGTTTTGTGAGACACAAGGCTGTCTCAGTGTTTCGTGAGACACAAGACTGTCTCAATGTTTCGTGAGACACAAGACTGTCTCAATGTTTCGTGAGACACAAGGCTGTCTCAGTGTTTCGTGAGACACATGACTGTCTCAATGTTTCGTGAGACACAAGACTGTCTCAATGTTCACGTTTACTAGCATAAGATGTCCACGAGTGAAAACGAGGCCTTTATAAATGTAAGTCCAGGCTGAAAACGTGGTTTATTTTTGTTCCAATACGTTTCTTCAACGTATAACTTCATAGACCTTCTGGGTAGATTGGTGGATAAACCTAGGCACGAATCTTGAAAACAGCTCTAACGATTTTTCTACCTAGAACGTAGTTGCTGTATGTCGTTGTGAAAAGAACTACTAGCTAGTTAGCCTAATGGGACACAACTCTGGCTTGACCTTTAGACCTTTTCAAAATAAAAAAAAAGAAAGCAATTCGGCTAGAGAACGAGAGAACATGTATGGAACTAAAGTCTTAGGGTTTGGGCATGTAGACCCTATTCATCGAAACGTTTAATAAGTCAATATTCAGGAACACACTGTGCATCGGCATCTAACATTCAATAGTTATTAAGAGAACAAAATCAGCGCTCTGTATGTTGTATAAAGGAGTGTGTTTTTTTCAAGTATTTTAAAAATGTTTTTCATGTTTGTTTATAGTTTCCATTACTTAAGATTTACAGCATGCGTGTATCTTTATAGCCTTACAAACATAATAGTTTTGTTGAGATCAGGTTGGAGAAAACTGAGACCTATTAAACTCAAGCAAAGTGCACTCTTCAACAAGAGCATGATGACCTCTGCTCACTATGTTATCAGCACTGATTCATGGAAGATCCTTCGTATCTGAGCCATAATACTTCTACAGGATGTTAAATATCCGATTTATTGCCAAGTTGATTGGACAATATCTGGGGATGTTATTGAACTCCATGATGTCTGTTCCCTAGAGCATGGGTAAATGACTTGGCAGACAAGGAACACGGTTAAAAAAGATTTAGATGGTGAACACTTCTACAAACAAATATTTGTGAAGTACCAAAGGCTGATTTAATTAGTCGTCATTACTTCATGGACTTAAACCAATATTTAGTTCACTAAGTTAAAACAACAATAAATAAAAAATTAAACTATTGCGGCCTAATTTTTGCATATATATTTTTTTTCTGGACAACTTTATATATATATATATATCATGTGCATAGCCAGGATTTTTTTCGGGAGGGGGACTCCCCCCCCCCGCAAAAAAAATATTTATATGTATTTATGTGTGTGTGTGTGTACATTATCTCTATTACATTCTGACCCTTCATTCTTTTGGAAAACGTTTATTGTGCCCTAGAATAGGTTCCTCCTGGAGGGGGTCTGGGGGAGCGCGAGGCTCGCCGCCAAAGACTATTTCTGGTATTGAAAGCCAACTAAATGCATATTTTGAGGTATCTACAGTGCATTTTCCTGATATTGAAAGGTTTTATTTCAAAAATCTAATGTGCTATTCTTAGTGACTTTGACCCTTCCGATCCGTTCGGCGCATTTGCCGTCAAGCAGTTTCTACAAAAATCTGTCACTGGTAGTGTCTGAAGCCTCTTACCACCTGCTCTGAGGACCTCCATGAATTTGTGGCGCCAAGTTGTACTAGGATGTCATCGCAACTCTTCTTATGCGTAATTCATTTTGTCGGAGAACATGTCCCGCAAACCTCACTCGACGCTCTGTCACAATTTTACTAAGGGGTCGACTCCCAGTTCGGCATAGGAATTCCTGATCTGACTCCTAAAATCTGTCTTAGCCATCTTAGTTGAGCCACATTTAGTCTTTTTCAATTTCGGCAGATGACTATCCACTGCACTTTATTAATGAAGCCCCGCAACTGGTAGAAATGTGTAACCTCTCTTGAATACGCTCTTGGAATTAAGTGACTTTGGTTTTTATATCGAAAAGGGAAGTTTTATCATCAAAATCATCTGTTGAGAGTTTTAAACTAAAAAAATCTCTAGAGTTTTTTGTTTTTTTTTTACATTCAAAACCCCATTTAGCTACGCTAATAGAATTTAGTAACTGTAGTTTGCTTTAGAATATATTGAAGATAGAAGTTTTCCACCTCAAAATGCTCTGTAGGGGGATATTAAACTCAAAACCATCTGGAGGGTTTTAAACTTTTAAAAAAATGCCATCTGTAGGGGAGGGGTTTAAACTCAAAACCCTCAATTGGATTGGCTACGCTCAAATAATTTTAGTGTGTAATTTGCTTTTTTTATATTGAAGAGGTATTTTTTAGCATCAAACCCCTCTGAATGGGGGTTTAAACTCAAAACTCCTTTTGGCAACGCTCATAGCATTTTAAGTGCATAATTTGCTTTTATTCTTACACTGAAGATGTATTTTTCAGCTTCAAACCCCGCTGGCGGGAGATTTAAACTCATAACCCCTTTTGCTACGCTCATAGATTTTAGTGTGAGTAATTTTCTTTTTTTATATTAAAGAGGTATTTTTTAGCTTCAAACTTCACTGGAGGGGCATTTAAACTCAAAACCCCTTTAACTACACTCATAAAATTTTGAGTGTATAATTTGTTTTGTTTTTATTTTTAAAGAGGTATTTTTTACCTTCAAATCCCACTGAAGGGGGGTTTAAACTTAAAACTGAGTCAAAACCCACTTAGCTACGCTCATAACATTTTAAGTGCGTAATTTTTTTTATTTTTTTTTGTTTATATTGAAGATTTATTTGTTAGCTTCAAACCCCACTGAAGAAGGGGAAGGGGTGTACAATCAAAACCCTTTGGCTACGCTTATAGAATTTTGAGTGTGTAATTTGCTTTTTTTATATTGAAGAAAGGGGTTTATCCTACATTTTGGAGGGGGTTTTAAAATCAAAATCTTCCTTAACTGTGCTCTTGGAATTTGGGGATTGTTTGCATTTTTTTATTTGTTTTGTTTTATAGAAGAGGGGATTTAACTGCAAAACTCTTTTAAACTCAAACCCCAATGGTAGAGGGTTTTAAACTTGAACCCCCCCCCCGGTAGAGGATTTTAAACTCAAACCCCCCTGTAGATGGTTTTAAACTCAAAACCCCTTGGTTGTGATGGTTTAGTATTAAAATCTCAACTAAAATAAACAAAATCAAAGCAAAAATCAGTCACTAAATTCCGATCCCCCCCCTTCATTTAGGGGGGATTTGAACCCCAACCCTCCCTGGCTACGCCCACTCTTCAGTCGTAGAACGACTATGGTTCATCTCAGAGCACACTTCCTCATGTGGCTGTGAAGCCCTATTTTGGAGAGACACTTCCGTCCACAGATAGCGCAGGTTAAGGTCGCTTTTGCTTCGGAGGTAGAGGAGCTGGCCGTTTTTCGGATTGTGCGTTTTTCTTCCTGAGCTGAGACCCATGTACTTTCACTGTCCATAGCTTTCTTGGTCACTGTCTCTCTCCATCTGTTGCGGTCTAGAGCTGTGTCTTCCCAATTATCAGTATTGGTGTTCAATGATTTGAGGTCACGTTTTATTACATCTATGTAACGGAGGTGGGGGCGACCAATTTTTCTTGTGCCAGTCGCGAGTTGACCATAGAGGATGACTTTCAGGATGCGTTTGTCCTCCATCCGGCAAACATGTCCAAGCCAGCGCAAACGGCGTTGTCTGAGGGCTGTAAAGATTCTGGGAATAGGATCTCAGTATTGCACACTTTTTCTTTCCATGTGACATTCAAGATCCTACGGAGACATCTCAAATGGAATGAGTTCAGTTTTCTCTCTTGCGTTGCGTAGGTGGTCCATGGTTCACTGCCATACAGCAGTGTACTCATAAAGCATGCCTTGTAGACTTCCACTTTGGTCACCGTAGTTAGCTTATGGTTTTCCCAAACTCTTGGTCTGAGTCTAGCGAATGTCGAGGCAGCCTTCCCTATGCGTTTTTTCATCTCCTCTTCTAGAGACAGGTCATCTGTAATTGTGGATCTCAGATAGCAGAATTCGTTTACGACGTCCAGCTTGTTATCGTCTATGAGGATGGAGGGTGGTGCTGTAGTAGGTGGTCCCATAACTTTTGATTTCTTCGTGCTAATAGTCAAGCCATATTCTTTACAGGCCTGAGAGAAGCGGGACATTAGTGACTGAAGTTCCTCTTGCGTGTGTGCCATATATATATCAAGGTCTTGAAACTTTAGACAGTCTATGATGGTTGTCTATGATGGTTATCTATGATGGTTGTCTATGATGGTTGTCTATGATGGTTGCCTATGATGGTTCTCTATGATGGTTGCCAATGATGGATGTCTATGATGGTTGTCTATTTCAGATAAGAAATGTCTTATAAATACAACACGTCTAGCATTAGGTATTAATGAAACATCGCCTGAGATTTCAAACCAGTTAAAGATCGCAGTCATCAAATACTTGCAGATTGTTTTATATATTTCTGAAGTGAAAGTCATACCAACCTCGCCAAAACCTTCTAATGGACGCAGAGGATGGCAGCGCTTGGGCTTGAACATAGTCCCATCCTGATGATAGTCATAACGCTGACCACTTGAGCATCTATTTGATATGTGGTACAATGAGGGTGCACTGTTTTTTTTTTAGTTTTTATATGCTTTGGTCCTCAACGTAGACATTGGTTTCCACTCACATATGAATTTTTATTTTAAAAGTTATATGCATTAATTTTAATGGTTCACTAACCCATTTAACAAATATTACAAATTATGTAAGAAATGTTATGTAAATAATGACTAGCGAATTTGATTTCCTTCCTTGTTTCCAGAAAGTTAAAAAAGAGTTTGTTAGAATTCAATGGATATTCATAATTTGAAATATTATGGCTTGATCTAGACAAAGTTTCTTCGAAGACTAATACATGCCAATGTTTTGGAAAAGTATGTGTCTGTCTTTGATCAACATGTGTCTATGTTTTAAAGAAAAGTGAATTGTTTTTTGTCCATTCCCTGTCAGATTGAAGTGTTGTTGTTTTGTGAAGGCAATTTTACATAATTCCTGACTCATCATAGACTTTAATTGTTTCATTGGTTTTAAATGTATGATATTTGTTTTGTTTCGCTCCCTTTCTTGTATAAAACTGTTGTTTTTTTTTATTCCTTTTTGTTGGTGATGCTTCTGTAAACAAAATATATAGTTTTTATCTAATATATTTAGTTAGCTAGAGACAATATAGATCTATCTAGTAAAATCTAGGTCTAATAAAATACTTATTTTAAAAAGGCCAGTGGATTATTCCAGCTAGGACTAGAATTTAATCATATATTATTACTAGATTTACTAGTATTTACTAGCTTTAGAAATATAATCATATCTAACTGAGTAATATAGAACCAAATCAGCAATTCGGCCATTGGGCAGACTGGACTCTATAGCTTTGGTCGGCAGCCAGTCTAGGCTATCTGTTGTTCACAGCCATCTCAGACTTCTGTGCTACTGTGAACTGCATTTAGTTTAAAGAGTGGTATTGGTCTGCGCGAACCAATTATCACTTTGAAAATACTCTTCGCAGGCTGGAGGCAATGCAGTAATTAGCCCACAAATGACTAGTCCCAAACGAATCGATAAAAGGATACCTCTCAAAGTCGACTGCTGGAATGTCCGCACACTGCACGACAGCAACAAAAGTGAATGCCCTCAAAGGAAGTCTGCACTGGTTTCATTAGAGTTGGCTCGGCTAGATGTAGACATAGCTGTCCTCATTGAGGTACGCATGGCGAGCCAGGGTTCGCTGACTGAAAGGCGGGCTGGCTACACCCTATACTGTTCTGGAAGAGCCTGAGGAGCATTCGGGAGTGGCTTTTATGGTAAAACAATCCCTTGCCAAGAAACTACTAGATATCCCTGTTGGTCACTTAGACCGACTGATGTCACTCAGACTACCGTTAAATGGCACTAGATACGTCAAAATTATCAGTGCTTACGCTCCCACGCTGCAGGAGGGAGCCTGAAACCAAGGAAAGATTCTATGCTGACCTGAGGAGAGTCCTGTGCAAGGTGAACGCTACTGACAAACTTATTATCATGGGGGATTTCAACGCTCAAGCGTGGAAAGACTACAGCGCCAGTGGAAAAATTCTGCTTTAGAAGTTACCACTTTTTTTTTTTAATTAATTAGCGGTCTACATTAAAACGCTCTTTCACACATGCTTGTGACACTTGAATTCTAGTATCTTTTAAGTTGGAATATTTGATAGGCTCTATGTTTTCTTCCTATTCTTGTTTCTAAAATAGCGAGTTACACACAATTAATACGTCCTTAAAAATAAACAAGTGTCATGTAGGTTTTAGTTAGTCTGAATATACTGACGCTTTTTTAGCGGGCTCCGGAAGGGGAAAAGACACTATTAGTTTTGTGTGGAATGTCTGTCCGTCCGTCTGTCTCGTTTAGATTTCGTAAACTATAAAAGATAGTGAAAATCCGATATCATACTATTTTAGACCATTCAAAGTTTTGATACAACGGCTACTTTTTTCTTTTCTGAAAGCGAAAAATCTAATTTTTTAAATCCCGTATGCAGCAGTTTTTTTTTCATAAAAATACACCACTTTTACAACTATTCACTATTAATAGTAACAAACACGGGAGGCTATTAAAGAAGGGAGATAACTATTAACCATATTTTTAACACATTTAAACAAATGGTTTTAGATTTTTTGTAGGAAAAAAAAAATACATTTGTATTGCTAAGTTAAGAAAATTCTGCCATTCTAATTACTACATTTACACACAAAAAATGTTGTTGTTTTTTTTTAAGAGAAAATAATCTATCTAACCAGAGTGTACAGTCATCAATTTAATGGATGAATGTAGTATTATGACATGAATGATGAATATGAACACAATAGTAAGTTACAATGTCAAATACAAATTAAGCAAGTCATTAAATCTAAATAAAGCACACCTTAAAACAATGCAACTGTTCGAATTGGTTTCACGATGGCCACAAGCCAATGCCAAGGGTGATAGTCACGTAACAAATCCCAGAGATCAAGCTTGACCCTCGCAGAGTCCCAAGCTTGCGTTCCTAAACAAGAAAAATATGCATTCCTTGTGAGCGTCATTCCCAAGATTATTATACGAACGTGTTTAAAAATACAACGCCAAGAATAAAGCAAAATAAATTAACTTCACCAATACTGTGGAAGAGAACAACAAAAAAAAACTCCAGCAAAAGATCCGCCATCAGCACAAACAGAACAGTAGCAATGAAGCAATGACATCAACATAGCGCGTCCTTAGGAACTAGCGCACATACCATTATGGTGCATACAAGAAAACATCACACAAGAAGCAACTCTAGATGTGCACGACAGGCACCACACAAGATCTGTCAACCGTCTTTCTCCTTTCTTCTCTGTCAGTTGTCTTTGATAGAATTTCATTCTGATGTTCTTTCTGAAAATATCGAAACCTGCTTTTTTACTTGCCTGGGTGGACCACTTCGGGGACCGATTTTGAGTTTGTGTTTCCACACAAACTGTCTTTGTAACCTTGTTTTTTATTTTAAAAAAGGGTACTGCAGCCATTTTATGGAAACACAGAAAACTCAACACAAATTATAAACAGTGAACTCGTGTTTTTTCGTAAATTTCTACGACGGGATACCGAATCGATTCAAACTGTTTCTTAGCACCTAAGCAGTAAGACGAAACTGTGTAATACTAATTATTTCATGAAAGGTGAGTGCTGGATCAGTCAATGTCTTTCACGTACATATGTTTACGCGATATAACATTTCTTGGGATTAGGCTAATAGATAAATTACATTTTTTATGAGACAAAATTTCAGTATAGGATTAATGTTCTCACAATAACCGCTAATTGGATGTAGGACTAATAACAACAAACAGCTGTAAGCATCTATTTATACATTTAGTTGCTGTAAGTTTTATATTTAGTTGCTATAAGAAACTGTTATTACATTTAGTTGCTGTTATAACTTAATATCCATTTGTATCAATCGGATCGCTATAGCCTGTTTTTCACATCTTTACGTTCAGATCTATGCTGTGATTTTGCTTTAAGCCCGAACTCTTAATGTTGTAGATATACCTCTACACTCTACATCAGTGATGTTTAAAATACGGCCAACGGGCCACATTCGGCACGCGACGTGGTTCCATCCGGCCCGACGATACGTCGGCATTTTTTCTCTGATGTATTGGTATCAAGGCCTTTAACATTTGTACGTTTATGAAATTGAGAGCCGAAGAAACTACAAGTGGACTCTGAATTCAGAATCTACCATGAAAAGTGAACGGATCTTTTTTTTTTTTTTGGTTTAAAAAACAACAACATATAGACGACACTTTGAAACAAATGTGACAGTTCTCGAGGATCGAGCCGCGAATTAAAAAAAAGATGGTTAAACTTCACCTAGAAATTGGAGGATCAAAAAGAAAGACAAAAAAAAAGTCGTTGGTAACGCTAGCTACAAGGCTGCTCAAATTTTAAGTAGGAAAATGAAGCCATTTTCCTACGTGTAAAAAAAATTTAAGTTTCAGATATTCCATAAGTACTAGGAGCATCCTTTTCAATTGTTTCATGTCAATTTTATTTCGCTTTTGTAACTTTTCGGTGGCCCGAAAGTCGGTAATTAAAATGGACCGTAGGTTGAATTAGTATGGGCATCAGTGCAGAACATCATCAATCCATCGTATTCGTGGCCTGCCTGGGGGGGGGGGGGCACCTGCCAGTTAGTTTGTGCCAGTATGATAACGTAACACCTAGGTAGAAAATCCTATTACGTCGTGTATGTCTAGGCGAAGCACTTACCCTCATAATGCAAATTGAATGCCATAAAGAAGCGAGATAATCGCGCACAGAATAGTTGGTGTCGCATTTGGAAACCTCTCTCCGACGTGTCCCATCCATTCTAATTACTGTGTAAACACATGAGAGATAACAGCCAAGCATTGATGGTTGTAAATACCTGGGACCAGAAGTTTGACCTACTGACACACTGACTTAAACACGAGTTCAGCAAGATCACTGTCCTGACCTACACAAAATTCCTCACGTGACATTTCTCCACTTTTTCCTTTCGTTTGTTTTTTTTTCTTCTCCTTTGCTTACTTAAGAAGTTAACCCAGTAGAATATTAGAGCCAGCAGGCAACTAAGTTACAGAGAACAAACGAAAAATGGCTAAAGAGTGGAGAAGACAATGCGTAAATAAAATGCTCAGTGTGGCCCATTGATACATTAATTGTGCGTCTTTTCAAAGAGTTGCGAAAGTATTTTTTTTTCTTTGCTTGATCGTTAAGTTTCTAGAATGTTTTGTTTCAATGACGGTATATTCTCCCTCTTCCGCCCAGCCTTCAACGATTACACATAAGAAATGTCAAGGCCTCATTTAGTTCAGATATGTTTTTGTGTTCATGCTATTTATTGATTAATTGTTATACTTCAACCTTGAGGTTTTCATAAGGTTTTTAAACTATTTTTTTTAGTGGGATAATATTTGACTAACTAATACAAGACAGACCACACAACTATAAACCCGTATGGGTACATAGAAATAAAAAGACTTATTAAAACACATTAATTCATTCTTTTCATAATATCGAAATGGTGACTACTCGTCTAAAGTGAACTTGGCGTGCTTTGGAAACATTAGGACAACCGAACGAATCGTATTTTACAAGGTAAATAAAGGGCAACATTTACAGGGACACTTACTCGAATCAACTCTTGCACTCTGACCTTTCAATCTTTTCTTCAAAGTTTCTAGGATTTTTTTCACGAATGTATCGGGTTTTTTTTTATCTAAAGTTAGAGCTTTTTACAGTCGCTTTAGGAATGTATTAAATAGAACAGAAGAATCTTTTTTGTATGTTGTTTATGCTGCATGAAGCTTAAAGAATCTCGCTCATTAATGGAACGACATTCATTCCATTTGTAAGTAATGCATTCATCATGGCCGACACATGTTACTGATATTACCTGCCTATTATTAGCTCAGTCTTCACTTCTTTAGACAATAGGAAATAACAAAACGTTGCATATTTTCAATGAAGAAAGTGTGACCCTCAGACTTAAAGAGGATATCATGTAAAGTGGGTTCTTCCAGAAAAAGGAATTCTCATTTGGGCTTTCTTCCAAATTGAAAGAATTTTATTTTCACTGTAGATTGTCCTTCCAGTAGAAGGATTTGTCACTGCTGGCTGTCCTTTAAATAGAAGGAATTCTCACTGAAGGCTGTTCTTCCAGTAGAAGGAATTGTCCCTGCTGGCTGTCCTTTAAATAGAAGGAATTGTCCCTGCTGGCTGTCCTTTAAATAGAAGGAATTCTCTCTGCAGGCTGTTCTTCCAGTAGAAAGAATTGTCACTCTAATCTGTATTTCTCGTAAAAGGAATTCGCTCAAAGCTTTCCCAGTAGAAGAAGAAAATCCTATTTTAAGTTGAGTCTCATTTAATGACGTCTGTACCTACTAAATAAATAAATAAATAAAATTTGTATTGAAACAGCAAAATTTCAAATAAACAAGCTCAACAAAGACTTGATGTACTCGAACGCAACACTCGACGTTTAGCTACTAGATGGAACTCTGTCATTATACTATCAGCACTTGATTACAGGCGCCCTCAAAATTTTATGAGTGATGCAGTGTTTTAGGGCTTACACTTGGTATCCAGGTGTGTCTGAAGTTACAGACCAGACCCAGAATGTACTGAAATTAGGCAGGCCTGCTTTTGGACACGTAATATCAAGGGCGGTGGTTGGGTGGGCTAAGGATAAGAATTAAATTTAGTTTTGTTTTATTTCTATATTTTCTACTTCTTTTATGAAGCTGTTGACTTTTTGTAAGAGCGATTACTTTGTGCTCTAACTAATGAATTCTAGTGACGTCAGTACATAAATCAACACAGACTATTTAAAATTCTTAGTTTGGTGATATAGAACGAGACTTGAAAATATTAAGAAGCAGTAGTCTAGACTAAAGAGATGTGGTATAGTTTGGCCAAACTGATGATTTGTACATAAGACGGGGTGCAAAATCTTCATGTATATATGGCCTTCTTCAGTCATGTAAATGAGATGAATGCCTGGGCATTAGCTGTGGTTGGAACGATGTCGCCCACACATCAGTTCCCCCTCTCCACGCTCATATATATGTTTATTTAACTCTATTGTAAATGTATGCGGGAATTTTCACTGGGGTGTATTCAAGATATATATTTCCAGACCTTAATTCATTTTAAGATGATTATGTTTGAAAATGTATAACTGTCGAATCATTTATCTCTGAGTGGCCAATTAGCTAGTTTTTTTTTTGAAGATAAACATAAACTGTCAAATTTCTAGGAATATAGTTAGAGCCGTTGTCAAGATCCGTGTCATTCTGAGTTCCAGGCTTTGCGAATGAAGTAGGTCATTTTGTAGACGCTCCTGACTTTAGATCTGAATAACGGACAGGTGACGTAGGTCATTTTGTTGACGCTCCTGACTTCAGATCTGAATAACGGACAGGTGAAGTAGGTCATTTTGTAGACGCTCCTGACTTTAGATCTGAATAACGGACAGGTGAAGTAGGTCATTTTGTAGACGCTACTGACTTCAGATCTGAATAACGGACAAGTACTGTAGGTCATTCATCAAATTTATTATTTGGTGTAGAAAATGTTAAGGAAGAGGACTCTTAGAATGATGACTATGTTGATAGGCCGACACTTATCTAAATTATCTTAAGCATAAACGTCTCTCTCTCTTTCTCTCTCTCTCTCTCACTTTTGAACCTTTCACGTGATACAGCTGCATTTGTTTTTATTTGTAACATTTTTTATCTCACTCTCTTTGGTTCTCTTTCTACCTTCAGTGTTCAGTAGCATCATTATTTGAATGTCCTCTTCGTATGTCCTTTTCTAATGTGATGAAAGGTCATTTCATCCCCGGTCATTTCATCTCCCGGTCATTTCATCCTCTGGTAATTTCAGCCCGGTCATTTCATCCCGTCATTTCATCTCCCGGTCATTTCATCTTCTGGTCATTTCAGCCCGGTCACTTCATCCCCAGTTATTTCATCCCCGGTCATTTCATCCTCTGGTCATTTCATCTCCTAGTCATTTCAGCCCGGTCATTTCATTCCCAGTCATTTCATCTTTGGTCACTTCATCCCTTGTCACTTCATCTCCGGTCATTTCATCCAGTGGACATTTCATCTCCTGGTCATTTCATCCCGGTCACTTCATCACCAGTCATTTCATCTATGGTCACTTCATCCCGGTCACTTCATCGTAGTCCACTTCATTCCCGGTCATTTGATGTAGGTATGTCTATATAAAACTGCGGATAATGAATGAGTATTTACCATATCTAACCATAACCTTTTATTACAATACCTCTATTTAAGTCACCAACTTATGGAGGGTGTACGCTTATCTCGAATACTGCTCTAAAGATTTTCCTAGAAATTTAACAGTTGATGTATATTGCTGAGAAAGGAATTGCTAGCTTGTTGGCCACTAGGGAAAAACTCTAGTTTGACTGTTATAATTTTTCAAAGTAAAAAGTAAACAAATGTAGATTTGGCTAGAGACTTACAAATTTATCTAAGTCTAGAGCCGTGGTTCCCACTCATTGAATGGCGTCATGGAGACAAAAATAATTAAAAAATTAAGTTCATTGTAACTAATGAGCTCCATGACAACCACAGAGAAGAAATAGGAGCACTGGAGCTAACAATAATTTTTATTTTCGTAACCAATATAAAAATATTCCTTCAAAGCTTGAAAAACTCTGATGCCTCCTAAATAAAACAACTCATGATGCCTGGACTGACGTTCTGTGGTCACCTTGCCTGCTCGTATCTCCCGTCGGGAGGTTTGGGCTAGTTTGTAATTATCCACATAATCTGAAGGAGCAACCAAAACATTTTGTACAAAACAAATTGTGTGACCTTGTTAAGCTCAACAACAACAAGAACAAAGTTCTCTAATGTTGAAATAGTTGAAAATAGAAGACTGACAAACTTGCCAAATGTGAGAAAACAAATACACACTTGAACATCACACTCTATCCTGAAGAAATGAAGAAACTAATAGTGAATTGTAAAAACGAGAAATGGACAAGCTCTCATTCGATAGACAAGGAAGATGATGCCTGCTATAAACTGTCCCGATAGGACAACTTCTATTTTTTCACATCAGAACCGTACACATCATAATGAGAAAACATGTTCCGGAAGCTCAACATTGGGACCATTGAAATTTGCCCTGTCGGAGTGCCACCTGAGAATGCCGACCATTTCTTCAATATCAAGAGACCCAAAACAAGACACCGGCCACAAAACCCAAACATGAAATTCTTTTAATGAAATAAATTTTTGTGAAAGATTTTCTTACAATTTTTTCAACAGCTGGTAAAATTAATAATTTGCCTATTGTATGAGGTTTACAGTGTTTTACTATAAGTAAAGAGATATAGTAAAACGCTCACTAATCATCTTCTCCTCAATATAAGATCAAAGAGAG
The DNA here is from genome assembly GCA_036873155.1 of Biomphalaria sudanica. NCBI lineage: Eukaryota > Metazoa > Mollusca > Gastropoda > Planorbidae > Biomphalaria > Biomphalaria sudanica. Next base: position 79,077 of record JAZGLO010005999.1, on the reverse strand, counting down.
ATTTTGTGGGTGTATACTAAACTTTACCTTTGAATGTTTGAAAGTTTTGCAAACCTTTATCTTTTTATCAGGTTGGCATCATTTCAAATGATCGACCTGCTTAATTGGTTTCCTAGTATCATAAAAAGGGCGCATTAACACTCACTTGTTTGACAAGGAAGTATTGAATTTCAAATACTTAACGCTGCACAGTCTAAATTTCTTTTGTTAAAATTATTACTAGACAAAACTACACTTTTTAAATATAGTTATTAAATAAAATAAAAACTTTTTCATTCAATCAGCAGGGTAAACGTTTTAAAGATTTTACAAGGTACAAATCATAAATGTTTGTATGAAAAAATTCTAATTGTGAAATTAAAGTCACGCCATGCTGAATTGAGATTCTTTATCGTAGACCCCCGTGCACATCTCATAGACCCCCAATTCCCTTTTTAACGCTGACTTTAACACACCTTCTATTTTTCACTTTTTGTCATGTAAAAAAAAAAGAAGAAATATTGTTTATTTCCTACATTTTACAAGTATTATTGATTTGATCAGAGGAAATGACCAATGGAGGAAATGTCTACAGGATGAAATGACCGGGAAAGAAGTGATAAGTGACCCGGGAGGAAGTGACCACGGGATGAAATGACCGGACACAAAAGTTCCCCTTTTGATGTTCTATACCAATGTCCTCTAATAATTTCCACTATTTATAACCTCTTCTAATATTTACTATTTATACAATTAAGTACTGAACAGAGAGGCACAAACTAACTGCATTTTCAACTTCTTTTTGAAATATTTTATACTTTTAAGTAAAGTGGGCAATGGATTACTATAAATTACAAACTTTTAGTTTTACTTAAAAAAATAAATGAAGGTTATAGTTTAATTTTTAAAAAATATTGAGTTAAAATCAAAATGTAGTTAATTTTTTAAAATTACAAATTGAAAAATTCAATAAATTATGTGTAAACTTTTTGAATATATTTTGTAACAGTAGCATTTGAATCGCACATCTCTGGCTTTTTGTGACATGAACGACTTTTATTATGGAAAATGATGCAATCAAAATCTATTTTGTCACCGTATGCATTTGAAAAGAACTGATTCAGATGCTGCTAGAAGTTATGAAGCCAATATCTACACTTGAACCAAAAACCATAGTAAAGCTTTTCTGTAATAACATTATATATTAAGAAAAAAATGGACATTGCCCTGAAAGATCTCATAAGTTTCAGCAACTGCTGATATTTGGATTTTGGAGTGCCCATTTAAAGGCATTCATAAGTGTTACATAATACTACATCAATCCAGTCTTCAGATTTAATATATTTCTTTAATTAAAGGCAAACATTCTAATAATGAAATTGGCAAAAAAAAAAAAAACTAGCTTTATCTATTTAGAGAATTTAATATCCTTTCTAGGGTGCAAATGTAGTTACTGGCTTAATGAAGACCTTAAGTTTATAGCCACATTTGTGATGACTCTAAATCGGAAGAGCACTTAGTTATGATAAACAGTTATGTTAGTCTTGACAGCATCAATTCATTAGTTTTGTATGAGGATGACAAGAATGTAGATTCCAAGGATTTGTTTTTGCCACCCACATATTAAACTGGTGTGGATATCCTCTTCCCTTCCTATTTAAAAAAAAAAACTTGTTACCAGCACTGAGGCTGCCAGGACAAGAGAAGTCAAAGCATAGAGATTTGGCACTCTGGAATGCGGTGAGCCGAAGTCCAAGGCAGAATGATGAGATTGCAAGCAAAACATTCATTCAGACTACAAGCACAAGTTGGCTTGCGCAGTGAAAATTATGCTCCAGAGAGAATAGTTGAGTTTGGTTTGGAGAAAGTGATTGTCAGCTAGCTCTAGAACAATCCCAACTGTGGCAACAGCTAAGGAGCTTCTTGAAGGAGAAAATGATTGCTACATTAACATGTTGATACCAACCATTATGGGAAGGCTGGGTGTCAAGTCCACTTAAAGACAACGTTGGTGACTTGTTCTGTATATGTGAACAATCATTGGTACGGTTTTTTTTTCTTTTGTAGCATCTTTGAGTGATTGGACCATAACGATGGAGCCTACTTAAAGCATGAAATTGCGCTAAACAAAAACAATTAATAAAAATATTTACAATCTCAAAGATTTATCTTTATTAGTCTAGATCTATTACATATTAAATACACGATTGGTTCAAACAAATTGGTACAATTATACTTAATTATAAGCTTTGTTTTTAAAAAGGTATTTTAAAAAATTATTTTACTTGTTTTGCAATTAGTTATGAACATTAATGGGGGGGGGGGATTCTGTTCTTTTTTTTTTCCAATGACCTGAATTCGAACTCGTGGCTCAGGCAGACGTGCTAACCATTGTGCTACTGAGGTACTTATGACCAGAGAAGATTGAATACTTATATATTGTTTTTTCAATTTAGAGCGGTGACCTTTACAGGGGACAAATTCAGCTTATACAACCACTTCAGTCAAATACAATTTCTTTCCAAACAATATAATTAATTATAATATTTAATTAACTTATTGGTCAATTTTTTTTTTCTTTTCTTGTCAGGTAAAAGAAATAATTGTGCAAAATTTCAGCTTGATTTGAGATTGGGTGTCGGAGATATAATGTGTAGAAACATTTTACCAGACAGACAGAGTGAGTTGATATAAGCTTGGTGAAAATAGAAGAATACTTTCTGAGAGAAACTGAATGCCTGAGTGGTCTCCCCACACTCACTGCCCTTGGTGCCCCACTCAACCCACTGGATAGACAGATATAAATGGAGTTTGAAGCTTTGAATGACAGACCGAACAAACACAAGAATGGCTATTCATTATAATAACAGATCGCTAAAACAAAAGGAGATCGTCAAATCAAAAGCACACATCTTCTGAGATACGCCTTTGGAAGCCAAAGCTAATGAGTAGTAAGTTGAATCACATTCCACATTGAGAGAGAGAGAGAGAGAGAGAGAGAGAGAGAGAGAGAGAGGCAAAGGTTAATAGAGCAACTGTTAATGTCGAAGTGTGTCTAATATTCGTGTTGAAACGACTCTATATGACTTTTTTATCGCCCTACTCGAGTGTGCGTGCAGAAAGTTCACATGGGAAGATGCTCCTCTCAAGATGTGTAGTTCTTCCAAGTCACAAAACGAGATTGCTTGAAGTATTCGTTGAGTCACTACATGAATTATAGTTCTGTTTAATAGCCTTATCGTCAACTATTTTGGTCTATACCTGAAGAAGAGAAAAAAAAGAAACACAATTTTTAGGGTAGCGTTATTACCCCCCCAAAAAAAATTGCTTCAGAAAGTCAACAAGAAAATAGAAAGGCTTATTTCCACATTATGTCATCAGATATAACTGGTGAACTTTTAAAGACCATTGTAACAAAGTCTATGTTTGTGTCATCTCTAGATAGATAGATAGATAGATAGATAGATAGATAGATAGATAGATAGATTGATAGATAGATAGATAGATAGATAGATAGATAGATAGATAGAAACATGTCACGTGCATAGACACCTAAATACATTGACACATGAATGCACTAAAAGATGAAAGGGAGAGCAGGCGAATACATTGACAGATGAATACATTGACAGATGAATACATTGACAGATGAATGCACACGCAGTTAAATGCACTAACAAAATAATGCACTGACATATGAGAGCAAGGACAAGAGAATGCACTGACAGAGGAATACACTGCTATATCAATACACTGACAGAGGAATACACTGCTATATCAATACACTGACAGAGGAATACACTGCTATATCAATGCACTGACAGAGGAATACACTGCTATATCAATACACTGACAGAGGAATACACTGCTATATCAATACACTGACAGAGGAATACACTGCTATATCAATACACTGACAGAGGAATACACTGCTATATCAATACACTGACAGAGGAATACACTGCTTATATCAATACACTGACAGAGGAATACACTGCTTATATCAATACACTGACAGAGGAATACACTGCTATATCAATACACTGACAGAGGAATACACTGCTATATCAATACACTGACAGAGGAATACACTGCACTATCAATACACTGACAGAGGAATACACTGCTATATCAATACACTGACAGAGGAATACACTGCTATATCAATACACTGACAGAGGAATACACTGCTATATCAATACACTGACAGAGGAATACACTGCTATATCAATACACTGACAGAGGAATACACTGCTATATCAATGCACTGACAGAGGAATACACTGCTATATCAATACACTGACAGAGGAATACACTGCTATATCAATACACTGACAGAGGAATACACTGCTTATATCAATACACTGACAGAGGAATACACTGCTTATATCAATACACTGACAGAGGAATACACTGCTATATCAATACACTGACAGAGGAATACACTGCTATATCAATACACTGACAGAGGAATACACTGCTATATCAATACGCTGACAGAGGAATACACTGCTATATCAATACGCTGACAGAGGAATACACTGCTATATCAATACACTGACAGAGGAATACACTGCTATATCAATACACTGACAGAGGAATACACTGCTATATCAATACACTGACAGAGGAATACACTGCTTATATCAATACACTGACAGAGGAATACACTGCTATATCAATACACTGACAGAGGAATACACTGCTATATCAATACACTGACAGAGGAATACACTGCTATATCAATACACTGACAGAGGAATACACTGCTATATCAATACACTGACAGAGGAATACACTGCTATATCAATACACTGACAGAGGAATACACTGCTATATCAATACACTGACAGAGGAATACACTGCTATATCAATACACTGACAGAGGAATACACTGCTATATCAATACACTGACAGAGGAATACACTGCTTATATCAATACACTGACAGAGGAATACACTGCTATATCAATACACTGACAGAGGAATACACTGCTATATCAATACACTGACAGAGGAATACACTGCTTATATCAATACACTGACAGATCAATACACTGCTATATCAATGCACTGACAGAGGAATACACTGCTATATCAATACACTGACAGAGGAATACACTGCTATATCAATGCACTGACAGAGGAATACACTGCTATATCAATACACTGACAGAGGAATACACTGCTATATCAATACACTGACAGAGGAATACACTGCTATATCAATACACTGACAGAGGAATACACTGCTATATCAATGCACTGACAAAGGAATACACTGCTATATCAATACACTGACAGAGGAATACACTGCTATATCAATGCACTGACAGAGGAATACACTGCTATATCAATACACTGACAGAGGAATACACTGCTATATCAATACACTGACAGAGGAATACACTGCTTATATCAATACACTGACAGAGGAATGCAGTGACAGAGGAATTCAGTGACATATGAATTCAGTGACAGATGAATTCAGTGACAGATGTACACAAACGGATAGTTGCCGTGAACAACAAATGCACCACCTTTGTTTCTGGGTCATTGTCATATAATTTTTCTTTTCCTATAAGTACATGTTTGAATGCCCTGCCTAGTCCACTATAAAACAGTCAATAACAAACGACTGGGATACATTTACACTATTAGTTTCAAGGTCAGTAAAGGAAGGTCAGCGTGAACAAGACTAAAATACAAGAGAGAAGATAACTCGTGGGAAATTAAAAGAAATCGTTTTAATTATCCGGAAATTGTAAAGTTTGTGGGGGTTTTTTGTAGGCACAAATAAAACTCTTCAGTTTTTGAAGTTTTTAAAACATTATACTTCACAGCTTCAGGTAACTTTGCAGATATATATATGTATATGTAAGTGTGTTTGTGAGAAAGAGAGAGAGAGAGAGAAAGAGAGAGAGAGAGAGAGCTGCCGACCCTGTTGCTTAGCTGCTTTTCACTAAGAACATTTACTTTTATTATCTTCTTATCTTATCTTATAAGTTAAAGAAGTTAATTAAAGAAGAAGAACATTACGTCTCCTCGTGTCCATCTAGTTATGCATATTAATCAGAGACTTTGAAGTCTGGTTGGTCGTGCACTTGATTTGAAGATAGCCAATAGTACGCAACACCATCAAGTCTCCTGTTTACTATTGCTTCAAAGAAACATAAGTTATCTACATTGATCTACATATATCCGCACTTTTACAATCGGTTTAACTCAAATTTACATTACCAGTAAACCTCATTGAATTTTGAGTTTATTTGTATAGTGGCTTAATAAAGTAAGAAATGTTTTGTTCATTTAGTTAATTTTGACAAACGATTTCCGACTTCCAAAAATTGTTATGGCTAGTCCTCAGACAAAAATATATCGGAGTTTCCAAGGAAATGTGTCCATGATTTTAGCTTTTTTTTATATATTTTTTTTTTCATATCTAAAAAAGAAAGGAAAAAAACAAAAATGTCTTTATAAACATTATTTAATGTAAAGATGTTGATAAATTTAGTATTCGAAAACATTTTTTTTGTTTATTAGATATAAGAAATAACAAGAATGTGTTGTTGCAGTGTTTATGCCAAGAATGTTTTTCTATTAAACTATATTTTGAGTTGTTTTGAGTAGTTTTTTTCTTAAAAATATAACACCGCTTTTCCGAAATGACAGTGAATAGCTTACGAAACTAATTGTGTTAATCGAATCACTGAGCGCACACAGCCGAATGGAATAAAGTATGGATTACTACTTGAGACATAAGTACTAAAAAGTAAAGTGCCCCATATTAGATCTCAAGAGCACATGATGTAAAGTCATCTGTTTTACTGGCCGACGATTAACTCTGGTGTCTTGTAACCATTCCCACATTGTCATCATCTGTACATTGACTTCAGTCGTAGGGGTCCTGTGGGTCAGTCTTTTATGAATAATTGCTACTTTACTTTTTAGTCTTCTATCCTGTAGCGGCTCTAAATTGAGTGATTTTACTAATGGTGTTACTCTAATCAAATGTAAATATTCGTTAGTTATAAATCACACTGCTCTATTTTGTGTCTGTTCTAGTTTCCTAAAGTTTTCTTTGAGAGTTGAAAACAGAGGACGCATATTCTAATATTGGCCCAACCAAGGTTAAATAACATTTTAGTTTTATGTTCTTGTTTGATTTGTAAAAACTTGTTTCAAAACCATAGTACTTTGATTCTATAATACGTCCGTTAATAACGCATAGATATGTTGAGTTTTTAGGCTGTATAATTGGTTAACTATGAATAAAATAAGTATTTTTAATTTGTTGAACTTTTTTTTTTACACTTTAGCAATTGACATTTTTTTCTGGATAGAAAAACATGCTCCAATTTTGTTCCTATTACTGTAATTCTTCTAATTCTCTTTTTTTTTATTTCTGTATCTTCTGTTCTTAATTATTGTTCCTGAACTAATGCATGCACTTCATTTTGTAAATCAGAAAGAGTAGTGGACCTAAGATATACACCATGATTTAACTGTTATTGGTGTTGATTCGGACCATTTCTTATTACAGTCTTTCCCTATCATGAAATCCACTGAATCCACAGATGTTGTGGTCAGTTGTGGACAAGTTATGTCTTGACGTGAACAGAAGAATTTTTGTTCTACTTGCTTTTAGGACAGCAGCAGGATAAAGAAATCTTTCACAATTCAGTCCCACACACACACACACAAATAATTCTCAAATACTCTTTGTGTGTGTTTGTGTGTTTATCGGTCTTTGTAAGAAGAAAAGCCGCTATTAGTTTTGCATTGCATGTCTCTCGACCTGTCACGTTTAGATTGAAAAAACTACAAAACTATTGAAACACTGATTTTTCCTTTAAACAAAAAAATAAATAAATAAATAAATATACTATAAGTTGGAAATATCATTATCGATAATAGGCTTTTCTGTTGTTGTTTTTTTCAAGTAAAAAAAATGCCAAAGGATTATCTACATTTAGTTTTCTTGTCAAAAAGGTCAAGAAGTCTTATTATCGATAATAAGTTGTTCAGCTTGTTTCCGTTAAACAATCTTTTATTTTACAACTTTAGACAATAACAACAAAAAATGGCTTTACTATTCCTTGCGCATTGGTAGATTTGATGAAGGCTGTCACTGAGTTTGTGAGTTAACACAAACTCTCTTTTTTTTTCTAAGTTGGATTAGTAAACTTGCCATTTACAGCTTTCCTGACCTGCCAAATCAATAGGTGTACCATTATTGTCAGGCTTCTGCACACTGTAGTGATGCAATAAACCACCCCTCTAATTTATTTTCTGACTCAGGATGAAACAATTAACTGCATGTTTGTGGGGGGGATAGAGATAAAAAGATTAGCATACATTTTAGTGCACATCGAATTCGACCTAAGGTAAAAATGGTACGACGTTCACCTCCTGTACAATTCACCTTAACAATTCAACTCGCAGATTCGAGAGGGCTTTAGGAAAGGGCGAAAAGTTCAAGTTGTTGTGTGCACATGTTCATACCACGTGGGAGGAACTCTTTCGTTCTGGTCTCTGCTGGAAATATACAAATTCGTAATGTAAATTTTGCACTGACACATATATAATGTGTTCGTTTGAAAGCATAAAATTATATCTCAAATCAAGAGCAGAAGATGAACACTAAGAAAAAAACAACATGTATACTTAATCTAAATGTCATACTGGTATGGTGTGATCTCCTAGATGTCGCCACATACGTTGCATGATGGGGTATGTAATCCTAAATCACGTGATACAAAACGATTAAAGCTCAATAACTGAATTGATTTCCATGAAGGAACAAGCAAACTAAATTATTTCAATTCAACGACATTAGAGAAATGAATAAATACATGTACACAGAGAAAACTGAAATAGAAAACAAATTTAAAACGGACTGCCGATGTGTTATAGTGTGTTTGTGTGTGTTTCTATGGTGACGGTGCGAGGTTAGCGATTGGTTGTGAATGATGCAACATAAGTTTGGCATTGTCGTCACTGGGTCTTAGGAAAGACGACTCCAGAACGTGAGACTGAAAGGTTGTGTTACTGTGGTGAGTTATATTTTGTGAAGACATATTATTACTAAAGTCTATTTCATTTATTTTAATGTATATCAACTTGATTTGGGTCTATAAAGTTCTATTTAGTATTGTTCACAAGGAAGTTATTCAAGTTTATTAGTGAAGAATTATGACGCATTCGACGGTTTATTTCTCTACCAGTTGTTTGATGCTACAAGTCAACGACCGGTAACAACACGTTGTTTGACCCTTTTATGCCTGCCGATGTAAATTTAGATCTAACCAGCCGAGAATTTACTGCTGCTGGAATTTAATGAGTTTTTTTTTAGCATTGATAGAATGAACCGAATTCCTAGAATACTATGTCTTACAACTTCCGTTGAAATAAGCAGCAAGCGAAGCGTATTTTTTTTACATTTTTTTTAAATGTTGGCCTATTGAGTCATAGAACGACTATGGTTCATCTTGTGGAGCACTTCTTCGTGCGGATGTAGAGCGGAGAGATATTTCCACACTTACATCGCCGTTAAAGGCGCCATTTGCTTTGATGGTAGAGGGACCCCAGTCCTTCACGTTGGACTCGCTTTCATGGCGGAAATGATGTCCTTGCTTTACACTATCCTTAGCTTGCTTTGTCACCCGTTCCGCATAATGAGGTCTAGAGTTACGTCATCTAACACTAACTTGAAGAGTTACGTCATCTAACACTAACTTGAAGAGTTACGTCATCTAACACTAACTTGAAGAGTTACGTCATCTAACACTAACTTGAAGAGTTACGTCATCTAACACTAACTTGAAGAGTTACGTCATCTAACACTAACTTGAAGAGTTACGTCATCTAACACTAACTTGAAGAGTTACGTCATCTAACACTAACTTGAAGAGTTACGTCATCTAACACTAACTTGAAGAGTTACGTCATCTAACACTAACTTGAAGAGTTACGTCATCTAACACTAACTTGAAGAGTTACGTCATATAACACTAACTTGAAGAGTTACGTCATCTAACACTAACTTGAAGAGTTACGTCATATAACACTTACTTGAAGAGTTGGGTCATCTAACACTAACTTGAAGAGTTACGTCATATAACACTTACTTGAAGAGTTGGGTCATCTAACACTAACTTGAAGAGTTACGTCATATAACACTTACTTGAAGAGTTGGGTCATCTAACACTAACTTGAAGAGTTACGTCATATAACACTTACTTGAAGAGTTGGGTCATCTAACACTAACTTGAAGAGTTACGTCATATAACACTTACTTGAAGAGTTGGGTCATATAGCACTAACTTGAAGAGTTACGTAAAAATGAAGATGTTGAATACTCTACAAAACTCAAGATTAAATACTTATTGGTAAATGGCTCAGAAGGACAATCAGAATGCAGTGTGGTTGATTGGTGACAATTTGCTTAGGATGTCACTAAATCATCTTAACGTTCTTGACTTGAAAACACACAACAAGATACTCAGTCTTCCCTGCATTAAGAAGAGGAAAATAAAAGTTGCTCATTACAGCTCACACCCTGCAACAAATTATTCTCGAAATCCCTCTGCGACATCTTCCATGTTGAAGAGGAAAAGAAAGTGTATTGAAGTATATCGTATGGCGTTTGTGTGTGTGTGTTTCTTGTACACAGGTGAAACATTAAAACTGAACGAAGGTTCTAGATCAATGGTTCCCAAACCTTTTTGCCATGTAGACTCCTTACCATGTTCTTTCAGTTTTCGGTAGACCCCATGCTTTCATCAGCTCTAAATATCTTTTTACTGATTTGGCTCGTCAATTGTCTTCACTAAGAACATCTGTTCAAGGATGTCTAACGTAGTAGATTCAATAGTTGAATACCAGTTGTGTACTTATATTTTATTGGACGTAAGTCAATTTGAAAAACATATTGTGTATTTCTTGATGGCTGGAATTGCCAGTGAACTGTTATTTTTGTATGATATATAAATCTTGTCTGCTAACCAAGATCTTATTTGATGAATTTTAATATGTGTTGTTCTGTATTAATTGAAGTGGACTTGAGCGACATCAAGTAGTGCAAAATTCAAAGTGAAACGAGACATCGTTAATTACACTAATATTCACAATCAAATGTCACATAATAGCAGTGACAGTTGATCAGGGCCGGCCTTAGATAATTGGAGGCCTTAGGCCAAGTGAATTTGGTGCATCCAAATAAAGTAGAAAAAAAAACACCCTGAAAATAAAATAATGCTATTTCAATTTTTCGATTTGAACTATGAATGCTGACAAATAACGGGATTTAAAAAGCACCTCTTTGCATTCTCCGATTTTTGTTTTCGATTTGATGCACCATACCAGAAATAACCTTTGGACATACTCATCAATAGGAATAAACATGGGCGTAGCCAGGATTTTTGTTTGCCCCCCCCCCGCAAAAATATATATATATATATTCGCGCGAGTGTGTGTGTGTGTGTGTACGTGTGTGTGTACATAATTAATCTTTATTACATTCTTACCCTTCATTCTTTCGTTTATTGTATCCTAGAATACGTTCTTCCTGGAGTTAGCGGAAAAAGTGTAGACTCCCCGCGGTTGGCAGCAAAGGGGTCTGGGGGAGCCCAGCCGCCAAGCTCTATTTTACGGTATTGAAAGCCAATAAAATGCATATTCTGATGTATCTACAGGCATCTGTCCTGCTATTAAAAAGTTTTATTTCAAAAAACCTAATATGCTATTCTTACTGACTTAGATCCTCCCGCGCCGTTCGGCGCATTGTGCGGCAAGCTGTTTCCACAAAAATCGGTCACTGGCAATGTCTGAAGCCACTTCCTACCTGCTTTGAGGAACTCCATGAAAATGTGGCGCCAAGTTGTACTAGGATGTCCCTGTTTGTGCTTTCCTCGTAATGGCCTCCATGTCATCGCTACTCTTATTATGTGTAATTCATTTTGAAAGAGAATATGTCCCACAAACCCCATGCAACACTCTGTCACAATCTTACTAAAGGGTCGACTCCCAGTTCGGCAAAGGATTTCCTTGATTGAGACCTGATGTTGAGCCACATTGAGTCTTTTTCAATTTCGGCAGATGACTATTCACTGCACTTTAGTAATGGAGCCCAGCCACTACGCTCTTGGAATTAGGTGACTGTAGTTTGTTTTAGATTTTACCTCGAAAAAGGAAATGTTATCGTCAAATTCCTTTTTAGGGGGGTTTTAAACTAACAAATCCGTGATTTTTTTTTAATTCAATACCCCCTTATCTACGCTCATAGAATTTGGTGACTGTAGTTTGCTTTAGATTAAAATTAAAGAGAGAGGTTTTCAACCTCAAAACTGTCTGTATGGGAGTATTTAAACTCAAAACCACCAGGAGAGATTTTAAACTTCAAAAAAAAATCCCTCTGGAGGAGGGGGTTTAAACTCCAAACCCCCCTTGCTTGGCTACGTTCATAGAATTTTGAGTGTGTAATTTGCTTTTTAATATTGAAGAGGTGGTTTTTAGCTCTAAACCCCATGGAGGGGGGTTTTAAACACAAAACCCCTCTCGGCTACGGGAGGGGGGGAATTCATTTCGGCCCCCCCCCCGGCTACGCTTATGGGAATAAATTAGGTTCTTCTTTTAGCATAGCTAGTCTAACAAGTAGATCTGAACATTCACGAATACACCATGAGTTATAGTAGAGACTTAAGCCCGGCAAGTAGACATAGTTCACTGCTATATTTGAGATTCGATCCGAATTTCGCATTTTTTTTAGCGACAATTTTTTCCTGTGCAAATCCCCCACCAATTGGAGGCCCTAGGCAGCTTCCTAGTTTACCTATGCCTATGGACGGCCCTGTATAAAAGGTAATTCCATTGATGGACCCCAATTTACATCTCATAGACGCCCCAATTAATTTTTTTCACTTACATGGACCCCTTGAAGTCGTCGTAGACCCCTCGGGGTCTATGTAAACCACTTTGGGAATCATGGCGAGAATTACATCTAAGCACGTTGGCTCTGTATTATGACTCGGCTGAAAATGATTGTTATGTAGTTGATAATTCGATTAGAGAAAGTATGTACACTTCTAGTCCGAGCATGCCGATAACATAAAGGAAATACATCGAGGTTTCGTGAAGTGCAGACTGTTCTTATCACCGACTTGAAATAGCTTTCAGAAATCTAAGAAACTGAACCTTCTACAAACAAATAACTAAAAATACTTTCGAAATTTCTTTAATGTGTATAGTGAGCATCATCCTTAACGGCTGCACGGATGTGCCAATGTAAAGTTTGGGGTACGAGGCTATTTCGAACTTTATGCATAAGTAAAGTCAACAACGCTTTTGGTCAACTCTTCTTGGGAGTATGTCGGTATAGGTCTCTTCGCCTAACAACAATATCTATAAAGAAGTTGTTCTCAACACACTATTGTGCATTTCTGTTGTTCTCAACACACTATTGTACATTTCTGTTGTTCTCAATGCACTATTGTACATTTCTGTTGTTCTCAACACACTATTGTACATTTCTGTTGTTCTCAACACACTATTGTACATTTCTGTTGTTCTCAACACACTATTGTACATTTCTGTTGTTCTCAACACACTATTGTACATTTCTGTTGTTCTCAACACACTATTGTACATTTCTGTTGTTCTCAACACACTATTGTACATTTCTGTTGTTCTCAACGCACTATTGTACATTTCTGTTGTTCTCAATGCACTATTGTACATTTCTGTTGTTCTCAATGCACTATTGTACATTTCTGTTGTTCTCAACACACTATTGTACATTTCTGTTGTTCTCAATGCACTATTGTACATTTCTGTTGTTCTCAATGCACTATTGTACATTTCTGTTGTTCTCAACACACTATTGTACATTTCTGTTGTTCTCAATGCACAATTGTACATTTCTGTTGTTCTCAATGCACTATTGTACATTTCTGTTGTTCTCAACACACTATTGTACATTTCTGTTGTTCTCAATGCACAATTGTACATTTCTGTTGTTCTCAATGCACTATTGTACATTTCTGTTGTTCTCAACACACTATTGTACATTTCTGTTGTTCTCAACACACTATTGTACATTTCTGTTGTTCTCAATGCACTATTGTACATTTCTGTTGTTCTCAACACACTATTGTACATTTCTGTTGTTCTCAATGCACTATTGTACATTTCTGTTGTTCTCAACACACTATTGTACATTTCTGTTGTTCTCAATGCACTATTGTACATTTCTGTTGTTCTCAACACACTATTGTACATTTCTGTTGTTCTCAATGCACTATTGTACATTTCTGTTGTTCTCAACACACTATTGTACATTTCTGTTGTTCTCAATACACTATTGTACATTTCTGTTGTTCTCAACACACTATTGTACATTTCTGTTGTTCTCAACACACTATTGTACATTTCTGTTGTTCTCAATGCACTATTGTACATTTCTGTTGTTCTCAATGCACTATTGTACATTTCTGTTGTTCTCAATGCACTATTGTTTATTTCTGATATCTTAGTACTCTATAGCAGGCATCTAAACTCCACGAACGCTTCTATCAAATGTGCTTTCGCCCAACTGGGCATTAGCTGGCAAGACAAATGAATAACCATGTTCTGCTGGAGGCTATTTTGCGAGGCCCTATATAATGGATATAACAAAATAATAAACTTAATAAACAATTAAAACTGTTAATATGTTTTATGTCATTAAAGGAAAAAATAAAAATTTCCTGTGTATATCCGTACTTACCTGAAAGTATCTCCTTGCAAAGCTTAGTTTTTCATCTTAGACTCTTTATATGGTTCAATAGATAAAAATAATTGCCAAAGCTGTTAATTTTTTCTGGCCTATCGTATTTCTCATATATATTTTTTTAAATATTTTAATCATATTTCTTTAATAAATTTTATTACTTTTAATTTTCAAAATCTTCTTTCAGCGAAGGCTCTGCTAATCGGTATTTCTAAAAATATTCGAACGACTGTATAAATATTTCAGTGATTTTTTTGCTTCAATTTTGTTTCTGTTATGTATTGAAGAAGTTTCTTAACAGCTAGAATGACGTTGGAAAATAATACTTTTTTTTCCTCTTTCACCCTTGGAATCACTATATCGGGAACTGTTTACGACATTAATCTAATCAATGTATTTTGAATGTCGTGACTTAGAGAATGACGTACATGAAGCTGTTTAGCACTAATGCATCTCAATATCATGTGACCTTTGACCTGAAACGTAGTTTATCCGTTAATTTAAGTCTACAATTCCAAGTACTGTCGCCCGTTTTGAGAGATTCTCTGCTTTGCAACCTGCGACACGCGAGTATGTAGGCAGTCGCTCACGTATCACGAAAACTTTGTGTGTGTTTTGAAAGAGAGAAAGAGATAAGTTCAGCGTTCTTGTTCAAGAATTCGTGGGTGCATGCTTGGAAGTACAACGCAAGCGTTTATACAACTTTTTTTTTTAAATACACTTTCTATCAGAACGGAATGTAGTTGATAAATAGTTTTAAAAAAAAACCAACACGTCAATTTCTGATCTTCCCAATTTTATCAAACTATGAAACGTAGACCATGACAACATATTTACATAGGACCTTCATAGCCTCTAATGTACTCTACGAAGTTAGCTATTGGCACGTGAGAACTAAGATTGCAAAATACGAGAGTCAAAATATACTATAAATAGACTGCATGGCTAGTACAGCACAGTCAACATCCATATATTTGATCTATTTTATGCTCTTTTTGTTTGGCACAAGAATCATTTTTATTTATTCTATGGGCGTGGTGGCCAAGTGATACAGTGCTTAGCTACTGAACCGAGTGGTCTCGAACTCAAATCCCGGTGAAGATTGAGATTTGGTCAGGCCACATGACATCCTTGTTAAGCGTCAGACATAGAAATATATAGGCTTTATATCATCTATCCATAGATCGCATTATTGATTGGACATTTCCTGATGATAATTATTGACTCTACACTACAGGTAGTTGCTCCGTGTTAAACATCTCTTTAGGGAAACGTTTTGGTTTCATTTGAGTTTTAGTTTGTTTTTTGTTTGTTTGTTTTTTGTTGTTTGTTGTTTTTTTCAACATTTGATTGACTAGAGGATTAGTCAATGTTGTTTATTGGTTGTTGTTTTTTCAACATTTAATTAAAAGTTGTTAGTTTTTTTTTAAAACTTCTGATCTTACTGAATAATTTGTTCTGTTTGAATCAGCTGTGACGTTGTGCTTTCAACTTTTCTAAAAGTCTCCACCAAAGACGTCAATGAATCTCACATTGCCGTCTGTCCTGTTACAGAACGATTCCCAAACATTTTTTTAGGGTCTAGTTTATTACAACATTGTTTTTATAAGAACTTTCATGGCTACATCTGGTTTAAAAAAACGTAAACTGCCATTGGGGTGGGGCTGGGGGGGGGGGCTGTCACACGTTTATGTTCCTAGTTATACAATTTGTGAACACGAATCATTACAATGCTTACTATTTAGGGGGAGTCTTGGTTTACCATAAAAATAATTATATTGGCCTAAGTCAATGAGATCATTTATAGTATGCGCGAATCTAAGACTATAACATTAGATGTAGTTCTGTTTGCCATCCCATCGTCCAATATTAATTCCCTCTCGCCGCGTTGCTTGACACAGACCTACAACTGTACTCTATATCTTCTGAAATAGTCGAGATGTTTTTGTTTACAATGGTATATATGGAGATGAAGGGGGAAGGAGTAAGTTTTCATAAGCTTTGGTTTTACTTTTCCAGCTCGAAGAACAATATTTTTACAAATCTTATCTGTCTGCGTCTCTGTCTGCGTCTCTGTCTGCGTCTCTGTCTGCGTCTCTTTCTGTCTGTCTGTATGGTAAAATGATTGTATTCGTTATTTCTACGACACTCATTCTCGGATCAAGTTGAAACTTTGTACAACTATTCATCGACATAGACATGAATCAATAAAACAAAATAGCCAATTAGTCAATTAATTACTAGGTATTAACTATTTTATTTGATACCAACAAGGGAAATTAATCTTTCAGTATTGACTGATACGACTAAATAAGTAGGGTTTCATTTCCTTAGACAATTGAACACCCAGTCTCGGATCAAGTTGAAATTTTAAGCAATTATTTATTCTACCTGAGAAAACATGAATCAATTAAAAAATTAAACAATTAGGGAATTAATTATTAGTAAATAATTTTTTTCTATTACATCGAATAAGGGAAATAACTACATTATTGAGAGATATACTTTTAAGTGCAGAGTTATTTTACTTAGATAAGCTTTGTTTTTTATTTTAAAGGATTTTTTAAAAATTTAGCTTGTGTGGCGTTCAAACATAAAACAACTCATAGTTTTCTAGGTATAAATGAATCCTGGGCTTCTAGGTATGGAATGTTTAGGTGAATTCAATGTGCAAGTAATAGCCTGTTTGACTCAAAGTCTGATCGCCTGTTTGACTTCTGGGGTCACACGACTGATGAGAATAAGTACACACGTCCGAAGTGGTGCGTTCCTTGGCCGAGTAGCCCCTAACTGTTTCAGAATGGATCTTTCTATTAATAATCCAATGACTCGGATTTATAAATAAAATATCCTGACTGTCAGAAGTGGGGAAATGTGGGGCGAAATGACGTATGCCGTTCACCCTAGTGCTATTCAAGCCCATGGACTTGGTCAAATAGCAAATACAAGATTCTAGACATCGGGATGTTCGAAGTGGTCCAACATGTCTGGAATAATGAACAGTGTCAATACTCTTGCTCTTGAAGAGTCAGGGATAAGAAATGGAGCCTTTATTGTGTTGTACATTACATCACACCAAGCAGCCTTATGAAGTTTTGGTGGTTACCCATTAGTACTTGATAACCTTTCAAATGTATCGCATCAAGAGCACGTCAAGTAGCGTTTCCCAATTTGTTGATTTCGACCCGGCACCGGGTCACAGAAGCTTCAGTGCAATTTGCTAATTGCGACCTTGTACCGGGTCACAAAAGCTACGTTAAAAAAATATGGGGTGTTTTCTCCTTTGAATGTATGGCAAATTGTGTTAGTTTGGTTTCTTTCGCTGTCTATGGTATTTTTTATTAAACAATTATAAATAACTCAACAAGTCTGCGAACAAAAGAAAACATATAAAAATATAATACAAGATTATACAAAAGTGTTTTTACCATGCATGTGATAATGTATTTTTATAACATGGCTTTGTGACTATTTTGCTCAATATATGGTAGTCTTTGTAGTTACAGTCGTGTCATTAATGACTATTCCCTTATCTTATTTGATTTAATAGATGCTGGTTACAAAACCTCAATTTGTTCAATAGTATTATAGTAGGCCTAATTAGCTTTGTTGAAAATATGATTTTCTCAAAATAGAGACTATATATGTGAAACAAGTTGTTTTTTTTTATTTTCCTGAACATTGTTTTAAAGTTTCTAATTTATCCTATTAAAAAAATAGTGATTCGAAATTTCCCGAAATAACTTACTAGGTCCATTTCTGATGTTTCCATCTTCAGGTAAATGAGAAGTACGCCATGTCGAATCATGTCGCAAGTAAAGAGCATGCATATCCTTTTAGTCTATTCGAGCAGTACATTTTTATAATCAGAAGCTCATTCTCGGCTTGAGTCACTCCTCGTTTCGCGTTCATTACTGAAATAATTTTGACTTAAGAAGAATATGACGTCACTTGCTCTTGACCTGCTTGTCAATATTTAACATGTGAGGTATATGTTGGTATAATACAAATTTTTCACTTGACAACATACATGTTAATTTATCCAGTTGAAACTGTCTACTGACAAAATTTATTTTGCTCCACAGAGTCAATGTCAAGGTGATGACCAAATGAAAACCTGTCAGCCACTCAAGTTATTTGTTTTATAATTGTAGCTCGACCTAATTTTCTAAATAAAAAAATAAATAATTGTAAAGAAAATGTTACTTATTAATGCGTCATTAGAAGTAACATAATCTCGTCCTAGCTAGCTAATGGTGGTCTATATTTCTCATTATATTTAACTTTTGTATAGCAAGGAATATTCCCAGTGAGCTTGAACAATAAGGTTCTTCTCAGTGCGCTGCCGTTGAGGCGCCGGCAATGTTGGCACTAAACGTTCTAGAGACATTGAGTTCATTTGTAGTTATAGTTCCTATGTTTAGAACAACACCTAATTGTGTCCATTACATTTAGGATTTATGTTTGTTGCCTAATTCATGTAAAGTCAATTAATATCATAATAATCCGCTGCGAAAAAACGGAATTATTTTTTTTTAATTTATAAAACATTCAGTGCCCTTTTGTATTTGAATATCTTAACAAGAATACGTTTCTTTCAAACGTCCTTCTCAATGCCATCCTCTAGTTGTGTATCAGGACTTCAGCGAAGTGTCGGTCACAACTTTTCAACAGAATCTTGTCTCTCAGACAACGTGTTATTGTGTCTCATCAATTGGAGTCTAGAATAAACTTTGTTTATGTTGTCCTATAAGATCTTTGTGTTCTTTCAATACGTCTGACACACATTAAGTAACAGACGGAACTCTATATTCATTTTAGTTTGAAGAGTACACAGACAGACAAAAGACAGAATATATTCTGTTAGTTTAAAGTGCAAAGTTCGCAAGTCTTGTATGAGTACATCAACTTGTCCAAAGAAATTA
The DNA here is from genome assembly GCA_036873155.1 of Biomphalaria sudanica. Classification (NCBI taxonomy): domain Eukaryota; kingdom Metazoa; phylum Mollusca; class Gastropoda; family Planorbidae; genus Biomphalaria; species Biomphalaria sudanica. The sequence goes on along the minus strand of JAZGLO010005999.1, from coordinate 59,407 downwards.
GATCTGTTACTCTCCGAGTGATGGGAGACATTTTTGTTGTCATACTTGAAGTGCGTCAGTTGAAAGAGGGAGAAAGATAGTTATCTTTTCTGGACGTTTTTAGAAAATAAATAACATTTCATCCAGCTCTCTCCTCTCTCCCCATCTATTTCTCTCCATCTATTTCTCTCCATCTCTCACTCCTCTCTCTCTCTCTCTCTCTCTCTCTCTCTCATCCTCTCTCTTCCTCACTCTCTAGATTAAAAAAAATATACATTTATATATATATATATATATATAAAGAGAGAGAGAGAGAGAGAGATAGATAGACAGATGGATAGATAGATAGATAGATAGATAGATAGATAGATAGATAGATAGATACAAACGTACATAGCCTACTAAGAGACGGCGAAAAGAAAATCTTAATCGACCAACGGCGGACGATGGTTATGCTTGCTCTGCATGTGGCAAAATATTTAGGTCACAGCTGGCGCTGCGTAGCCATGGGAAATACTGCACTCATCATTAATCTTCGGACTCGAAGACAACCTTATTATATGTGTGTGTGTGTATATATATCTATACTATAAAGTATAAAGTAAGGCGTATGTATGTATGTATGTGACTTATAGACATCAAAACCGCTTGACCAATCTTGATAAAACTAGGCAGGAATGTTCCTTGGGTACCAACTTAGACCGTAGTGTATGTATTGTAGCCCTAAAACAAACTTAAGACCCTAAAAAAAAAATAAAGTTGTCCGACTCTATTACAGCTATAGTATGTTATGGATCTAGGCCATTGTTAACAATGTTGACATGAGAAAAGATCGAAAGGATTTAGACCTACATCTAATTTTAAGAAATACACTTTGCGCAGATAGTTTTTTACTTTGACTCATGAAAATACAAAAGAAGATCCATTGATTTCATTATATAATAAAATTAACCTTCAATTTTGTGTTTCAAAAGCATTTTTTTCATAAATTAGTTCCTGATATCTGTGACTACAGATTTCCTGGCGAACATTCTTTCTTTAGACAATACCGTAATGAATCACGTCCTAAAAATTAATTTGTTTAATTGTTAACTTTATAATCCCATCCCTAGATCTAAAACTCTAATTCAACTCTAAGATGATAAAACTTCTCTTCGCACAGATAGTTTTATAATAACACATGAACATACTAATTATAGTCCATTCATTTCATATTTTGATCAAATAAGCATTCCAATTAGGTTTTCTAAAGCATTTTTAAGAGACTACATTCGTTTACGACAGCTGCGAAGCCAAGTTGAGATAGGCCTAGATCTAGATACTCATTCATGAATCGCGTACTAAAAATTGTTTCGTTTAATTGTTCACTTTATAATCCCATTCATTTAACAAAGCTATCGCTCTTTTCGTTTTTAATAGATATGAATGTATCGGCTTCGGGTAAACTAATTTTCGCAAAACTAATTTTATTTTCGAAGCGAAAGAGAAAAAACTTGAAAGGATCATTAGTTAAGTTTAACACACATCTAAATCCAAATCCACTAGATTAGTAAACACAAACTTAGACCCGCAGGCCGCGGGTAATGTCAGGCTACTCTATATTATAAAGTAGAATGTGAGATGTATGTATGTATGTATGTTACTTATAGACATCAAAACTGCTTGACCAATCTTGATAAAACTAGGCAGGAATGTTCCTTGGGTACTAACTTAGACCGTAGTGTATGTGTGGTAGCCCTAAAACAAACTTAAGACCCTAAAAAAAAATAAAGTTGTCCGACTCTATTACAGCTATAGTATTTTATGGATCTAGGCCATGGTTAACAATGTTGACATGAGAAAAGATCGAAAGGATTTAGGCCTAGATCTAATTTTAAGAAATACAGTTTGCGCACAAAGTTTTTTACTTTGACACATGAAAATACAAAGAAGATCCATTGATTTCATTATATAATAAAATTAACCTTCAATTTTGTGTTTCAAAAGCATTTTTACATAAATTAGTTCCTGATATCTGTGACTACAGATTTCCTGGCGAACATTCTTTCATTAGACATTACCAATTGGTTACACATTAACACATCTCTCTACTGAGTCTATTCCTAGGTCTAGGTCAAATACTCTTATTGAACTCTAAGATGATAAAACTTCTTTTCGCAAAGATAGTTTTGTGCTTTAACACATAAACATACTAATTATTGTCCATTCATTTGATATTTTAATCAATTTAACATTGAAATTTGTTTTTCTAAAGCATTTTTAATACATTCGTTCGCTGTTCGCTAAAGTTGCGTAGCCGTGTTAAGATAGGCCTATATTCATTCATGAAAAAAGGTCACGCATGCGCAACACAGAATGAACTCTATAAAAGCCAATTTTTAACTCTAGATTAGTGTAGATTTAGATCTATATCTACCTCAAGATCTACTTTATACTGTAACACATGAACATACAAAATTAAGTCTACTCATCTCAAATTTTAATCAACTATATGAGGGCCTACAAGCAATTGTTTTAATTTGAAAAAAATGGATTTAAGCCTATTAGCTATTTTTATTTTATAGCTTCATTCACACTATTTTTACATTGACACATTCGCTTTACTTATTACATTATTATTTCGTTTAATTGTGACTATATCGACAGTAATGCGCAAATAAAGACCCGCGGGTCGCGGGTAACATATGTCTATTTATATATATATATATATATATATATATATATTAGAGAGAGAGAGAGAGAGAGAGAGAGAGAGAGAGAAAGAGAGGGAGAAAGAGAGAGAGGGAGAAAGAAAGAGAGAGAGATCTGTTTACGTACCGGCTACGCTCGTTGTTTCGTGACACTTCCTCGTTGTTTATTTGACCTTCCAGTAAGCTGTGACCGTATTGAAGGATCCCCCTTTTAACCCGTGAATTCTATCTAGTATCTGTTCTAGTGAATTGGAACGGCTAGCTCTCTTCCTGTTTCCTTTTCTCGCTCTCTCTCTCTCTTTTCTTCTCTCTCTCTCTCTTTCTCTCGGTCTCTGGAGCCTCTTTTTCCGCCTGCGCATTGCTATGTTCTCTGAAATTGACTTTTGACTTGAATTGGAACACCCGCTCGTAACGTCAACCCCCCCTTTTTGGCAGTAAATTTTAGTATCACTTTTACTATTCCACTTCCTCCCCCAGCCCGCAACAACAACAACAAAAAAAGCTAGTCCTTCTTACTATCTCTGACTTTTCTTCGGCTTCTCAATTGAGTATCGATATATTTAATATACTCTATGCTGCCTTTCGGTCGGAACCCTCTCGGACACCTACTTTCCTTATTGGGGCCTTTAGGGTAACAGCAGAAATAAAATACAAAGGTTAAATAGAAAGTTTTCGGTTTTATAAAGCATAGTGGCGTTCAGGCTGCGAATTTGTCAAAACCGTTTCTTAGCAAACAACCAAGGGGTTATGAGAACCAGTTTCTTGCAAATCCGTTACTCAGTTGATGAGATCTCTTGATATATACATAAATGAATGAACCAGTCATTAGTATTTTTGGAATATAATATAGATGCATAGAGCGAGTGAGAGGGATAGAGGGCGTGAAAAAGGGAGAGAAAATCTTTTCAGTAAATGTATGTAAATTTACTATCATATTTATTACTGTCACTAATGGCACCAATGGCTTGTGTTTATTCAAGTCATTCTCCCACTTGAAAGTATTTTTCTTAAGAATTGTGTGCCAGTAATTCATTTGTTTAAAATGTCTTCAACGTCTACTTCATAGATTTTTTTCCGACAGACAAACATCAAAGACATTCCCATTTTTATTAAGACAAAAGTCTTATAAAGTGTGATACAGGTGTCTTGACAGGTGTCTTGACAAATAACGGAATTATGACAGAAATAAACACATCTTGGCAGGGGGAGGGGTAGCAATAAACTAAAGAAGGAAGTTTTAAACTTAAGGAAATATCAAAACAAGACTAAACAAAAGTTAATTATTCTAATCACTACGTAATAGATACATTAAAAATATATTTTGTAGTCCCAATTTCTTTTATTACTTATTGTTCGATTGGAGGCGCGGTGGCTGAGCGGTAAAGCGCATGGATTCCGAACTAGGTTTTCAGTTTCGAATCCTGGTAAAGAATGGGATTCTTATTTTCGGGATCCTTGGGCGCCAGCTCTAATGGGTACCTGACATTAGTTGGGGGAAAAGTAAAGGCGGTTGGTCGTTGTGCTTGCCACATGACACCCTCATTATCCGTGTGTAACATAAACAGATGACCTTTACATCATCTGCCCTATAGATCGCAAGGTCTGAAAGGGGAACTTTAATTTATTTTTCTTTATTGTTTTGTTGCTTTTAGTAATAGTGAATTTCAAATTGTAGAAGAACACTATTAAAATTAAATGGTGCATGTTTATTGTTTATAAACTAGATCAGAATCAATAACCTTCTAATGTTGGATGTTTCAACATATTTAATCGAATCCAGTTTCTCAAAAATGATCTAAATAAACTCGTGTACTCTAAGATATTAGACCCGTATGCATTGTCTCTTACCGTGAAATTAGGAGTTGCATCAGAGTTCGTACTGGGCTTCCTACACCATGCCTCAGGCAATGTATTCAAAAAAGCCCATACCATGTCACTGATTTATGAGTTGCCATAAGCTTTTGGGTTGGCGCGCAATGAAAAGCCACTCAGACGTCTGCTATGCGTATGCAAATAGCGCAGTGCCAGCCTGAAGCAATCAACGCCTACACGAAACGGAGAGTCCGCTTAGACAATACATACGTAGCAAATGACGTCATTTACTATGAGGTAAAGACTTGACCTTTCCTTTTTTTTTAAATTAAATATTGTGCAAACTTCGTGAGATGCTAACACTTGTGTTGATGTGTACATTTTGTTCGTGCATCAGAGTGTATTTGCTCAAAGATCTCGAGAATATATGAACTTGAGTTTTTTAACAGTTTTTCATATAAGTATATCATGTATAGGCTATGTATATATGCTACTATAAAATCCAACATGCCAGCGTGTTTAGTTCAACTGTGTTTATTGTTCCAATGATAATATTATTATTAAAATTAGTATTAAAATATCTACAGACTGTATCATCGTAAAGAATCTTGACAAATTTAATAATGTAATATATAATAGATACTGTTTTGCATCTTCAGAAGTTCTAGCTGATGACCCAATGTCTGAAGTATGCTGGAGATATTTCTTATGCATAATTGCTCTTTATGAAATAAATCTGAAATTTCCTAAGTAAAAATCATAATACAATCATTGATTCACAAAACGTATATTTGACATGAAGCTTGAAACTTCTTAACCGATCTCCACTTTTTATGTTCAATTGTTTAAATATCATCTTTAAAATTACATAGAACAGAACGAGACTTATTGAAAACATCCTTACTTATTTTTAACTCCCGTAGCTATTTTTAGTTCTATGGGAAATTGACTATTGTTTCTCGCCATGTAAACACTCTGTTTCTTGTTGATGTAAACAAAACAATCTTGGCTTGACCTTGACCTTGCATGCTTCTTTAGGCTATAGGGCATATTTTTATTTGTTTCGCAGTGTTTTTTTTTCCCAACTTTCTGTAAGGCTTGATATTATTTCCTACCATAACGATGCTAATATATTTTGTATCCCAGAAATTATCGGAAGAAAGACACCCATGTATATAAATGATCTTATAAAATAATTAAAAGAATGAAAATTATTCTGGCAGAAGGCGATTAGGCTTAATCAAAGTAAGATGGCGCCAGGCTGGACAGAATAAGACTGTGGCAAGAATTGCAGCCGTACTTGACAGTTTATGTTTTTCAGTTAGTATGGCGCCGCAACAGTAACAAGGCGCTGGGCGTTTGCTCCTGCTTGTTCGGCGCCCACAGATATGCTGATAAGTCAAACGGAGGTAACACTAAAATGACGAAATAAAAAAACACAGGCGAAAGGTCAACACTAGAAGTTAGTAGACGCTGATAGCGAATGTCGAACAAGAAGTTGAATAGTAACGAAGGAGCAGTGGAATGTCGTCAAGCTACATCTCTACGTCCATAAAAACTGCCTATCTCTACAGTCTTCAAAAGTAGTCTGTTCGCTATTCTCCCTCAAATCCTCGTCTTGTATTGACTAGCCGCATCATTGTGTCTCTAAGTCCAAACATTGCCTCTCTGTGAAGCACATAGCTAATTCCTAATCATTCTTTAACGTGCTCATCACAGCCTTGTATCCCGGCTTCAAACGTGGGGTTAGTTTATCAAGCATTTTGTAGTAGATCAATGCTGTATGCTTTAACACTGGAGAGATTGGCCATACCGTTTCGTGTACTGTGATAAATGAATTGCCGTCATGAGCTAATTGCCATTTCCAGTGAGTTGACATTTATCATTATCTTTAGAACATTTTTAGAACTCTTTTCTTTCAGCCGGAGCTTTTTTCAACATTCCGTTCACTTATTTTCTGTGTGCCCTCTGTGATTCATCTAAAAAAAAAAAACATTCTATAATTTTAAACATACTTTGAAAAAAAAACAACAACATCTTAAAGTCTTGTAAAGAAATATTACGTTTACATTCCATGAGCAGCCATGAAAATAATACAATCAGGGCAGAAAGAAACAGAAAACTAACAAGCCAACTATTGAACATATTTCTCTTTAAGGAAAGTTTAAAGACGGAAATAAACCGCACAATTTCTGCAGTCTATCTCAATACTATAAATTGTATCTACCTTTTTTGCATTTAACAAAATAAAATTAATTACCGCTTATTAATAAGTAATTGGTTAAATTTTGATTCAATTGATCAAACACAAGTATTGTTATCCTCCTTTAGTTTAAACTATAGCCATTCTATTCAACGTGTTTCTTTAGGCTACAAGTATTATGGCTCAATTCGCCAATAAGCGTTGACCATCTATGGTTTGTTATATCAATATTGACCATAGGTCGTGACTATTGGCGTGGAGATTGTAGAGGCACGGTTTACTGTTCGGAAAGCAATCGCTGTCAAAGATAACGTAGGGCAACAGCATAATTTTGATTGGAAATCTTTAATGAGAATTTCGTATTTGGAGACTTTTAAATTCAACTACAAAAATGTCAAGGACGTTCAATTGACCCTCATTGTTGCCAACTAAACAAAATAAAAAGTTTTTCAAATTCTTTGTGTTTTTTCTTTACTGAATACTCGAGCCTAGAATTCTTTAATACACATCCGTGTGTCAATAATATTTTATAAGCCCGAAGATGTGAAACCTAACTCATATTCTTATTTGTATTCACATGCCATTAAATGTTTAGATCTTTTTTTTTAATGCAATGATATTCTTCTTATCTTATCAACTCTGTTTAATTATCACCGCTATTTAATAGCCTATTTGTTTTTTTTTAATAAATTTTGAGCTATGTCACTGTCAGAAAGACACAAAGATAAATGCACATTCCTCGTTCCATATACTAGGACAAATTTGTGGAAATGCTCCTTCTTCCCTAGTGCTTATAGAGCATAGAATTGAGCCAGCCAGGAAAACCAATGACTTGGCGGAATTTAAGTTATTGGTTTACACACTAGATGCATGATGCGTAGGACGTAATCATCTTTTTTTTTTTTGAAGTAACGTCTGTGTTTCATAAGATAAGATAAGATAAGATCAGTGAAAGTCTAATGATTTGTCCATTACGAGTTGTTGTTGTTTCTGTGCTAGAAATAGAAGAACAAGGGAAATTTGATTCTGTGGTGCTAAAAAATGCAAAAAAGTCCTTTATATTGTACACCGGATACACCAAAAAGGAGACGCACTGTAGAACAAAAAGAAAAATACCGGTCCAGGGGAAATACTGTTATCTTCGGACTCGAAGACCTGCCCTTTTTCTGCACATATAGACATTTTACTTCATGATCAAATAAATATATGACTAAGTTGACTGACTATGTGAGTGTAAATTATGCACATTATATTACTGTAGATGTAATATTAAAATTAGTAGACTATGTGACTATTTTAATCATGTGATAAACTTAGAAGTCGAAATTGATTTTATCTATGTTGACTATGTAGACTCATCGTTAAGTTTTATCAGTTGTTGTTTTTTTTTATATATTATCCAAATAGTGAACTAAACACCAAAGGTACGTCAAGCTATCGAAAGAGCTCAATTATCAATAAATGACAAACTGTAACAAAGATGGAACTTAAGGTTTGATAGAGCCTTAAAGGACATGAAAAAGGGGGCAGGGAGAGATATGGTCTGCTAAAAGTACATTTATTTCGGGATAGTGCAACTTTTATTTCTAACTTACTTCGGTTTTGTCGAATTAGTCATCCAACCACGACAGTGACTATATCAGCCTATCTAAACTAGTTGACGGGACAGTGTGCCTATGTCAAGGCTTCACCTGATGAGCTCCTATCCTGTTCTAAACTCATATCACCGCGTCTACATATTGTCTTATCCTTGTATCTCCCCCCGTCTCTGGCTACCTAGATCTCTTCATCTTTCACTAGCACGTCGTGCCTTATCTGCTAGCAGCCTTCCATTCAATTGTCGCCTTGGCGTTTCTTAACCTCCGCTATCAGGGAGCTCGGAATCCCCGCGAGCCTCCGGAGAGGACTCCAGCGGATTTTCTCAGCAGACCCACTCGTGTGCTTTTCTCTGGGACTTTTATCGGTGCATCACTAGTAGCGTGTCCCTATGAAGTGCTATCTCGTTCAGTCGCTGGGACATATAGTCCCATTAGATTTAATATATAGTATGTGATACTGCAACTCTGTAAGTGAGATACCAGTGAGATGCCAGAAGTACTACTTGTCAATGGTAAAATTGTACTCATACTTTACTTTTTTTTTTCACACCGCTCGGAAAGGAGCATATTTTGTTAACAAGAAAAGCATAAAAAATAGTATTTACACAAAATTATATTAAGTGTATTTGTATCAATTAGTTTGGATCAGTATGGTCATTAAATTTGTGCAAGATCTAGAATAACAATAATAAATCTGTGCGATAAGAAATGTGTTTACCAATTGTTTTTTGTTTAGTGCTATTTCATGCAGTTTTCTCGCTATGCTATGATCCTATCACTTGACTGGGCTAGTTGGTCAAGGAGAGGAGGAAGGGGGGGTATTTGGAAAAAGAGAGTGAGAGCGTAAAATATCTAGAGAGAACGAAAGATTGAGTCATTGAGAACATATATAGTAGAGAAAACAAATGTTGCACAAAAGAAATAAGAATAAGCAAGAATATCTCACGCAGAAATGTAGATGTCATCAATGTGATTACTGACGCTGTTCTGTTCAAGAGCACTTTCCATTCTATAACATGACGTGCTCAGGCGCGGGGGTGTTTATTGATTGACATTATAAATCTTTACTTTAATCTCAAAATATATAAAAAAATTAAAATCTTTTTTTGTTTCCCCACCATCTATTTTCCTCCTTCTTACTGACGTCTATTTGTTTATGAAGTTGTTTTTTTTAAGCCCCTCTAGAAAATGTATGCGTCCTTCTTTAAGTCTATTACATGTATTATCCTTTCCCTCCCCTAGACATAGACACACCCTACACCCTTCGGATTTATTCTCTCTCCCTCTAGCCTCTTTTACTCTCGACTTGCCCCCCTCCCAAGCCAACCGAGAGGGAGGTTGGGGAGGGGGGTACCTTTCCATTTTATCTGAGAGTATTTGAACGTGCGCTGGTCGCATGGGACCGTCCATAAAACTTCACAGCTGACGACTTAGCCTTGATAAGGCGTGGGCGGTATACGTCTGTAGATGTGTGTGTGTGTGTCGCCGTGTTTGAGTATCTTCATGCATGTGTGTGTAGCCAAGCGTGAGTTTTTATCAATACTCTGAACGTGTGTTCGCGTGCTTAGGTAAAACTCTCTTTCTCTTTTCCCTTCTGTCTCTCTATTGCCCCCCCCTCTAAAAATGACGCACTAGCTAGACACGAAAGTGGGGTGGGCTGGGGTGGTAGAAGAGCTACAGTAAGGACCTTTCAAAGAAGGGGCGCCCTTACACAATAATGTGCACGTTGTCCCCCTACGACCACCGTCTCTTTCAACGTCAACGTGGACGGGGGTGGGGTCGAACGACGAAGGGAGAAACCCCCCTCCCCAATGGGTATTTTTTCGCCAGTGCCAGCTTATGTTATAAAGGTTCATGTCCTGGACAGTACTCGCCATCTTGTCTTCTTATTACCTCGGTGACATAATAGGTGACTTATAGCTACTACACAGTTAGAGACAACTCTCAGCATCAGTCTAAGGTGAGACAACTCTCAGCATCAGTCTAAGGTGAGACAACTCTAAGCATCAGTCTAAGGTGAGACAACTCTCAGCATCAGTCTAAGGTGAGACAACTCTCAGCATCAGTCTAAGGTGAGACAACTCTCAGCATCAGTCTAAGGTGAGACAACTCTCAGCATCAGTCTAAGGTGAGACAACTCTCAGCATCAGTCTAAGGTAGATTACAACTTTCTTTTGTTTCGGTGTATTCAGCATTAAACAATGTACTCCTTTGACTTTTCGATCCATCAACGTTTTAATTACACTCATCCTGTAATACTGAGTTTTCAACTTGTATCATGACTAGTATCATTACATTCAACAATTTAGAGATTCATTCGTTAACAGCTTTCAGGAACAAACGTTGTCTTCTCTATAAAAAATAAAGGACTTGTAAAATTCGAATTAAATAAATTTAAATTTGCTTTTTTGATACGTAGCCCTGATTGTGAATGTGTGTACATTATATTCATAATTAACACATGATCATCGATAAGCCTCGGTAAAGTTGATTAAATGGATACATAGGTCATAGGTCATTTTAGCTCCAATCTATATGGCTCAACTTTATTTACACTATTTGTATTACTTAGAGTTTCGTTTGAGAATCGATTGCAGTAAATCATACAGTTGCTATAAGACTTACGAAATTCCTGGTTAGTTTTAGCAATTATTTTATTGATATTTTTACTTTTTTTTTTTACTTATATATTTACTCTAGCAAGATGTTATATATTTACTCTAGCAAGATGTTATATATTTACTCTAGCAAGATGTTATATATTTACTCTAGTAAGATGTTATATATTTACTCTAGTAAGATGTTATATATTTACTCTAGCAAGATGTTATATATTTACTCTAGTAAGATGTTATATATTTACTCTAGCAAGATGTTATATATTTACTCTAGCAAGATGTTATATATTTACTCTAGCAAGATGTTATATATTTACTCTAGCAAGATGTTATATATTTACTCTAGCAAGATGTTATATATTTACTCTAGCAAGATGTTATATATTTACTCTAGCAAGATGTTATATATTTACTCTAGCAAGATGTTATATATTTACTCTAGCAAGATGTTATATATTTACTCTAGTAAGATGTTATATATTTACTCTAGCAAGATGTTATATATTTACTCTAGTAAGATGTTATATATTTACTCTAGTAAGATGTTATATATTTACTCTAGCAAGATGTTATATATTTACTCTAGTAAGATGTTATATATTTACTCTAGTAAGATGTTATATATTTACTCTAGTAAGATGTTATATATTTACTCTAGTAAGATGTTATATATTTACTCTAGCAAGATGTTATATATTTACTCTAGTAAGATGTTATATATTTACTCTAGCAAGATGTTATATATTTACTCTAGCAAGATGTTATATATTTACTCTAGCAAGATGTTATATATTTACTCTAGCAAGATGTTATATATTTACTCTAGCAAGATGTTATATATTTACTCTAGCAAGATGTCTGACAATTTATTTCCGCTGGTTAAAACCAAAAAATAAACGTAAATGTCTTTCTTCTTATTCCGTTTTTATCACTCGTCAACTACGCCAACAGCACTGTAATACTGGAGCACGCCACTGTTAATGCCCTAAATGAAGGTTCGCCCAGCCAGGATTCACTTAGTTCACGTAGATTCACTTCTGTTAGTTAAATCACAATGAAGCTTCTGTTTTGAACAAATTGGTTTCTTGTTGTTAAGAGTAATGTGATTTCAAAACCGAGTTAACATTTTCAAACAAGACAAAGACACATACTTTTGTTTATCTTAATGTTCACTTTAGAATCCTGTGTCTAGAATGTTACTGGAAACGTGTACAAACAAATCCGGATTTGTTGCCAGTATTTTGAGGTACACTTGTGTGTGTGTAAGAAAACAAATTAAATCTTCCTTTTTCTCGACTCAATGGCGTATTGAAAGTGAGTAGGTTTAAAACTATTTTTGTCAAGTCGAAATTGTATGTAAAATGTTAACATGATTGAGTATTTTGTCTTTTTAGAATAGTTGCGTAGGTTAAGTAATGACTACTCATGGTTGCCAGATTGAGTATCCTGTCAGAATGGTTAAATTAAATAACTTTAAAGCTAACCCAGACGAAGAAGAGGTGGTGACTTGAAACATTAGAAAAATGACAGAGACCTGATATAAAATGTTAAAGAAAACATGTTCTATTGATCTGCATACACTAACACTACTCTAGCTCTATGTGACCACTTTAATCGCTTAGCTGCCTTTATATATTGAGACTCAACGAACAGCTCTGTTTTCCTGGCTGTTGACATTATTGTTAGGGGGAAAAAACATTGTAAGGAAACACTGCCAATTAAGACTTTTATCCAACTCTTGAAGGGATGAAGAAATACAAATCAATGACTTGAAGATGATCAATGATTCTTTATTTAAGAAAGCTGTGTCAGGTTTTAAATATTGAACTAAATAAAAAAAAATTCAATCAAACTTAAAAATAGTAAAATGGGTGCCCGGTGGCTGAGTGGTTAAGCGCTTGGCCCCTGAGTCCAACTTTAATGGGTACCTGACTTTATTTGGGGGAAAGTAAAGTCGTTTGGTCGTTGTGCTGGCCACACGACACCCTACTCGATGACCGTTGGCAAAAAAAAACAACAACTTGACCTTAACATCATCTGCAAAATAGACCGCATGTAAACGTAAAAATATTTTTAAAAAATTGGGCTCCCATTTCTAATTCTGTTTAATTGGGCTCCCATTTCTAATTCTGTTTAATTGGGCCCCCATTTCTAATTCTGTTTAATTGGGCCCCCATTTCTAATTCTGTTTAATTGGGCTCCCATTTCTAATTCTGTTTATTTGGGCCCCCATTTCTAATTCTGTTTAATTGGGCTCCCATTTCTAATTCTGTTTAATTGGGCTCCCATTTCTAATTCTGTTTAATTGGGCCCCCATTTCTAATTCTGTTTAATTGGGCCCCCATTTCTAATTCTGTTTAATTGGGCCCCCATATCTAATTCTGTTTAATTTGCCCCCCCCCCATTTCTAATTCTGAACATGCAAACTACTTATCCAATGGCCTATAGGTTTTAGCCGTCATCTAACAAAAGGTCAATACATGTATCGATCAGTGCCCATTGCAATCTAACCGGCGGAACTATTTCGTGGTAAAGTGCCAGTATATGAAACTAGACGTAATAACGGACTAGTGTTTAGTGTCGTAACTACTTGTCGCACATTGTCTTGTGTCTGCAGCACGTATTCTAAATTCTCTTTCTCTCTCTCACACACACACACAAAGCTGTCCGTCATTAACTCGTTAAATACAAACCTGATTCACTTCTACAGTTTGTACAAAGGTTATTGACCTTGACCTCAAGTCAACGCAGCAGAGGTGAATGAGATCTAACTATTGCACAGCGTTTATAACCTGTAACGATAGTATGTTGGGTTCAACGTTTCGTTTGGTTAGATTGAGGGGCAGCATAAGGTTTACTTTGAAGTACTTTCAATTCCACCGGTTAACTTATGACATACTAGTCTGTTGTTTCAAACTAAAACAATTGTTTAGAAAGTATTACATAACGGTGGAAACAGAAAACATGGAGGCGTGACAGACAACCTGATTTCTACTCACCTACGTAAGCACACTTATACATACACCCCGCACGCACTCAAACACCCTCGCAGGACGTAGACCCAGGTACACACACACACAAACACACAGGCTGTTCTGGATGTACATCAACAGCCACATCATTTTTCAAACGCTGATATGTGAAAGCATGGTGAAAGCCAAGGTATGGTAGAAGGTGGGGGGGGGGGCACACCATGACTATGAGCAGCAAGAAAAGCAAAGACTACTCACTCTCAAGGTGTATTCGGCGCGAAACGAATAGTATCTTCCTTTACAAAAAACAAAATATATTTCTAGTGAGTCTAGATTCGGTCTCTCTGTTGTTATCCAAAGAATACCAGAGTACATTGAACGCTTTGGCCTACCTCTTGTAGCTAGCTGTAAACCAATTAACGTTTCTTCATTGTTACTTCTATAAGACAAATATATAAACAATTAATATGTCAAAACGATTGGAAGGTAAAAGTTATTTATATCATTCAACGGACTGAGTCAAGCTATAGCTTTATGTTTCGGCTAAGACGTCTCATGTGGTCAAGCTAAGTTTTTATGTTTCAGAAACAGACATCTCACGTGGGAAAGTTGTTCACCTTCTTTTGTTTTCGGATTACACTTACCCATAAGGCTTCACGACCAAATTGTCTTCTGTTAGAGTTAAGTCTGCTGTTGTGTGACACTGCAGTGACAGCCTACACTGCTGATGACAGCTGCTCAGGTAGGCCTTGAACTCCTGCATGATTGTATCAGTGTGCAACGTTTATCTCAGCGTCTGGAAGCTGCGGCACTATCCACGTGCTCTGATGGGCACTATTCACGTGCTCTGGTGGGCACTATTCACGTGCTCTGGTGGGCACTATCCACGTGCTCCGGTGGGCACTATCCACGTGCTCTGGTGGGCACTATCCACGTGCTCTGGCGGGCACTATCCACGTGCTCTGGCGGGCACCCGCATTCAGTTCTATAACCTCAGTAGGGTCTGACTATAGGACCTCAACTAAGATAGTCTTCATTCATAGGATCACCTACCAACGTAGGATCCCGTGTACAGAACCCGATCGACAACGGTATCCCAGGCAGATCGAATATATATATATATATATATATATATATATATATATATATATATATATATATATATATATATATATATATATATATATATATATATATATATATATAATATATATATATATATATATATATATATATATATATATATATATATATATATATATATATATAATATATATATATATATATATATATATATATATATATATATATATATATATATATATATATATATATATATATATATATATATATATATATATATATATATATATATATATATATATATATATATATATATATATATATATTAAGGGGTCGCGGTGGCTGAATGGTTAAACGCTTAACTTCCGAATCTGGGGTCCTGAGTTCGAATGTCGGTTAGGACTGGCATTTTGAATATCGAAGTTTGAAGAGCGCCCCCGAGTTCACCCAACTCTAATGGGTACCTAACTTTAGTTGGGGAAAGTAAAGGCAGTTGGACGTGCGCTGGCCACATGACACCCTGCTCGTTTGCAAAAGAAACAAATGACCTAAACATCATCTGCCATATAGATCGCAAGGTCTTATATATATATATATATATCCTTTGGATACATCAGCTGCGTC
This sequence comes from Biomphalaria sudanica, assembly GCA_036873155.1. Lineage (NCBI taxonomy): Eukaryota > Metazoa > Mollusca > Gastropoda > Planorbidae > Biomphalaria > Biomphalaria sudanica. The sequence continues at coordinate 43,828 of JAZGLO010005999.1, read as the reverse complement.
GAGAGGGGGGAATTGCTCTCATTTTCATGAATTGATCCATAGTCGATTTTCGACTGAGGGTGGGAGGCTCTCTAATAAAATCCTCATCTATTTTTTTTATGGAAACAGAATGTTGTTTGATAAGTTGTTAGGTGTCTTTGAATATGCCAAAGTCTTGCTAACTACTTACTCTATATATTACAGACATTTTAAAACAAAAGAATTTTTTGTAAAGAAAAGTCAAAGTCAAAATTACATTTCAAAAGTAGTGTTAAATAATATCTGTGGCATTTTACGTCTCGAGAGAAGATCTTTTCCTTTTGCAACTTCTGTGACTAAAGAGGCCAATCCTTGATACACAGCTGCGATCGCAGGTTGGGCATATATAATCACCAGGCGCCGTTGCATTTTCACCCTTCTTTCTGCTTCTGTTGTGTATGACATATGCAATCTGTGACCCTCCCTTTATGCTCTCTCTCCATGAGGTTCTGTCCAGTGCCACCTCTTCCAAGCTGCTAGTGTCGATTTTGAAGAGCTTCATGTGGCTTTCGCATACATCCGTATAACGTAAAAGTGGACGACCAGCTGCTCTCCTGCATTCTAATAGATCGCCAAACAGAATGTCCTGTGGAAGTCGACCTACTGGCATTCTACGAACGTGGAAAAACCAGCCAAGGCGTCTGCTGCTGATAACAGAGCGGATGTCCTGGCACTCTACAATTCGTAACACTTCCTCATTGGCTATCTTATCTTGCCACCTTATTTTAAAGATCCGCCTTAGGCATCGGAGGTGGAAGATGTTCAGTTTTTATTCCTGCCATGAGTTATTTGATCATGTTTCACTTCCGTGTAGCAAGGTGCTCAGCACACAGGTCCGGTAGACTAGGGCTTTAGTACTGTTAGTCAGCAATATGTTGTCACACACTCTTTTCTGCAACCGTGACATGGTGGCCATTGCCTTGGCTATCCTGTTGTTTATGTCTTTATCCAGTAGAGTGTTGTTGGATATGATGGAGCCAAGGTAATAAAAATGATCAACAATTTCTAGTGGTTGGCCATTAATGCTTACTTGAGGTGCAGTGTTTGTGTTTTGGACAAGTATCTTAGTCTTGCTTTGACTGATGTTTAAGCCGAACTTCTGGCAAGCAGCAGATAGTTTGTAAAAGAGAGACTGTATCTGAATATCAGAATCAGCCACATATTCATCATCAGCATCTGCATCATCAGCATTCAGGAGTTCCCTGATGAGTAACTTCCTAGCCTTGGTTTTTGCCCGCAGCCTTGATACATTAAATAGTTTTCCAGAGGATCTTGTATGGAGAAACACACCTTCGTTTATGTCGTTGTACGCATAATGCAGTAGACAGGAGAAGATTATGCCAAACAGAGTAGGTGCGAGCACACATTCCTGCTTGACATCACTGCAAACCTCAAAAGGTGCTGATTGGGCTCCATTGAATTTGACAGTACATTTAGTTTCCTTATAAAAGCACTCAATGAACTTTAGAAGTTTGGGAGGGCAACCTATTGTCCTCAGGAGTGTTAAATAGTATACTCCACTTTCAATTCAATGGTGACAGGCTGCATCATTGAGGCTCTGAATGAGAGATTGACTTTTTACAAAACAATAAAATCAACTTGATATTTATTTAATAACATCTGTCAGTCCAGTTACACATTGAACTATACCTTCATAACTATCGGTCCATTGAACACTTATGAATATTATCCATATTATAATAATAACATTAATATATCTTTGTATCCTGTGGTATCAAGTCGTAAGTCAAACTAACAATACAACAGTATCGACAACACTTTCGACACGAGCACGTCTCTTGTTTTTTGTATTGACGGAGATATGGCTGTAGTGGTTGATAGTGTGTAGTTCATAGTTTCTGATAGTCTTTCTGGAAATATTGAAAATTGCCTTTTTACCTGCCTGAGAGGAACCGCTCAAGAGCCGATTTTAAGTTTGCGTTTCCACACAAACTGTCTTTGTAATCTTTTTTTGCTTAGTCTTTTCTTCTGATTTTGTTTGCTCTGTAACGACCTTGTAGCCTAATTGGTGCCAAAGTATTTTAAAACCTATTTGTATATTGTTCGGAAAGAGTTCTGGTTTATGGTGGGACACTCGTTCAATCGGAACTTGGTATATATGTCGGGAAGGGAAGTAAAAATGGATGTCAAGTTTTGCTGGCCACATGACACCTCCGCACTCTGAGACAGGTGAATTCCCCTGGCCCAGTCACCTCGACAAGGAAGACTATTTTGTTAACAGATCTTAACACCTCATGCTCTTTGATCGATGGACACTTTTCAGACAAACATCATTCTTGTAGCTCTAGCTGTCGTCCTAACCAGATTTAGACAAACATCATTCTTGTAGCTCTAGCTGTCGTCCTAGCCAGATTTAGACAAACATCATTCTTGTAGCTCTAGCTGTCGTCCTAGCCAGATTTAGACAAACATCATTCTTGTAGCTCTAGCTGTCGTCCTAACCAGATTTAGACAAACATCATTCTTGTAGCTCTAGCTGTCGTCCTAACCAGATTTAGACAAACATCATTCTTGTAGTTCTAGCTGTCGTCCTAGCCAGATTTAGACAAACATCATTCTTGTAGCTCTAGCTTTCGTCCTAGCCATATTTAGACAAACATCATTCTTGTAGCTCTAGCTGTCGTCCTAACCAGATTTAGACAAACATCATTCTTGTAGCTCTAGCTGTCGTCCTAACCAGATTTAGACAAACATCATTCTTGTAGCTCTAGCTGTCGTCCTAACCAGATTTAGACAAACATCATTCTTGTAGCTCTAGCTGTCGTCCTAGCCAGATTTAGTTTCTTTTATTTGTTGTACATCTTTATTAGACTCGCTTTCTGTAACAGTTTTTTTTTCACATTTTTATGTTTAGACGCCTCCTTTCTTTCTTTAACAGGGTCATTTATTTGGTTTATATCTTGGACATTGTCATTTCGATCAATCTTGTCTGCCCACGTGCGTCTCCATTTTCCTGTCCATCTCAATAACAATGTGGACACAGGCGTGGATATTTTGTTCCCCCTTGTCCATCTGTTATCCGTAGAAGCGTTTTTCAAAAGGACTCTACTGGGGCATATCAAATTTTGGCACTAAACGACTCATCAAAACCATTTTAATTGCTAAAATAATTGAACATTATGGTAACAATACTTCGCTTGGGTTCTTTGTCGTTTCATTCTTAAGCAAAATACTCACATGGAAATAAAAAATCTGCGCATAGTATCGATACCACAGCATAAAATATCGGGTTCAATAATTTCTTGCCGCTTCTTCTACTTCATTTTGGGATTTTCTTTTCATTGGTTACAACAACAAAACGACAGCAGTCTAATTTTCTTTAGATAAAAATCGGAAAGTGACTATCTGAGAACAAGAAAAAGACCACTCCAACTATAATTTTTTTTCAATTATATTTTACTTTATCTAATTCAGAAACATGGAAAGTGTTAAAAAAAATTTTTATAAACAAGAGTTATATTGAGTAAAGGGAGAGCACGTTTTCTTCATTACCATATCTCTCAATATTGCAAGTATCTCCCCTTTTTCTAAATAAAACTAAATTAATTAATTAAATACCACTAATTGATGAACTAATTTGTTGATATTCTTATTGCTTCCTTTGTTGTCATAGACAATAAGTAGTTGTGTAAAGTTCCAACTTGATCCGGGATTGGGAAGTAGAAGAAAAAAAAGTGTACAAGAATGCACCTGGACAGACAAATATAAGCTTTGTAAACTCTGACTTTATTAAAAGAATGCACCCGGACAGACAAATATATGCTTTGTAAACTCTGACTTCATTAAAAGAATGCACCCGGACAGACAAATATAAGCTTTGTAAACTCTGACTTTATTAAAAGAATGCACCCGGACAGACAAATATAAGCTTTGTAAACTCTGACTTCATTAAAAGAATGCACCCGGACAGACAAATATAAGCTTTGTAAACTCTGACTTCATGAAAAGAATGCACCCGGACAGACAAATATAAGCTTTGTAAACTCTGACTTCATTAAAAGAATGCACCCGGACAGACAAATATAAGCTTTGTAAACTCTGACTCCATTACATGTAGTTACGATGGGACTTACTATAGGTAATTCTCATTCTTTCAGCGCTCAGCATTCAGGATCCAAGTACTGTTTCCAAAGTCTGGGTATGTCTCCTTCCTTGCTTCCAGGTGTTTATGTAACCAAAGCCATTTCTCTATACGCCTCATCTTTCTTCCATTCGAAGACACAGTCCTTGTCTGTCTGATACCCAAAAATGACAATTTTTCAATTTTAAGGACATTTTTATGAGTTTTCAGGAGATTTTAATAATTCAGGCGATTCCCAGGACTTTTTCGTATATTTTGCGTTTTCAGCTATTTTCCAGGAACTCCTAGAAAATCAATAGGCCATGGGAACCCTGTTCTAAGTTATAATGGCTTTATTTAGTACTTTACATCTAGAATGAGTGCTGGGCCTATGAACGTGCGGGGCCCGGGTCGGCCTTGATGTTAAGTACTCCTCTCTTCTCACTTCCCTGCTGTAGAACTGTTGCTACGTCAGGAAACATTCTCATTTTCTGCACATGCTCTAAATGCACTGACCATTGTAGACCAATGATTTCCAAACTACGGCCAGCGGGTCATATCCTCCTGCCCTTGAAACATTGCTACAGTGCAGAATGAAGCTGCATAGACTTCAGTGATCTGGTTTTTGAATTGATACGACTAGTGGCACGAGTGTTAGAAATGTACATCTCCCACCCCCGAAATGCTGAGAAAAAGTTAGCACCACTGTTGTAGCTCAATGAAAAAAAGAATAGCATATCGACATATCGTACAGGGTTGAAAAGGAGCTGACGATTTCCTGACTTATAAACCCAGTTAACCCTAAACCTATGTATAAACGCCAAACAAACATCGTATATATATATATATATATATATATATATATAGAGAGAGAGAGAGAGAGAGAGAGAGAGAGAATAGATAGATAGAGAGAGAGAGAGAGAGAGAGAGAGAGAGATATTCAGTCGTTTGTTTCATTTTGACATCATAGTTCTTGTTATATCGTACAGAAGTATCTACTAAATTCTCTTGAAGTTAATTGAGCACATTTCTTCAGTAAATCTTCCCCTGCGCCTCGATGTATTTTTTTCCGTCCTTACTCCTCAGACATTTCCTACTTAATTAACTTTATTTCCCTCTGGAGACTCTACTAGCACAGCCTCAAAACACAAGTTTTACGTGGTTATATGATCACCTTGTGTCCTACATGAAACATGAACTTTTTTATCAAGTTTCATGAAAGCGTAACACATAACAGGGGGTCGCAGGGACATTAAACCAGGAAAAAGGTTTCTATAGTCATTTGGACACTTTGGCTGTTATTGTTGTTTCACTGAGCATGAATTAACTCAAGTCCGTCGTTCACAATTTTGTGTCCAACTTATTTCTCTTCTTGTCCGTTCTCGGACCAGGTTCAAACGTTGGCTCAATTATTCACACTGTCAATGACCACACATGAATTCATTAAAAAATGTATTAATTATATAATCAGTTAGTTGTAATTAATATAATGTCCTCCCAAATAGAGATGCACTAAGCTAAAAGGAGACAAGGCTTGTGTAGAATTAGGTCGTTCGCTAAACATTTTAAACTATAGACTTATTTAAACCTTGAAATATTATAAGTACTCGTCTGGTCAGTGGCTAACGCGTCGACCTTCTTCATGGAGGCTCAAGATCCCGAGTTCGAATCTCGAACAACTATTTAAAAAGAAAAAGCTTTTAATAAAGCAGCGCGTAAACCTTCCCCCAGATACCCCCCCCCCTTCCCCAAACTTGTGCGTAAAAGTGATTGGACCAGAGCGCATTGAGCAGTCTATAAGCATGAAAGTTGCTCTAAACAAAAACAATTAATTACATCATTTCTAATCGCACACATTTATTACTATTAGTCTAGATTCTAGATCTATTAAAGATCAATCACATTATTGGGTCAAAATAAATGAAGCAATTTCAATTTCATATTTTTCTTTAAGTTTTTTTTTATTGTACTTGTTATCCATGCATACTTGCTAGTTTTTTCGTTGGTGCGTAGTAGGATCTTTTTTTTTCTTTTATAAACAACTTACTTAATCAATGGATTTTGTTCTTCTATTGCATTGTTTGGATCCGACATGAGATCCTCATTTAAACAAAGGGAAGCAATCGCTATCTTCCATTCTTCTAACAAAGTACAGTCACTCTAATAAGTGCACACTCCACTGGACGAAAATATGAATGAGTTTCCAACAGTGCTGTAATTATTTCTTTCCATAAGAGTGCTTTATTTTCACGTCGTTTTTATTATCTGTATCCGATTTTAACCAAGACAATTTTCCCTTGAACTTTAATTAGGTCATTCGAATCCCGCGACCTCTGACCTTTACACTCTCTCCTGCAGGTGAAAAAAAGGATATTCGGTACAGCACACCCATTCATATGATCACCTGAACACATGGCCCTGTCGTACACATACACACACACACACACACATATGCATGCAAACATTTTTTACAAACAACTTAAACGCAATTAGCTTTAATAACGAATAGGATCCAAGTGCCTCACACTTAGAGTTACCAGACGTCCGGAAGATCCAAGTGCCTCATACTTAGGGTTACCAGACGTCCGGTAGATCCAAGTGCCTCACACTTAGGGTTACCAGACGTCCGGAAGATCCAAGTGCCTCATACTTAGGGTTACCAGACGTCCGGTAGATCCAAGTGCCTCACACTTAGGGTTACCAGACGTCCGGTAGATCCAACTGCCTCACACTTAAGGTTATCAGACGTCCGGTAGAACCAAGTGCCTCACACTTAGGGTTACCAGACGTCCGGTAGATCCAAGTGCCTCACACTTTGGATCACCAAGCGTTCGCTAGATCAAACTTTTTTAGGTCACGTCCTCTGTGGAAATGTTCGGCTTTCATTCTGCTAACTTGCAAACCTACATGTACACACTTGTATACAGCACCTAAAGAAATGGGGTATTGATTGGAACTCTCTAGAGTTGTTTGTCGCCTACTTCAACTTGAAATCATCTAAGGACCGAAAGATTTTGTTTGTTTGTACACTGGTGTTTGTGTTCACTGTTCAAACCTTTTACTCTTGGCGCCTCAAAATCTGGGAATTTTTCTTTAAAAAGAAAACGAATTCTCTGGTCAAGGGACAAAAGATTGAAACAGTCTCCGCTAGGACTCAGGGGCGTATTTTTATCACATAGTACAAGCCAATTCTTGCACTTATGATGAACTGACCTACAGATATTTGTCATGCAATCAATTGTAACCCCAGGTTTTAAAGTTTACTTTGTCTTTTTGCTTTTGTCCTCCTTTGTCTTCCGTTCTGTCCTCCTTTGTAAGATTGTCCTCCTTTCTGTCCTCCTTTGCACAAGGAGGTGTCTGGTAACCCCAGTCCTAGCTAGATGTTTCAGCTGATCAGATGTAAAAAAAGAAAGAGGAATCTTCGCCAGCTAGGCTGGTCAGATTAAAATCTTATATAAAGCCTTCAGATATAAAACCTCAGACATAAAACCTTTCAGATATAAAACCCCAGAAATAAAACCTTCAGATATAAAACCCCAGAAATAAAACCTTCAGATATAAAACCCCAGAAATAAAACCTTCAGATATAAAACCCCAGAAATAAAACCTTCAGATATAAAACCCCAGAAATAAAACCTTCAGATATAAAACCCCAGAAATAAAACCTTCAGATATAAAACCCCAGAAATAAAACCTTTAGATATAAAACCCCAGAAATAAAACATTCAGATATAAAATATTCAAAACATGAAACTTGGTGAGGATGTAATGAGTGACGTCTTCGTGACGTATATAATGGCAACTCTAGAGGCAATGAGTTCAATGATATAAAGACTTGTCCCGACCAGTGCGTACACTTCGTTCCGGTCGGGACAATTGAAAAGGCAGCAACACAGGTCCAACATTTTACTTGACCTTCCTGATTCCCAAAATGTTTTTTTTTAAATGATAGTGTTCAACTATCCTGTATTTGCCACCCATAGTGCTTTGAGGCAACAAATCTCCACGCGACAGACAAACAGCACAGACACAACGGTGGCTATTACCTTTAGGGACAGCTAAGCATACGTCTTCATTTCGTTTGGACGATAAATAGGCAAGGCGAATTTAAAGCTTGGAAGAAATAGCCAGCAACATGCGCAGTTAAGATATCTATTTATAACTACATAATATCTGTGGCATTTTACGTCTCGAGAGACGATCTTTTCCCTTTACAATTTCTTGTGTGACTAAAGAGGCCAATCCTTGATACACAGCTGCGATCGCAGGATGGGCATATATAATCACCAGGCGCCGTTGCATTTTCACCCTTCTTTCTCTTCTGTTGTGTATGACATCTGCAATCTGTGACCCTTCCTTTATGCTCTCTCTCTCCATGTGAATCTATCCAGTGCCACCTCTTCCCAGTTGCCAGTGTCGATTTTGAAGAGCTTCATGTCGCGCTTGCATACATCGTATAACGTAAAAATGGGCGACCAGCGGCTCTCCTGTCTTCTATTAGATCGCCATACAGGATGTCCTGTGGAAGTCGACCTACTGGCATTCCACGAACGTGGCTAAGCCAGCCAAGGCATCTGCTGCTGATAACAGAGCGGATGTCCTGGCACCCTGCACAATACATAATATGAACGTTAAAGAGCCCATGTATCATGTTACGTACGTGTACTTAAAAGAAAAAACAATTAATTCTGATTTGTTATAAGAGACGACGGCCGTTGAGTGAGGGGGGGGGGCTGAAGATTGTCTATTTTCTTCCCTGGGTGGGGGTGCATGGTGGTGGGGGGGGCAAGGTTATTCCTCAATCTTATTTTTGTTTAACTGCGTTGCACTGAATGCATGGTGTGGGGTTAACAACCACTGATCGAGCGTTCATTGAGGGTCACTGACCCGCATGTCAAAGTCTGTCGAACGAAACGTTTGGTAATGAAGGGGAAAAAAACATAGAGGGGCGGGGAGGGGGAAGAGTAGGGAAAAAAACCGTTGGGAAACCGATAGTTCCGAATGGAGTTTCCAGGTTTGTGTCTTGTTTATTAGGCGTCCACACGTAACACGGAGAGTACATTGTGTCCTGGACCGGTTTTAGTGGCTTATTACCTGGAAAGGTTGTCCTTGTATTGCAGTCATACATTCTGATTATATCTTTTCTTATTTCTCTCTCTCTCTCTCTGTCTCTCTGTCTCTCTCTCGCATGTTCCCTATCTCTTCACCACCTACTAACAGCATTATGTCATCATTCCGTCCTAGTTGAAACTAAAGTATTATAAGAAAGCAGACATTGTCAAAGTTCTAGGATACAGCACTGTCAAGGTATGTGTGCATTCTTGGATGTGAAGGATGTGTGTGCACACATTGACCGATGTGATGTGCTTTGACAAAGATGCTATTTTTAGAAGGATACTTTGCGTGTGCCTTGTAATAGAAGAGGAAAATGGCTGCTGTAAAAGGAGAAAGAGAATGGTGTAAATATTGAAAAGAGAAAACTGTAAATTGAAGTGAGTTCAGAGATCTGGGGAAAATCCTTAAACATTTTATTTGTACTTTCTATATGCGTCAATATTTTTTTTCTGTTCATCTCTTTTAGCGATGAAATACAGTCAGAATAACTGTCAGATACAAGCAAAATATACAAAATACTTTTTAGATACCAAAGCATATACATAAGGGAAAGAACCGCTCAACCTCAATCACTGCTATTTCTATCAATACTGCAAGATTTTTTTCCCCTTTTCTAAATAAAAACAAAATTAATTAAATTACGCTAAATAATTTGATTTTTTAAATAGATTTATGTGTTGTCATAGACAATGAATAATGGTGCAAAGTTTCAGCTTGATCCGAGAATGGCAAGTGTAAAAAAAACGTGTAAAAGAATCCTGCCAGACAGACAGACAGACAGACAGAGTGAGCTTTGTAATAAAAAGAAGTGAAAGCGATGTGGAAAAGGACAAATTCAAATTACTGCTGCCTTGCAGCTATACCCAAACTACTGCTGCCTTGCAGCTATACCCAAACTACTGCTGCCTTGCAGCTATACCCAAACTGTTGCTGCCTTGCAGCTATACCCCAACTACTGCTGCCTTGCAGCTATACCCAAACTACTGCTGCCTTGCAGCTATACCCAAACTGCTGCTGCCTTGCAGCTATACCCCAACTACTGCTGCCTTGCAGCTATACCCAAACTAATGCTGCCTTGCAGCTATACCCAAACTGCTGCTGCCTTGCAGCTATACCCAAACTGCTGCTGCCTTGCAGCTATACCCAAACTGTTGCTGCCTTGCAGCTATACCCCAACTACTGCTGCCTTGCAGCTATACCCAAACAAGGGAAAGGCTTCGGGAGTGAACTCAGAGAAAAAAATCAGGAACTAATGACCCTATGAAAGCTTACAGCACAGAGTGCTACACCCAAATAGAACCTACGTTGCCACTGATTCCAAACTAGTTGCACTTCCGTTCCTATTGATAGAAAAGCTGCCTGGAGGGGGGAAGGCTACTGTTAAGGAGATTATTCACCCTCATTTCGCGACTGAAGGACGCCATACATATAATAATTATTTTAAGCTCCTATAAAAAATGCTTAAAAATTTAATTCTTCTGTTCTAAAATTGTTAGATCTATATTCTTTTCAACAAAATTTAGCTTTTTAAGACGTCAGCATTTTGTGCATCAAATACACCAAGTCAGCGATTTATAGAGCTCCTCCATTTATGAAAATAATCCTTACAAAACGATGTCAAAAGTGGATTGATTCATATCATATACAAGTTAGACACACTAAAACAAACTGAGTAATGGGCTACTGTCGTACTACAATTAGCTAGTCAATTGTGTGCGTGAGAGGCTGAGAAAGAAAACAGAAATGAAATAAATTGAAAACTTCCAGAGAGTTCTATTTCGCCAACGGAGTTAAGACATTGAAGAGATTCCAACATAACTTTAAAGTACAACAATATCTAGTATTTACCAGTACGGGAAGCCCTCCAGAAACTGTATAAAAAGTGCATCCAGGAAAGAACACCTACAACTGTAGTGAAAAGAACTGTCAAGTGTTGTCTATATCTGTAAACAAAACAAAATAAAAAAAAAAAAACTACTGAGCTAAAAGCGTAAACATATTAGAATATCTCCACCAGGTCAGTGCGCCTGTGTTCTCTTAGGAACAGAGAATGGGTTTCCAAACGTGTAACATTTGTCCAAAGCACGTCCTAAAATCAGCCATCTTTCAATGTGCAACACACAGTGTTCTAAGTGTAACTGAAGTTTTTATTACAAAGCTTCTATCAGCTCACTGTCTGTCTGGTACACATTTTGTATACATTATTTGCACCACTTCCCATTCTTGGATGAAGTTGAAACAATTATTCATAGTTGATTAAGCTCTTCAATACATGGAGGATGAATAAATCTAGATCTTGTTCAAGTCAGGCTCCGTTGAGATTTCAATCAAAACAAAAAACTCCTTTCAGTAAATTGCTAAGATTGTTTCATTGTACTTGCCTTGTCGTCTGCGATTGATGATGCATCTTTCTCCTTCTTTCAGCAGTGTTGTTGTTCCCTTCTGTGACCATCACATCGTTCGCTTCATCTGCCAACTTATTCAGCTTTAAGTCATCTCTCTCTCTCTCTCTCTCTGTCTCTCTCTCTCTCTCCTCCCCCTCTTGTCGTGACCTGCTTTATTTCCCACCTGTGAGAGCGGCCGAGCTTGTTACATCACCGCCGGTGTGCCCACGTGTCTCTCACCACCACCCCTCTCTACCGCCTCCTACCGGCGTACTACCCCCTCCACCGTTATAAAGACAGGCTGTCTTTATTGTTTTTCCACACAATGTACTCACCCACACGCGCGAACACTCACACACACGTACGTTAACCTAACAAACTTTGAATAATTCCACAGATCACAATCAACTGTTCTACCTGTGTATGTAAACTTTTTTTGTATTCTTCTGGCAGCCAGGTACTGTGTGCAGTGTATCAGCGAGGTAGTACAAAACCGATGACCTGAAGAAATCTTCGTGTCACTATTCATTCTCTTGGTTCTAATAGTGAGTCCTGCATTGGTTCAAACTCATCCTATTATCAAAGAACAACATCACATGCATCTTTAAGACTACGTGCGCTAATTCACCTGATAGGTAAGTTTTGCTTATGCTGCATTTTTTATTTGTCATAATGCATCTTTAAATTTGTTTTAGCGAAGTGAACTTTGACCTCATAAAGAAAATATTGTTCCATACAATGAAGTGTTATATATATTAGTTATTATCAGTGACGGTCACTGAAGATGGTAGAGGTGCACGGTGCCAGATCCTTTTAATGGCAAGCCCAGAGAAGGGCAGAACACCCAAAACCAAATCTTTGATGTTGATGTGTCATCATTATGATGTCCTAACCAGTTTTATGATGTTGATAGAACACCATTTGATTATGTTGATGTACCATCATTATGATGTCCTAACCAGTTTTATAATGTTGATAGAACACCATTTCATTTGATTATGTTGATGTACCATCATTATGATGTCCTAACCAGTTTTATAATGTTGATAGAACACCATTTCATTATGTTGATGTACCATCATTATGATGTCCTAACCAGTTTTATAATGTTGATAGAACACCATTTCATTTGATTATGTTGATGTACCATCATTATGATGTCCTTACCCGTTTTGCACACGTCATCTTGTACTGTGTAACAAATCTTGCTGATATCGTTATAAACAAAATGTATAATGTAGAGTATCAAGCCAGTAAATGCTGTGATTTTCAGAAATACCCCTGAGACGTGCACGCATCTCCTTTGTTACTAGAGACATCTACGCCTTCAGTAGATAAATGTTTAAACTTGTGTCTATACTCTATACTACGTCTGTATTTCAGACATCATAAAAACTAATCTGAGTATGACATGATTTTTTTTAAATAAATGTAATCTTATCACTATCTGTCGCTTGTTTAAGTGTTCATAACACTCAGCCAAAAATACAAAAATTGTAATGTCTCCAATTCACTTGGACTCAGCTTCATCGCGTGACAAGGTCAAACTATTTAAGGTCTTCAAAAACTATGAAGACATCATTGCTTCAGTACCTTCAAGATGAACTGGTGAGGTTTTCAAGTGGCTGCTATTGCGTTGCCTTGTTTGAAGATATAATGATTTACAAATGTAGAAACCCAGCTAAGTGATTCTTGCTTATAAACACAGATTGTTCCCACGTCAGGAAAGGTCTAGATCTAGATCCACATCGTTTCGTAATCTTTTTTTTAGTGATGCGTTGCTGAAAGGTTTCACAGAGACATGCTTAGAGTGTGCTTTTTACAACTTCTGTCCTCCATTTTAAAGTGCAAACTTCGTTCTCTCTAATACATGTACTTTAAACTTTACAGCTATATATAAAACAAACACATGTGCGCAGGGCCGGTCCTAGGGCACTGCAACCTATGCGGACGCAGTGGGCACAGCACTTTCATAGGCCCCGCGCCAAATTAAACCATTTTAACTTAAAGACTCAGGGTTTCCGCGGTCTTCTAATTTTCCAGGAGCTCCTGGAAATCTCCTGAAATTGCAAAGTATACGAAAAAAGTCATGAAAATCTCCCGAAGTTATTAAAATATCCTGAATACTCAAAACATGTTCTGAAAAATAGGCAAAATTGTAATTTCGGGGTGTCATTCAATATGGAAAACGCCAATCCTACTCGCGATTTAAAAAAAAAACGGCATTGTCAGCTTTCATTTAATAAAATATGGCGAATTTAAAGCAAAACAGTGCTTTCCAATACTTAATCTACTGTAATAGTCAATGGCATTTAAATATAGATCTATATCTATCTCGATCTCTTAAAAAAATCAAAAGCGATATTTTGCTAGTCGATAGTAAAAATCTAAAAGGCAGATCTGAATGTTTATCGGCTTTATGTTGGAAATCTATCTTCTATTGTAGATGGCTTGTAAAGTCAATTAAATCTTGATTTTGCACTTAGTAAAGTACTGCAATAACTGAAGGTAGGCAACTCAACGAGATATGGATGTTTTTTACATGGAGACATGACAATCACATAGGACATCTGCCTTGAGCACAGCATCTCGGCTCTAGACTTGGGCCGAAATCGTCCTCTTTTCTTCTATGGTCAACATCCTTCTTAGTCTAGTCACTAACAGTGCGCACCTTCCGCACTTTATTGGATGGCGGTGTGCATGGCGGGGTTACAACATTGCCCCCCCCCCCTTTCTTAGCACTTTTCATCCCGAAAAGAAACAATGCAGCAGAGGTTTGACAGTTCAGGTGGAGGTCGATCGATAGGAGTCACAGACAGCATGGAGCGTGTTCCCCACGAAGACATTCGCACTGTTTTCCTCCGGTGCCACTTTCTCTTTCTCCTGTTGACCATGCTGTTGTTGAGACGATGACGTGGACGTTCAATATACAAAGAGATAGTGTTGAGCACTGTTTTCTTCAACACAGCCGTTGCTCGGACACGCTGTTTCAGCAGACTCTCCCGACTGACGCCTTTCAAGGGAGCTTCAGGTTCACATGCAGCCACGTTACAAACGAAGTCCAAAGCGCCGCGGTCATCCTCAGGTAGCAGTCTCATGTCCAGGAGATAGATCTCCTCAAGTTCAAGTTAAAGATGTCTTCCTCTTGCCAGCTCAGATTTAGCCTGGATTGATTGACATTCGTCTATGCTAATGTCGAAGATGATGGCAGAAGTACACATGCCTTGTTTGTAGTTTTCTTGGCATCCACATTCCCTGTGTGATGTGCCACACGTACAGTTAATGCTAAACTTCTGGATGCAGTTGTCGAGCTTCACATTTGCCTCGTGAGCACCGACATATAGACAGAGGTCAAGGTCTACATCAACAGGCTTGTACGCAGACCCAACGTTGTCTTGATCTGTCCGGCTCATTGAGGTACTGGTAAAAGTTACAAGAGCAAACGCTTCAAGCACACAACAGACTTCAGTCTCTTCATTTGTCTCTTTCGTACAATTCGGTACATTCCGTTGAGATCGTCGCAGCATTCGTTGTCACGTTTCTCGTCTTTAAAGTCATACCCACAAGACTTGCTCACAACACAGTCACAGACGGCGCTCAAATCCCCAGCGTCTCCGTCACCACTGTTTGTGCAGCCACAGTCTTGACCATGCAACTTCCTCACCAAAGAGTCTACAGTCTACAGGCAACTGCTCCTTCACCAACGAGTCTATTCCCCCTTTCGCTTGAGACACCATTTTATCAAATTGATCTCTCCTTCCACTTGCAATACACTTTCTACTACCATGTTCCCTATCCTGTTCATTTGTTCACACATTGCATCAATATCTTCCTGTATCTTGCAATTGAGCTCCACGACCTCCGGCTCAATTTCAAATAGGTAGGTCTACGGTTCTTCTTCTTCCTCAACCAGGGCTTACCGGAGAAGAGCTGTAAACGCCTCCTTAGTACCACCAAGCTTCAGACTACGGTAACGAAGTTCCTGCTTAAGTTCTTTAACTAAGAGTTGGTCTAGTTGTTTCAAAGATGTCGTTGTGATCGAATCACACCTCCTCTCGTTGAGTCGCCTATAATCCCACTTCCAGACACCAATGTAGAAACTGAAGGGAGGCAACTCAACGAGACATAGACGTTTATTTAAATGGAGACATGACAAACACAAAGGACATCACAGCATCTTCATATTGGTTCTAGACTTGGGCGGAAATCGTTTTCTCTCCTTTCTCATTTCAACATCCTTCCTAGTCTAGTCACTAATAGTGCGCACCTTCTGCACTATCCTGGATGGCGGTGTGCATGGGGTTATAACAGTACGAATAAAATGCAAAGACGAATTTATTTTCTAACAAAAAAAACTTAATTTTTCACTTATCATCCTTATCCCTACCCAGACTAGGCCCCGCGCAATCCGTTTCGCATAGGTCCCCGCAATCTATAGGACAGGCCCTGCATGTCCGTGAGCTCAAGCAAATATCAATCTTTTATCACGTCGTCTTGTGTCGCTCCATTTCCCACTCAAACGCTGACTTTTCTCGATTTGTTCTTCGCCCATTATACAAACTGATTTGTGTGTGGCACTTCTTGTCTCTTCATCCAATATTCTCTATTGACAGATGCAGTCTTTAAGAAATAACTTGTTCTGTCCCTAATATTAGCTTATAATCTCTTCATCAGTAAAGGTTGGAAGTTGTTTGGGTGGGTGGAAAATTCCCCAAAAGTGGTAGCGAAGTTGATAGTGTATCGCGCTAATAAAGCGAATGTCATGGGTTCGATGATGGGTTGATCCCAATGACGATCCAATCATTAATGTAGAGATGATAAACTAGAAAAATAAATTTGTTATATTCTTTACTGAGGCCAACTTATACAGAAATATAATTTCTACTCAAATAATCAGACTCAAGGTTTACATTCTAAGACAAACAAGTGTATCTCCCAGAACCATTTCAATTAATGCAAGCCGGGAAACTTGATACAATGGACTTAATGTTTTGTCCTTAAGCAAATTACCAATGACTAAAATATAATAAATAGACATATATTTGATCTACACTTGGAAGTGGAAGTATCTTTATAAAGGCAATTGTTTTGTTCCATTGATCCTTTAGTGACATGACTGTGTTACATATATTTATTAGCTACACTACAACCCATTTGCCCTTTTGTTATTATTCATATGCCATTATATCATACGATTAAATGTATTTCCCATTATTCAGCTCCTGGCCCTAATCTGTCGCTTTCAGAAGTTTCAATTTCATCGTTTAAAATCTATTTTAAGTAATAAGCATCAGTACTTCTTTGATGATAAGTTGCAGTGATTTTTTGATGATTAGACGCTTCCAGTGAGTCTTCGATGATATGGTGCAGTGATTTTTTGATGATTAGACGCTTCCAGTGAGTCTTCGATGATATGGTGCAGTGATTTTTTGATGATTAGACGCTTCCAGTGAGTCTTCGATGATATGGTGCAGTGATTTTTTGATGATTAGACGCTTTCAATGAGTCTTCGATGATATGGTGCAGTGATTCTTTGATGATATAATGCTTCCAATGAGTCTTTGACAATATGATACGTCCAGTAATTCTTTGACTTCCAGTTATTCTTAGATGATGTGATGATTCCAGAGAGACTTTGATGATTCCTTAGAGTCTTTGAGGATATGATACTTACAATAATTCTTTGATGATAAACTGCTTCCAGTGAGTGTATATATTTTGCAGTGGTCTTTTGATGATATGAGCAGTGAGTCTTTGATGATATGACGCGTCCAATGAGTCTTTGATGATATAATGCGTCCAATGAGTCTTTGATGATAAAATGCGTCCAATGAGTCTTTAATGATAAAATGCGTCCAATGAGTCTTTGATGATATAATGCGTCCAATGAGTCTTTGATGATATAATGCGTCCAATGAGTCTTTGATGATATAATGCGTCCAATGAGTCTTTGATGATATAATGCGTCCAATGAGTCTTTGATGATAAAATGCGTCCAATGAGTCTTTGATGATAAAATGCGTCCAATGAGTCTTTGATGATATAATGCGTCCAATGAGTCTTTGATGATATAATGCGTCCAATGAGTCTTCGATGATATAATGCGTCCAATGAGTCTTTGATTATATAATGCGTCCAATGAGTCTTTGATGATAAAATGCGTCCAATGAGTCTTTGATGATATAACGCGTCCAATGAGTCTTTGATGATATGACGCGGCTGCTCAGGTTATAAAATTGTAGATATATCGTTCAATAGTTCCAACCAGGACTGCGTTGATTTGCTTATAAATAATGTTTTTATGCATCATATTTTATAAGCTTAAAAAAAGATAAATTAGACACTATCTCTTAGGGGAACTATTTGAGAAGGTGTTTACACATTTCAAATAGCACCTGTAAGCTCTAAGAATGCAAAACTCCGTGAATACTTAACATATATAAAGTGGTATATATTACTATTTGAGCAATGTTTCTCGGAAAAAAAAAAGTTACGTTGGTGGCCCTTCTCATGACAGCTGGGGGGATGGGGAAGCGTTGTAAGTAAGCGTTTTCCTGCATTCTTTACTGCAGAACGCATTCTCTTGACATCTAAAGCTCATTATTCATCCTATCCAAGAAGGCAGGTGAAATTAATAAGAATAAAGTAACGCGGGGGAAGGACCGATACTGAAATGTGACTGACAATCGAGGCAAAAGTAGTGTAAGTATATCTTTATAAGGTTATTCATTGTAATATTATCTTTATGTGAAGCGAGATCTTTTGTAGTTGGCCTGGTCAAAATAAGACGCAAACAGAACAATGGTTAGACGCATTTTTTTTTTATATTCGACCGTTTTGACTCGCGCAAAATGTCTAATTTTTCAGAACCTTTTGAATAATGTTTTTACTTTTAAAAATTCGAATATATATACCGCTTTGTACGTTAATTTAATTAATAGTATCCTTAGGCTTAATTCGCTAACGACTTTTAACATGTCATAGTGTCATGTCTCTCTATTCTTGTTAGCTACTTTAAAGTAATATACGGCTATAGTTCAATAGACTAAGGCCCCTACTAGTCATGGGCTTTGACCCCCCCCCCAAACCCTATTAGGCAATGGTTATTGCGCCACTAGCTATTGATTTAGCTTCTAACTATTGTTCTGAAACGTTACAATGAATGTGGCCATGACCATGCAATAGACTTATCATGTTTAGTTTGGAGACAGTTTGACATTTACAAGTAACGTTCTATTTCATCTCATTACAAGTTCTTTTATTTCTCTTTAGTATTATTGTATTTTGTTTGTGTCTATTTCATGGTAGAAATGAAGCTGAAAAATATAAAAAAAAAAGGAATCAAATGTGGGTGTAGATTTACACAGATCAGAAATCTCCTGAAATTGCAAATTATACGAAAAAGTCCTGGAAATATCTGGAAATTACAAAAATCTTTTGAAAACTCATACAAATCTCCTGAAATATATAGACAAAAATTGTAATTTTGGGTTGTCATTCAATATGGAAAACGCCAGTCCTACGCGCAATAAAAAAAAAAACGGCAGTATCCAATACACGTAATTTTGGAATCGAAAGAGGCTTCTCTCGCCTCAAATTAATGAAGAATTACTTGAGGTCAAAAATTCTCATAGATAGATTGAAACATTTGGTAATTCTTGCTATTGAGAGTGATCTATGTAGGAAATATACTTTTTATGATATACTGTATGGCTTCGCTACACGCAAGGCTCGTAAAGTAGTTATGTACGTAGTAAAGAATAAATGAAATGCAAAGACGAATATATTTTCTAATCTTATCCGTATCCTTACCCAAACTAGGCCCGCCAAATCCGTTTGGCATAAGACACCACAATGGTTAAGTCCGGTCCTGTATTTAGTTACGGTGAATATTGAGTAGATTACCTGTTCTCCCCCCTCTTTTTTTTTCGCCTCTAAAGCTACGTGACTTCTTGGTCACAATGGTTAAGTCCGGTCCTATTATTTAGTGACGGGTGAATACTACTTGTTCTCCACCCTTTTTTTTTTCTGCCACTTAAGTTACGTTGGGTAACTCTAGTCCGATTTGTAGAAATAAAAGTGTTATCTTTTCTTTACTTCTTAATGTCAAAACGGTTGAGCCATGTTTTAAGTTCATTGTGACATCTGACAATCGCTTTGATCTGGACATTGAGAAGAAATATAAGACTTACACCAAGACAATCATATGGTGCTGATGAATGACCGCAATACCTATCACAGAAAACTGGGCTACATCATATGACGAGTGCAAAGCCTACATTACATATAATTATATTATATATATATAATGTATCATTAATATGTTATAGAGCTCACCAACTAATGTCTGTCTTTGAGGTGTAACTTTTGCCAGTTATGCTAATTAAAACAAAAGTTCCCTGTATTATCTTATCGCATATTGATTAAAGTCTGGTTCTCTCCCCTTCCTATTGACCTTCTCGATTCGTCCAGTTCTTCTGAAAATATATTTCGGCTTTCACAACCCCCTCACCCCCCCCCCTCTCCGCTACACACTCCAACTGTTTGTCGTTGACTAATTTTTTCACACCCACGTCGACCTTGAAACATGGGCTCACCCACCACGTGGCGATCGATTAAAGTCTTGCGTGGGCGGCGTGAGTGGACCTAGTCATTTTATTGTGTCCTAATGAATGTTAAATGTTCATATTTTTTCTTTGCTCCAGCAGGGTTTGGGAAAGAGAAGGGGTCAAAGTTCAAAAAGAGGCTAAATGTGTTTTGTCTTACCATTAGCATATCCGGGAAGTAGTTTTCATATAGGGGAAGTATCGCGCGTGCCCTTAACCTTATTAAAGGGAAGCAACTCGTGTATATTGTGTTTGCAATTCCTGTTCCATAGAATACACTTTCAATATTTATCTGGTCACATTATTCCGACCGAAAGTTCTCTACCTCGACTCATGGTTCAATGAGGTAACTGTTACAACTTGACAGTAATTTAAAGCTTATATCAACTCACTCCGACTGTCTGTCTGTCTGTCCAAATTTGAAACACGTTATTTCTCCCACTTGTCCTTCTCGGACCAAGTTGAAACTTTGCAGTTATTCATTGTCCCTAACCAAATATAAAACACACACACACAAATATTAATAATTAATTAGAGTTTATGAATTAATAATTTTACATACAGGAAAGGGAAATAAATCTTACATTATTGATAGATACTGCTGTAAATGTGCAGTTCTTTCCCTAATATTTTTCCGCTTTATAATAATTTTTATACTTTGCTTTGTTCTGTTTTTTTTCTCTCTTGTAGCAAGCAAACTAGTTCTAGTTACTTCACATTAACTGTTGTACAAAGTGTACATTCCATAATTATACATCGGAAGGGAGGTAACCTATGCTTTAAGACATTACAATTGTTTATAAACTTGGCAAATTAATATCAAAGAAAGTCCCGAAATTATAGAAAGTAGTTACTCTATACCACAGCGTCATTTTGTTTTCTAGAATACAGAATACTGTTTTTGTTGTTGTTGGTAGGATGAATTGGATGCTCTAATTGCTAGAACACACTTCAATATCGACCCGCCCCAACAACTTAAACCCTTTTTTTTAACATGTTCTCTCGTTACTAATAAAAATGAAAATGTGTTCTAGAGAATGCAGACGATCAGATATCGCAGGAGCTCTGCCTCCGAACCCGCTGCGGGAGCTTACAGCGCTCCCATAGATCCCTTTACTGAATGAAGAGGGAACCTGCTGGACCCTTAACTGAGTGTAAATAGTCATGTAAAATGCAAACACAATGTGGTTAATACGTATTTTGATTAAATTTTGGATTATTATTATGACTCACTTTTGGAGCCTAAAACGCAGTTTCCGGTACCCAGCTGGCTAAGGGGGCATGAACTAAAATTTTGGTCACAATAGGGGGCGCCACAGTAAAATTTTGAGAAACACTGATTTATATACTTGTTGGGAAGATCATAAACGCCCTTTTTAAATGTGGACCCTATAATCGACTAAATATGACGACTTTGTCAACATTTCTTTAGACCTATCTCATTGACTTCTATATATCGATATTAGCTTTTTTTTTTACGGAGTGTTTTGCAAGGATCAGGATAGGATGTCTTTGTGAGTAGCTCAAAGGAATGGGGGTTTTAGGATGGAAAGCATGTGATGGGCTGGTCATGAAAAGAAAACAGCAATAAATATAATTTGTAAGTCGAATGGTCATTTCCTTCTTGTAGCAACCTTTTTTTGTTGTTAAAGTTATTAATTAGAATAATTCTCTTTCAATAACTAGGTGTATCTCTATTTGCGAAATGTGGCAAAAGTTTTATTCCAGTTTTATTTAAGTTTTATTCTAGTTCAATCCCTGTTATACTTAAGTTCTATTATTTTTTTCAGTTTATTTTAGTTTTATTTTCGTTCTAGTTGAGTTTCATTCCAGTTTTAGTTCTGTTTTATTTTATTTCTAGTCCAGTTTTTTTTTTTCAATTTTCTTGAGATCTTTTCCAGTTTTATTTCAGTTTTATTCCGATTCTATTAACGTTTTATTTCAGTTTTATTTCAGCTTTATTTTAGTTCTATTTCAGCTTTATTTCAGTTTTATCCAAGTGTATCGAGACTTATTGGTATCAACTTCAAGCGGGAGCTGCCAGATGCTACTTGCATTTGCGGATTCTGCTGTCTTAGGGCGTTTCCATCACGTGTATCTTATCTGCTCCTACTGTCTCTTCCTGGTAGTTGCCTCTGCCAAACTTCTGCAACACGTTTGGTGATGTCTTGCCAGCAAAACGGGACTCTGAAGCAGCTCTTGATAAATGTATTTTGTCTCCTTAAATATAAGAATCTATCTTAATTTCCGTTGAAAATGTGGAATGTCTTATGTTGAGCCTGGGAACACTGATGCTATTATTTTCAGAGCTTTACAGAAGATGGTAAACCAAAGCACAAAAGTATATATGTTAACAGCAAAGTTAAAAACGGGCACTGTATTAGAACATCAAACATGTACTTATGATCGCGACTCTCAAGATGCTTGGACTTTCCTAAATTTGCGAAGATACACTTAAAGGGTTGCTAAGGGGAAATATTTTCCTTTCGTAATATTAATATTTGGAGTTTGGGAAATTTCATGCACTTAAAAAGTGCATCTATCTCGTCAGCTATTTTGCTCACGTCCTACACTCAATAGTTCCTTCAGCGTCATGATAACGACCACTTGAGTCTGGCTGATTGCTGTAGGTCATGCATTTCACAAACTGTGCCAACACTGATCAGAGTTTGTGAGCGGGTTGTCAGAGAGTATCGGCACGAGCCCTCCCTATCACATACTGACGGGAAGACGAACATTTCTGGTATCTCTCGAAACTTTGTCAGCAGGTCGTAACTCAGAGTTGATACTTTCATTGAATTAAATCACAAAGAAAAGAATTGCTTCTATTTAGGCGTGGCTGTTAATACACATTATTTAGGTCATCTATAAATAACCTAAGACTGGCTATTTATAGAATATTATTACTATTTTTGAAGTTTATATCTAACTGAAGTTGTTTATAACTTTATACTCACTATGTAATTAGATGAAATTTTGTTCTGGTTTATTGAGTGACAAGTTTTTAAGGTGCTTTTTACACACAGACCATATTGTGCTTTTTTTCTGTTAGTAAGTTTTGTCTATTCTCTAGGTCTCTGCTACACTAGTTTTTAACAGGGTGCCAATATTTTTTACAAATTCTTCTCTCTCTCTCTCTCTTTCTCTCTCTCTCTCTCTCTCTCTATCTATCCTTTCTATCTATCTATCTATCTATCTATCTATTTATCAAATAATCCAATTTTTTACTTCTTAACAGACAAAGAAATACTTTCAATTAATTTACATTTCTAACCCCTACTTCACCCAACCCAAAGACTAATGGCTAGAAATGCTTTTGGCGGCCTAGGAGTAAACAAATATTAAATAAGTCCATTTAGCCAACAAAATGTATTATATTTCTTCTGAGTGACTGATATTTTACACTCTATAGGTAAAGATAAAGCGGCCCTGTGCCATATAACAGAGTGCATGTTTTTGTTGTTACCTCCATGTATACAGTAGGTTGCAAGAGAAACAGGTTTATCATAAGTAGTTCAAGAAACAGATGTATGTATAGGTGTAGAGAGTTTGGATGCTCTTGCAGCATACACATTATGTTCAATCAATAATTCCCGTATAAGAAACAAAAAATAGATTGCTGACAAGGGAAGTCTAAAAATTCCGGGCACTCGAGAATATTTATAACCTTTATATTCCATTGAGTCGGTCGTGCTAGATCTAGTATTTGGACTACTAAATATCGCGATACAGATTCCAGGAAGCCAGACAGGTGGATCATTACTAGCTCACAGAACCAATGGAATGTTGCGTTTCTCGTATACCTTTCTAGTGATAAAGAGATAGAGAGGTGTACGGAAGTGAAAAGAAAAACATAAGAAAGAGAAAGAGAGAGAGAGATGTGAATATAAGAGTGAAGGGGGTACATAAGAGACCTGCATTAGAAATGCATGTGAGTTTTGTACGAACCTAACTTTAGAATTCTTTTGTCGGTGAACAGTTGAAAGAACATAGAACTTAATGACAGAAGAATAATTGGACAAAGTGATTCAGCCAATGGAAATGTTTTGAAACAAACGAATTCCTTTCAGCTTTTGGTGGATAAACATTTTAAAAACTAAATTTCTTTTTTATGAAAAATGTCATTCTGGCTAAAAGCTAATGTGATGGTCAGCGGCTTTGGTGCATAGATCCAGTCAGAGAAATGTGAAAGATTTGTTGATTTATTCTTTGACAATGCTCTTTAAATAAAAATAGCGCAATGTATTTAAAAAAATAAGAAGTCAGGTCATCACGTGAGTAAATGATCAAGTATGTGTAGGACGATGTCCTGGACAATGTAAAGGACGATGTGTAGGACGATATAAAGGACGATGTAAAGGACGATGTAAAGGACGATGTAAAGGACGATGTAAAGGACGGTGTCAAGGACGATGTAAAGGACGATGTAAAGGACGATGTAAAGGACGATGTAAAGGACGATGTAAAGGACAATGTAAAGGACGATGTAAAGGACGGTGTAAAGGACGATGTAAAGGACGGTGTAAAGGACGGTGTAAAGGACGATGTAAAGGACGATGTAAAGGACGGTGTAAAGGACGGTGTAAAGGACGATGTAAAGGACGATGTAAAGGACGATGTAAAGGACGGTGTATAGGACGATGTGTAAGACGATGTGTAAGACGATATGTAGGACGATGTGCAGGACGATGTGTAGGTTGATGTGCAGGACGAGGTGCAAGACGATGTCTAGGTTGATGTGCAGGACGAGGTGCAGGACGATGTCTAGGACGAGGTGCAGGACGAGGTGTAGGACGATGTGTAGGACGATGTGTAGGACGAGGTGTAGGACGATGTGTAGGACGATCTGTAGGACGATGTATCTGGGACGTTGTAGTTTTCATGTAAAAACAAAAAGCTTGCACGACATGAAGACGAAAGGGTTAAGTATACAACTCTAATGACTTGGTCACACGATGGGATCTTAGGAGTTGATATTGTTTAGACCACATCAGGGAGCCATTCCAAAAGTTCGATTCTACAGAGCAATCGAGTTCTCACCATAAAATGGCAGCTGACTTCTCATTTTGGGGGTAGATCAAAGTAAATTGTCATTAAATATGACTGGTGAGGTTAATATCATTATAACATTTTTTATTGTTTAAACAATTTAGGGGATGTTAAAGTACTTAATGGTAAAAGCGAATACCAATCTTCCGTTTTAATAGTTGACATTTAAAAGTAACATTTATTGATGTAAAGAAATGCATAGTTTTCATTTTAATTTTGGTAAGCTAATTTTCATATAAATATTTATAGTAGAATCAGGAACTAGGGTACAATTGAGTAACTAGAGCTATGTGAAATCAATAAACAGAAGTCAAGTGCTGTCTTAATCTGGAGTCGTGCACAATAAAAAATCAGAAGTCAAATGCGCATAGTCACGAGTCAAGCTCAGTCTTAAATTAAGAATCATATGCAATTGAAAAAGAAAAAAAAAAAATTTTTTCTCTGAAAGCAAATACTGTAAAAGAGTGTTTGGTTGCTAATAATGTCTAAGGCCTAATGGCAATGACCACACAGCTTTCTGCTAAATGATATATTTAGATGCTATTGAGGACACGTACAAGTTGGCTATACTCAGTGCTTTTTTGTGTGTGTGACGGTACGCACCGGTACGGCCTAACCGCACCATTCTCAATGTGGGGAAAATAATATGACTTTTCTTGCATTTTAACGTTTATTATTTATTTATTGGTAGTTAAAAGTAAGGCAATCCATCACTGAGTACCGGCACCTATATTTGTACAAAAAAGCACTGGCTATAGTCATTAATGATTATAACATTCAGATAATGACTAGATTGACACATTCAGAGAATAGATTGACACGTGAAATGCGTAGGACGTAATTATCTTCTTTTTTTTGAAGTAACGTCTGTAATATACAAGATAAGATGCAATAGATCTTAAAAATTGTGACTTGCATTGTGACAATTAGCTCAGAGGTCAAGAAAACAAATTTTACTTGCATTTTTTTTCCTGCTCCTTGTGTAACGAGCCTCTCAATGCTGATTCATATATTTGTGTCTCGTGTTTTTACACCTTGTCTCTGTACAGACAGTGAGAAAACAGTATCTCCACTCCTTCCATCTCATTCTGTGCGGGGCACTTCAGGAAGTCTTTTTTGAGCCAAGGGGGCGCTGCCAACCCCCGATGGGCGGTTGAATCATTGCATCATTTTTGGGGGGGAACTTATCTTGTACATGTTCACACCTCGTCTTTGTTTTATTTATTTTATTATCTCTTTGAAATGTGTCATTGGTTCCTTTGTCTGGGCTACTGATTAAGTCAAACACTTGGAAGAATGTTCGACTTCTGTGTCATTTCGGAAACATTGGGAATTACTTGTCAAGCCTTAAGACCTCCTACGCTATCATGTGTTGCCAAGCAACAGGTGTCTGAATCGGTTACAACTACGGCACCTTTCCTTATCTGCTGATCGTTTTCTGTACAGCCAATGGCCACACAAGATTTGATCGCTATCTGAGTGTTTAGCTAAACACTGACTTGGAACACATCAGCCGAAAAAAGAAACACCTTTTTCGTGCACTCAGATGAGTTCTCTGGAGTAAACTAATGTTAATCACTTCCGTTCTACTAAAAGTGCATCTTTTAATAACGCGAGCAATTCATCAAATTAATCGTAAAATGAAACTATTTAAGATAATTATTTACAGGTAAGCAAAGAAATATGTAGGTAAAGTAAGTAGAAGCAAGTCGAATAGTTATCTATACGACAGAACGAAAATATAGAACATAGAAATAGAAAAACAATCTACAGAGAAAATATTGTTTGCTTCCTTTAAACGTTTCAGCTCCTGTATTCAAACATTAGAGATCACCTGTCAGATTAATATCAGATGAAAGCCCTGCTGTTATTGGTATGACATAAGCTATATACATTCATTAATACACACACAGTTATAAGGGCATATATGTTAGGAATGTCAAGCATGTGCAGGCATCTCAAAATAGTTCAGGTATTCTGGAGTATTCTGTTCTTGTATCTGTATCCCGTGAGTCTAGAATAGACAAATTAAAGATGTTCTGGTTTTTTTTTTTGCTACCGATTGGTGCCAAAATGTCTAGGAAATATTTCTCTGGAGTCAAGTCTCTCGAATTAGAAACACTAAGAGTCTTTGTGTTGTTGTTTTAATGTGCTTTTTGTCCTTGACCTCTGTAACGTATCATTGGAATTCAGAATGACTTTGATCGATTTGTTCAAGTCATTTAGTCTAGTACCAATGGAAACAAACGTGTGGGCGTAACTTGTGTTTTGTTTGGACTAAAGACACTTCAAGTAAAACATCAATCGCTCTCCTGTGATGTGTGGGTGGCAAAGTCGATTCCTAAGAGATGTCAACCTCTGTACATTTGAATTCTAGCTAGTTTTTCTTATAACGTTCTTCTGTTCGTTTTATTTTATATATTCTATCTAGCTAACGTAGCAATGCCTTTTTTTTTAGAGTTGTTTGTTAACTAACGTGACAGTGTTATCTGTCACAGCTGTGTGTAATAACCAACGTAGCGGTGCTTTCTGTCACAGCTGTGTGCTAACCAACATAGCCGTGCTTCTGTCACAGCTGTGTGGTAAGCAACGTAGTTTTGCTTTCTTTCACAGCTGTGTGAGCTAATTAACGTAGCAGTGCTTTCTTTCTTTGCTTTTCGCCAGAAAACGTAGCAGTGCTTTTTTCTCAATATTTATTTCTCACGTAACTAATTGCTTTACTATTTTATTATGCAGAATTTGAAATCTTTCAGACGAAAGCTTTTCTAAAAAAGAATATTTTACTTATAAATATTTTGTTTACTAATGATGAACTGAATGTTTTGAAGTACCAGAAGAGCTAAGAAGCCCACATTCAGTGGGAGATGGGAATGATAACAAGCTTTCTATAATTATTCAACATTGTCTCGTGTCTTCTTGTGAGATATTATATTTGGGTTGGGGGTATGATGGCGCAAGTATTTTAGATAAGCTGAAACTCAACATTGGGTGTCGCTATTAAAAAATACAGTTATGTGATGATGATGGTGATGCAAATAGTTCAACGAATGTTCAAATTAAATTACATTCAATAATTTAACTTGTCCTACTAGTGTGTTACTAGTTTACTATTTCCAGGAAAGCCTACGGAACAGTCAAAATGTACGTTAGGTATTTTTTTAGCGGCCCCCGAAAGTGGAAAAGACGCTATTAGTTTTGTGTGGAATGTCTGTCCGTCCGTCCAGTTTAGATCTCGTAAACAAGAAAAGATAATGAAAATCCTACATCATAATATTTTAGACTATTCAAAGTTCTGATGCAACGGCTACTTTTTTCTTTTCTGAAAGCCAAAAATCTAATTTTTAAAATCATTTATACAAGCAGTATTTTCATAAAAATACACCACTTTTACAACAATTCACTATAAATAGTAACAAACACTAGAGGTTTTTTACTATGGGAGACATTAGCCTACCATATTTCTAACACATTTATGCAAATGGTTTTAGATTTTTTGTCAAACAAAACGTGTGTTTGTTTTACATTTGTATTGCTAAGTTAAATAAGTTCTGTCCTACTTACTACTACATTTATCCTGAAAAAAAATTTTCTTCCTTTTTTAAAGAGAAAAATTCTATTTAGTATGCATATAATTTGGACATAATTTAAAGCAACAATTAATAAGTATTATCACTTCAACTGCAGGGCGGACACCGTGGCCCATATAGCGTAACTAAAGGGAAAAACATATTTTTTTATTTTACGGAATTTTTTTTTCTTGAGGATTTGAATAAGAGATTGACACTTTACAAAACAATTAGATTAATTAGATTATCATTATAAGACATCAGTTAGGCCAGGTTCACATCTAACTTCACATTCATTTTCACCTGTTCTGCTGAACCGCTGGGGCACCACACAAGATCTGTCAACCATCTTTCTCCATTTTTATCTGTCATTTGTCTTTGATACAATTTAAATTTTTTTTTTCTGAAAATATTGAAACCTGCCTTTTTACCTGCCTGGCTGGACCACTTCGGGGGCCGATTTTGAGTTTGTGTTTCCACACAAGCTGTCTTTGTAACCTTGCTTTTCTTAATGCACTTTTGAAGAACTTTCTAATACTGAAGTGAAATCTCTTGGATCATGTTTCACTCTATTGGCCACAAGTATTCTATGCTTAAAATATCAATACACATTATGTCTAATCTATTTCATAGAATGAATGTCTTAGGGGTCTGCCTGGTCATGGCCACATTCTTATGTGCATGTGAATCCTGGACTTCAGAACTAGAGAGAAGGATCCTAACGATAAAATTGAGATGTTACAGAAAGATCCTAGGTATCACATACAAAGACCGCAATACAAATGAATAGATTAGAGGCAGGATCAGTACAGAGATTGGACCCCACGAAGACCGGCTAACTACTGTCTAACTAAAACTCTACGGCCATAACACAAGGTCCTCGGGGCTCGCAAACATCTTCCTTCAGAGAACAGTATCAGGAAAAATAAAATGAGGCAGACAGAGAAAGGGATTGGAAGACAACATAAAAATTGAACGGCCTGTCATTGAAAGAGATTCAATCGAAGTCAAAAGATAGAGAGAAATGGAGAACGACGGTCAACAGATCTTGTGTGGTGCCCCAGCGGCCCAAAATACTTCGGGATAAGTGAAGCTGAAGCTGGCCATCAATGTTTTATACACTAAATGTCTGCCGAAGTTGCTCCCCAAGCTTTAACTACTTACCCTCTGTTTTTCGACCACCAAAATGTTTTGTGTAACGAATTCCTCATTGAGTGTAACACAGCTAGGCAATCACGGCTATGTTCTTCTTAACCTCTGTCTTATTTATTCCTTTGTCACTAATTCATTTTTTTTTCTGGAATTTCCAAAAAGCTACAGCGGCAGCGTGCCCACAAACAAGAAATACTTTATCTACAAATATAACGGCAACAGAATGAATACAGCCGGTATTGGTTTTGTGCTACCTGTCTGTCCGACTGATACGTTTGATCTAATTTAAAAACTAAAAGCTTATTGTTAGATAATATTTATATCATTTCACCACTGAATCTTATCTTGGTTTTATGAAAGCGACAATGCCGATACAACAATTTTAAATATATTAGCGCCAAATAATTTGCAGTGACAACTAATGAAATAAAATAAATTCCCTAAAACGGTGATGCCCAACCCGGTGATGCCTAACCAATGATTTCTCCGGACCACGTCAGACAAGTGACATTGCGCTGTCCGGACCCTCGAAATATTTGCCCAATAATAAACCTTAGAGGCTTTTATTGGACTTTTTTTTTTCAATGCGCCCACTGACATGCGGGCTGGAATTACGGTTTAGCAGACCGGAAATAGGTTGTGCACCACAACACAAACTCTAGATCATCAAAAATGTTATTTCCTCCAATGTTGATTTATGGAAAATCATTTCCCATTCTTTAAAGAGCATTCACATAATCACGTTAATTCTAGTAATTGTCTCTTAGTTTCCGTTTTAAGTCCGGTCATTGATAGAAAATATTTCGTCAGGTTAGTCAAAGGATTTTTTTCTGAAAAAACAACAACAAATCGAGGGCGTATAATTCCCATGACACCTGGAGATATTAATTCTAACATAAAAATTTTACTTCTAATGTACTTGAAATCGTTTAAAAGAAGCTGGATATAAAGTCAATAGGAATGCACATTACAGTTTTTAAAACGTATTAGCCTTGTAGAACTAATTTATCTTTATTACCCAAGTCTGACACGGGTACATTCAAGTTATCAAGGAGATTTATTATTATTATTAATGGTCTGTCTTGTAGAATGCTCAGTGCGCTCAGGTCCATGTGAGGTGGAGCTACTTGGGGGAATTCCCTACCTGCCAACAGAATTGAACTGAAGTCAAATTGTGTTTTAAAAATGTCTAGTGTACATCGTGCCCAGACTCATCCACTTAGCCCACCTCTTTTAAAACGTAGCCTTAGATTGTAGGAGTGCATAATGCAAGAATTGAATAATCTGATAACGAATTAGGAAACCAAACAACTAACAGTACAAGGGTGGCATAATCCTGAAATATGGTATTCTTCTGAAGCTTCTTTGCATACCTGAAAGTTTTCTAAACACATTGATCAAAACGCTTTATTTCTGATATTGTCAACGGCTATCTCTCTATATGTGCATTTAAGCGAATGGTCGGCCAACGGTATCCTGAGATGAACTCCAATTGGTAGCAAGGCTGGAAGGATTAGTCCTCCCGTAGAGCCTTAGCGAGAAACTCTGCTGTTAGGCGTATTGCCTTAAAGCTCCCATACAGGTCAAGTGACTCTGCAGACACACTTTTCCGCAGCTCTCGGAGCTGCGGACAATCTTGCAAGATATGCGCCACTGTATCCACCGACTCTCCACAGTGTCGGCATCGGACATCAAAATTTGACCGGAAGTGGGTAAAATAAGCACCAACAGGGCAGTGCGCCAACGGTATCCAGTGAGTACGACCAGGTAACGTGGTAATGTCAAGATCAAGATGGACATTCATTTTCTCTAATTAGATCAAACACACACACGAAGGTAATTGGATCCGTTTGATTCTTTTGTCTCATTAAGGTTTGATATTGTTCTTTTGATTGGATCTTAAAATGTCCTACTACTTTTATTTCCAGTTTAAATCTACTTTCAGAGCCGGCCTTGGACCACTGCAACCTATGAGGTCCCAGTGTGCCCCACACTTTCATAGGCCCGCGCTAATTCTAGTTTTAAATTATACAATTAAAAAATTATATCTTATATATAATAACAGGGTTTCTGCGGCCTCCCGATTTTCCAGGGCCTCCTGGAAATCTCCTAAAATTATTTAAATCTCCTGAAAACTCATAAAAATGTCCTGAAAAATAGACAAATAGTCATTTCGGGGTGCCAATCGTATGCGCGATAAAAAAAGAACGGCATTATCAGCTTTCATTTCATAAAATTTTATTGCAAAAACGAATATATTTTCTACTAAAAAATCTTAATTTTGACATTATGCTTATACCAATCTACGCTCCGCGCAATCAGTTTCGCATAGGGCCCCGCAAATGTTAAGGCGGGCCCTG
This sequence comes from Biomphalaria sudanica, assembly GCA_036873155.1. Lineage (NCBI taxonomy): Eukaryota > Metazoa > Mollusca > Gastropoda > Planorbidae > Biomphalaria > Biomphalaria sudanica. The sequence goes on along the minus strand of JAZGLO010005999.1, from coordinate 11,497 downwards.
ACTACTTTCATTGACAAAGTTTAGATATTGTTACCATGACATGCGAATATAAGTTTAGAAAAAATACATCGGTACCACTCCCTAAAGGAATATCAGAATAGTTTCCTACTAAGATGTCATTGTTGCTGTGTAAAGTTAGATTGCCCTAAACACTTGTATGGCATCGAGTGAATCTTACATGTTGTCTGTCTTCGGTCGTGATTTATGCGTTACATTTCAACATTTAGTTTTGGTAACAAACAACAACAACAAAGTATAAAAAGGTGGGGGGGGGGGAGGTATTTATTCTAGAGAGTCACAGACGATGGACGAGATTACGTGAGTGTGTGTGTGTGTGTGTGTGTGTATGTGTTGAAGTGCAACACCAGCAGACGTGAAGTAACACACACAATTTTGTTCTATTCATTCCCTAAACAACAAATTTGTTTTCGCTTGACTCTGACAGCATCTTAATCTGTGAATGTTTGGATGTCGAGAGTTAATTAATTAATTAACTCTCTCTCTCTCTCTCTCTCTCTCTCTCTCTCTCTCTCTCTCTCTCTCTCTCTCTCTATCTCTCTCTCTCTCTCTCTTACTCTTAAGTATCCTTTATTTTTTCTCCATTTCTTTCAATCTTTCGTCGTATTTTTAGTCTTTCTCTATCTTTCTGTCTCTCTTTTTCTCTGTTTCAATCACTTGCATCTTCTTTCTTTTTACTATTTTGTCGTTCGTCTCTCTCTCCTTTCTCTCTCTCTCTCTCTCTCAATCTCTTTCTGAAGCAAAAAGAATTACGCTTAAAAGGTGAGTACTTTGAAGTGTGTGTGACCTTGAACTCTAAAGTAGCATGTATCATGGCACCCTTGACCTCTTGCCACCCCCAGAATTCAATAAGATTACATGCACATCTTAAGACCTCGCCATGAACTTCTAGCCAGGCGAATCGCGTGCATGCGAGCCATGTGTTGATAGTCTCAAACTCTGATAATGAAAGTTTGTTTATTTCTCTATATCTCGTGGCGGTTGTTCCCCCCCCCCCCACCTTTCTCTTTACTGGAAGAAGAGAATTAGACTATGAGCAACCAAATTAACAGCGTTTCCTTTTCTATTTTCTTTAGTCTATAACCCCCCAAAAAGTTGTTGTTGTCGGTCTTATACTTTTAAGCTTAGAAAAGTTGTACATCATTACCCAGGATGTGCTTACTAAGGCACTATCTTGGATGACACCGTAGGTCAGTGTGCAGCCATTTCGTTCAGGTCATGACACAATCCAGACGTTTTCTTCCTTTTGTCTTTCAAACGTGTCTGTGTCTTGCACTGAGGTGGAAAGTTGAAAGGTATCCTGCACCACTCCACGGACTATATGCAAGAGCGGCCTTGGCAGTAAGTGGAGGCTGGAGGGAAGGAGTGTCTTGTGCAGAATGTAAACATACATTGAAAACAAAAAATATCCTCCTTTAAAGTGTTCATCTTAAGTGGTATAGATGCCAGAAAGGTTTCAAAAATATTCGATAACCAGTCATTCTATAGAACTGTATTAGACTAACTCTAGCACATTGTATTTCCATTCATATCATTGTTAATCCCCGTTCTTTGGTTTGTAGCTCTTCTTCGTCACTGTGGTAAAAGTAGAGTCTAAGACTCTAGGATGTCTAGTAGGGGCGGGCTGGCTTTATAGGAAATCGGGTAAATGGCTTGTAGGCCGGTTCGTAACTGGGCCGGTGGGCTGCCGAATGGGCCACATATTAAAAAAAAGTCCCGAAAACATTATTGGCCTACCCAATAACTTTCTCAATGGGTATTAAAGAATTCATGGCACACTTTAATAATAAGTGAAATACTTTCAAATTATCAGCTAAGCTTTTCAGTTTGTGCTATGTTGTAATATTCGTAAGTAAATTGTGTACATTCCTAGAAATGCACCGTGTGTATGTTTCTGCATGTAAAGAATAAGCGGAAAAGCAACATGACACAAGAACACAACATGACACAAGAACACAACATGACACAAGAACACAACATGACACAAGAACACAACATGACACAAGAACACAACATGACACAAGAACACAACATGACACAAGCACACTTGCAGGGTTTCATGTTAAAGGCTGGGACTATAAGATGTTCACAAGACATTGTTTTGGACAGAAACTGTAACTTTCTGTAAGCGAGACTATCTCTTCTAGAGTTCCTCCATCGTGCTGTGTTTATCACCACTTTTGTTATTCAAGGAGCTGAGCGCTTTGCATTTGAGGTTTGTGGTTGGTGAGTCATGTGTGAGCCCGAAATGTTCTGCTGCACACTGGGCAGGCTATTCCAGCTGGAGATAGTGTTATTGGCCTTGCTTTTTTTTTCAGGCGCTTTTCTTCTGCCAGCGCTGTTCTCTTGCCCTTTGCAATGTGTACGCCAGTTTTCAAATCGCGACGTCATGATGCTCTATCATGTGCTTCCGTCTTCCATGTGGCAGGGTCAATGCTGGAGGCTTTCAGACATGCTTTTGTCCACCTTGTGAGCGCCTCTCTTCCCTTGGCCCTACAGGAGTCTTTTAGGGATGCGAGAGTCTTCCATTTTGCAGATGTGTTCTGCCCATCGTATCTGGGGCTGCATTAGGATTGTATGGATGCTTTGCAGGCCCGCTCAGCAACGGGGATTTTGTTTTGCTATTTAACAATCAGTATTTTTCTGAGATAGATCATGTGGAAGTGCCAACTGGTTCAGTTTTTTTGTGTGCATGTTTTCTAAAATTAGAAAGGAAGCGAGTAGTTTGTTGATGAGGAACCTTCTTGTTGATGGAATGTTATATGGTGGAAAGAGTTGTGACCATGCATATGGGGCACTTCTATGGTAGCTGATTAAAGTTATTTGTTATGATCTGAAAGTGTTCTTATTTCCAGTTTGTTTGTATTCAAGTATCTATCGTAACATTTCTTATCCCGTGAATGGGGATACATGAGCACGTCTTCACTTTAATTCCTTCTCAAATTTTGGGTTTGTTTTGTTTTACATGTTTCGATAAATTTTGGTTATTATTACAAAATAGCCCGAACATCCCACAGGATGGCCACTGGGGCGGGGAGGTGTGTTTAGCTGACATAGCTAGAACTGTGGACCCTCGAGACGACAGTTTACACCACATAACACACGGATAGGCAGCCACCAAGTGTTTTGCTCTATTCTTTTAGTTATATTAAAATAATGAAATAAACAAATTTAGATTTTTATTGTACTGTAAATTTTATTTTTACAAATTGAGTCTTTTTACAGCGTCGAACTTCGAACTCAGTTCTTTCCTATTTTTTTATGCTTTTAAAAACCACATTCAAATCCGCCCAGATCTCCCTTTCTTTCTCCCCCCCCCCCCCCCACACTTCTCCATTGTTCCAACTGTTCTAGATAAGTGATAGGATCTTAGCGTATTGAGAAAGCTAAAAGAATGAAAATTGATAAAAATATAAGTAATCGCACAGATTACATCTATTACAAATTTAAGACATGGCTGATCCAAACTAATTGATACAGTTACACTTCGTAGAGGTTGTTTTTTTTAAAAGTATTTTTGGGGTTTTTCTTGTTGTATGATGGGCTGAGGGTGACAAAAGAATCTCCATATCTTGGTGCCTCCTCAAGGGGACTTAGGCGGTCGCTCCAATACGACTCTCCAAACGGACGACTCTGGCTGGCTGGCCGTAGAGTGGGCATGACTGCCTTACGTGGTTGAAGATGTCCTGGGCAAGTCTTTGCACTTTCTAATAAGCAACGAGAAGCATTGTCTTGCCCCTCAGCTTTGAAAGTGTTTGGAAGGTGAACTGGGCAGATAGATTCCTGCTGAAGTTATTTGCTGATAAATTATAATCACGTCGACGTCTCGGTCTCTATTGCACGTTGAAGTCTGCTCTAATTGTGTCAGGAGGATGAAGGTCAAGGTTGCGTGTACCTTTAAAGCTTCCTCTCGCTCTACCTCACGTTAAAGGAAACCGCTTCCCCACCCCCCGCCCTATAAATGTGCCGGGCTCAATTCAAACTTCAGTGTTCACATTACCTGTAATTGTAGAAGTTTTTAGATTTCGTTGAAGCCATCTTTTTTTTTCTTTTCCTCTGAGCTCAGATTGTTTGTTTTGTATGTGTGCTGGGGGGGGGGGGGAGTGTAAGGGGGGGGGGGATTAAAGACATATTTAAAAAAAACTGTTGTAGAAAATATTCTACAGCCAAAACACTTATTTTATTTAGAAAATCATCAATGCAAGATATTTTTTTTTACAATATAATTTTCTTAACCTCTTAAAGGTCTTTAAACTATTTCAATATTTATACAAATCAACAGAGATCGAGAATAAATGTGCATAACAGGTGGCATTATTTGTTATTACTTTTTTACTTTTTTTTTTTGAAACTTTTAGAACGAATTGTGGATCTTAAGTTTCAAGAAATGGCCAAATGAAAAATGAGCTTCACCTGAAACCATGTAGGACGAAAAAAACAACAAAAAAAAAACCAAAATTATAGATCCCGGTATATATATACAGATAATCTCAGATGTGACCTCCGAGAGTTCCACCCATGGTTCATCTGTTTGGTAAGCAATGCATGTAAAAGACACTTTCAATAGTTTCAGCACGAATGCTATAAAGCTTATAGGAACAAACTCTCAAGAATTACAACTCTACCCAGCCCATACCCACCCCCTACAAAACGGACATGTTGACAACGTAGCAAGCAGTGTTTGGCTGGCTGATGTTGTTATTATTACATTGTTAATATGTTCCTAAGTATTCAATGAACTCATTGTTATGAAGATATAGTACAGTGTTGGAGTGGCCTAACGGGTGTAAGTGATGATCCCTTTCTATTCTAATTAATTTAAATTGATGATTTACCTATGGACAAGGGGTGGGTGAATGGCCACTCATCGAAGTCCTTTGTTTTGGTCGAGTGTTAGATGTAATCTTTTGATACACAATACATACAATACATAACATAACACATTTTAATTAGATATTGTTTTGAAAAATGCACACTAGTATCTCTGTGTAAAATGAATTATTTCTTATTTTTAAACAAAAATAAAAGAAATATGTAAATTATTAGTAACGTGTACTCACCCAGTACAACAACAACAAAAATCAATCACTTTATTTTGGATAATAACAAAGTCGTACACATAAGTGGTTCTAAAATATGTTAAAAAAATCATTTCCCTTATTTAATACAGCCTCCTCCTTTTTTTTTACTAAATTGTTTTAAGTAAACCGTTTTTTTTAAAAGGGTATATTTTCATAGAAAAAACATCGGCTTACATATTTTATTTAAGGGTTTGCTTTTAAAACATAAAACACCTCAATTTGGAAGCTGATAAATATCATGAAATCGGATTTGCAATTTCAAATATAAGAGATTTAAAACGTAACGTACAAATGGAAAAAACAGACTACACAAAATTAATACCGGCTTTGACCCTTTCGGGGAGGGGGAGCTCTAGGAAAGGTAGTCACTATAACTAACTGGTATAGAGCAATCAATGTTTACTCTTTGACCCTTTCGGGGAGGGGGGCTCTAGGAAAGGTGTCACTATAACTAACTGGTATAGAGCAATCAATGTTTACTCTTTGACCCTTTCGGGGAGGGGGGGCTCTAGGAAAGGTAGTCACTATAACTAACTGGTATAGAGCATCAATGTTTACTCTTTGACCCTTTCGGGAGGGGGAGCTCTAGGAAAGTAGTCACTATAACTAACTGGTATAGAGCATAATGTTTACTCTTTGACCCTTTCGGGGAGGGGGGGCCCTAGGAAAGGTAGTCACTATAACTAACTGGTATAGAGCAATCAATGTTTACTCTTTGACCCTTTCGGGGAGGGGGGGCTCTAGGAAAGGTAGTCACTATAACTAACTGGTATAGAGCAATCAATGTTTACTCTTTGACCCTTTCGGGGAGGGGGAGCTCTAGGAAAGGTAGTCACTATAACTAACTGGTATAGAGCAATCAATGTTTACTCTTTGACCCTTTCGGGGAGGGGGGGCTCTAGGAAAGGTAGTCACTATAACTAACTGGTATAGAGCAATCAATGTTTACTCTTTGACCCTTTCGGGGGGGGGAGCTCTAGGAAAGGTAGTCACTATAACTAACTGGTATAGAGCAATCAATGTTTACTCTTTGACCCTTTCGGGGGGGGGGGAGCTCTAGGAAAGGTAGTCACTATAACTAACTGGTATAGAGCTATCAATGTTTACTCTTTGACCCTTTCGGGGAGGGGGGGCTCTAAGAAAGGTAGTCACTATAACTAACTGGTATAGAGCAATCAATGTTTACTCTTTGACCCTTTCGGGGAGGGGGGGGAGCTCTAGGAAAGGTAGTCACTATAACTAACTGGTATAGAGCTATCAATGTTTACTCTTTGACCCTTTCGGGGAGGGGGGGCTCTAGGAAAGGTAGTCACTATAACTAACTGGTATAGAGCAATCAATGTTTACTCTTTGACCCTTTCGGGGAGGGGGGGCTCTAGGAAAGGTAGTCACTATAACTAACTGGTATAGAGCAATCAATGTTTACTCTTTGACCCTTTCGGGGAGGGGGGGCTCTAGGAAAGGTAGTCACTATAACTAACTGGTATAGAGCTATCAATGTTTACTCTTTGACCCTTTCGGGGGGGGGGAGCTCTAGGAAAGGTAGTCACTATAACTAACTGGTATAGAGCAATCAATGTTTACTCTTTGACCCTTTCGGGGGGGGGGCTCTAGGAAAGGTAGTCACTATAACTAACTGGTATAGAGCTATCAATGTTTACTCTTTGACCCTTTCGGGGAGGGGGGCTCTAGGAAAGGTAGTCACTATAACTAACTGGTATAGAGCTATCAATGTTTACTCTTTGACCCTTTCGGGGAGGGGGGCTCTAGGAAAGGTAGTCACTATAACTAACTGGTATAGAGCAATCAATGTTTACTCTTTGACCCTTTCGGGGAGGGGGGGCTCTAGGAAAGGTAGTCACTATAACTAACTGGTATAGAGCAATCAATGTTTACTCTTTGACCCTTTCGGGGAGGGGGGCTCTAGGAAAGGTAGTCACTATAACTAACTGTATAGAGCAATCATGTTTACTCTTTGACCCTTTCGGGGAGGGGGGCTCTAGGAAAGGTAGTCACTATAACTAACTGGTATAGAGCTATCAATGTTTACTCTTTGACCCTTTCGGTGAGGGGGGCTCTAGAAAGGTAGAGTCACTATAACTAACTGGTATAGAGCAATCAATGTTTACTCTTTGACCCTTTCGGGGAGGGGGAGCTCTAGGAAAGGTAGTCACTATAACTAACTGGTATAGAGCAATCAATGTTTACTCTTTGACCCTTTCGGGGAGGGGGGGGCTCTAGGAAAGGTAGTCACTATAACTAACTGGTATAGAGCAATCAATGTTTACTCTTTGACCCTTTCGGGGAGGGGGAGCTCTAGGAAAGGTAGTCACTATAACTAACTGGTATAGAGCAATCAATGTTTACTCTTTGACCCTTTCGGGGAGGGGGGGGCTCTAGGAAAGGTAGTCACTATAACTAACTGGTATAGAGCAATCAATGTTTACTCTTTGACCCTTTCGGGGAGGGGGGGCTCTAGGAAAGGTAGTCACTATAACTAACTGGTATAGAGCAATCAATGTTTACTCTTTGACCCTTTCGGGGAGGGGGGGGCTCTAGGAAAGGTAGTCACTATAACTAACTGGTATAGAGCTATCAATGTTTACTCTTTGACCCTTTCGGGGAGGGGGGCTCTAGGAAAGGTAGTCACTATAACTAACTGGTATAGAGCAATCAATGTTTACTCTTTGACCCTTTCGGGGGGGGGAGCTCTAGGAAAGGTAGTCACTATAACTAACTGGTATAGAGCTATCAATGTTTACTCTTTGACCCTTTCGGGGGAGGGGGGCTCTAGGAAAGGTAGTCACTATAACTAACTGGTATAGAGCAATCAATGTTTACTCTTTGACCCTTTCGGGGGGGGGGGGGAGCTCTAGGAAAGGTAGTCACTATAACTAACTGGTATAGAGCTATCAATGTTTACTCTTTGACCCTTTCGGGGAGGGGGGCTCTAGGAAAGGTAGTCACTATAACTAACTGGTATAGAGCATCAATGTTTACTCTTTGACCTTTCGGGGGGGGGGAGCTCTAGGAAGGTAGTCACTATAACTAACTGGTATAGAGCAATCAATGTTTACTCTTTGACCCTTTCGGGGAGGGGGGCTCTAGGAAAGGTAGTCACTATAACTAACTGGTATAGAGCAATCAATGTTTACTCTTTGACCCTTTCGGGGGGGGGGAGCTCTAGGAAAGGTAGTCACTATAACTAACTGGTATAGAGCAATCAATGTTTACTCTTTGACCTTTCGGGGGGGGGGGCTCTAGGAAAGGTAGTCACTATAACTAACTGGTATAGAGCTATCAATGTTTACTCTTGACCCTTTCGGGGGGGGGGGAGCTCTAGGAAAGGTAGTCACTATAACTAACTGGTATAGAGCAATCAATGTTTACTCTTTGACCCTTTCGGGGGGGGGAGCTCTAGGAAAGGTAGTCACTATAACTAACTGGTATAGAGCTATCAATGTTTACTCTTTGACCCTTTCGGGGAGGGGGGCTCTAGGAAGGTAGTCACTATAACTAACTGGTATAGAGCAATCAATGTTTACTCTTTGACCCTTTCGGGGAGGGGGGCTCTAGGAAAGGTAGTCACTATAACTAACTGGTATAGAGCAATCAATGTTTACTCTTTGACCCTTTCGGGGAGGGGGGCTCTAGGAAAGGTAGTCACTATAACTAACTGGTATAGAGCTATCAATGTTTACTCTTTGACCCTTTCGGGGAGGGGGCTCTAGGAAAGGTAGTCACTATAACTAACTGGTATAGAGCAATCAATGTTTACTCTTTGACCCTTTCGGGAGGGGGGCTCTAGGAAAGGTAGTCACTATAACTAACTGGTATAGAGCAATCAATGTTTACTCTTTGACCCTTTCGGTGAGGGGGGGCTCTAGGAAAGGTAGAGTCACTATAACTAACTGGTATAGAGCAATCAATGTTTACTCTTTGTCCCTTTCGGGGAGGGGGGGCTCTAGGAAAGGTAGTCACTATAACTAACTGGTATAGAGCAATCAATGTTTACTCTTTGACCCTTTCGGGGAGGGGGGGGCTCTAGGAAAGGTAGTCACTATAACTAACTGGTATAGAGCAATCAATGTTTACTCTTTGACCCTTTCGGGGAGGGGGGGCTCTAGGAAAGGTAGTCACTATAACTAACTGGTATAGAGCAATCAATGTTTACTCTTTGACCCTTTCGGGGAGGGGGGGCTCTAGGAAAGGTAGTCACTATAACTAACTGGTATAGAGCTATCAATGTTTACTCTTTGACCCTTTCGGGGAGGGGGGGCTCTAGGAAAGGTAGTCACTATAACTAACTGGTATAGAGCAATCAATGTTTACTCTTTGACCCTTTCGGGGGGGGGAGCTCTAGGAAAGGTAGTCACTATAACTAACTGGTATAGAGCTATCAATGTTTACTCTTTGACCCTTTCGGGGAGGGGAGCTCTAGGAAAGGTAGTCACTATAACTAACTGGTATAGAGCAATCAATGTTTACTCTTTGACCCTTTCGGGGAGGGGGGGCTCTAGGAAAGGTAGTCACTATAACTAACTGGTATAGAGCTATCAATGTTTACTCTTTGACCCTTTCGGGGAGGGGGGGCTCTAGGAAAGGTAGTCACTATAACTAACTGGTATAGAGCTATCAATGTTTACTCTTTGACCCTTTCGGGGGGGGGGGCTCTAGGAAAGGTAGTCACTATAACTAACTGGTATAGAGCAATCAATGTTTACTCTTTGACCCTTTCGGGGAGGGGGGCTCTAGGAAAGGTAGTCACTATAACTAACTGGTATAGAGCAATCAATGTTTACTCTTTGACCCTTTCGGGGAGGGGGGGGCTCTAGGAAAGGTAGTCACTATAACTAACTGGTATAGAGCTATCAATGTTTACTCTTTGTCCCTTTCGGGGGGGGGGAGCTCTAGGAAAGGTAGTCACTATAACTAACTGGTATAGAGCAATCAATGTTTACTCTTTGACCCTTTCGGGGGGGGGGAGCTCTAGGAAAGGTAGTCACTATAACTAACTGGTATAGAGCTATCAATGTTTACTCTTTGACCCTTTCGGGGAGGGGGGCTCTAGGAAAGGTAGTCACTATAACTAACTGGTATAGAGCAATCAATGTTTACTCTTTGACCCTTTCGGGGAGGGGGGCTCTAGGAAAGGTAGTCACTATAACTAACTGGTATAGAGCTATCAATGTTTACTCTTTGACCCTTTCGGGGAGGGGGCTCTAGGAAAGGTAGTCACTATAACTAACTGGTATAGAGCAATCAATGTTTACTCTTTGCCTTTCGGGGAGGGGGGCTCTAGGAAAGGTAGTCACTATAACTAACTGGTATAGAGCAATCAATGTTTACTCTTTGACCCTTTCGGGGAGGGGGGCTCTAGGAAAGGTAGTCACTATAACTAACTGGTATAGAGCTATCAATGTTTACTCTTTGACCCTTTCGGTGAGGGGGGCTCTAGGAAAGGTAGAGTCACTATAACTAACTGGTATAGAGCAATCAATGTTTACTCTTTGTCCCTTTCGGGGAGGGGGGGCTCTAGGAAAGGTAGTCACTATAACTAACTGGTATAGAGCAATCAATGTTTACTCTTTGACCCTTTCGGGGAGGGGGGGGCTCTAGGAAAGGTAGTCACTATAACTAACTGGTATAGAGCAATCAATGTTTACTCTTTGACCCTTTCGGGGAGGGGGGGCTCTAGGAAAGGTAGAGTCACTATAACTAACTGGTATAGAGCAATCAATGTTTACTCTTTGACCCTTTCGGGGAGGGGGGGCTCTAGGAAGGTAGTCACTATAACTAACTGGTATAGAGCATCAATGTTTACTCTTTGACCCTTTCGGGGGGGGGGGCTCTAGGAAAGGTAGTGACTATAATCAATGTTTACTCTGCATTTTTTTAACTCTTAAAGTCGAAAACTTCTGCATTTTGTACTTTAAAAGTCGGAAAACTTCTGCATTTTGTAACTCTTAAAGTCGGAAAACTTCTGCATTTTGTACTTTAAAAGTCGGAAAACTTCTGCATTTTGTAATAAAAAAAAGAAAGGAAAATTGCAGGTTAAGACTGTTATAAAAGTTGTAATGTTTTTTTAGGACCCACTTGTCTCGCATAAAAAAAAATTGTAAAAAAACTACGTCGGTGTGGGGTGGAGGGAGGCTATTAAATAATACAGACTAGGTCAAGACTGACAAGAAATGTTCTTCCTCTCAGGACATTTTACAATAAAGAGACAAAAAATGGTCTTTTAAAAGCGAGAATGTGTGAGCTTGTCGTAGTTGTATGAGTGTTGCGGACAATAGAGAGAAATGTAAGTCAAAGATGTGTCTGACAGAAGGGAGCGAATTTAGCACAGAAATACTTCTTGAATTCGACATTTTTTTTTTGTTAAAAAGACCTCTGGG